>OX155898.1:16231629-16829129 GCA_944588485.1 Phosphuga atrata
ATTTATTAAAAGTTTAAAATGAGATGTCATGGTTTGAACCAAATTAATAATAGAATTGAAAGTAGGAGATTATTATTACGATATCTTCAAATCTGTCAGTAGCTGGAATTACACTGATATCTTCTGTACCAGTAGCGTCGCTAGCGTCGGTCAATCGGGCGAATGCCCGGGGCCCACGGACTAGAGGGCCCACATTGGCGGCATATCGATTCTGAGACGACTGACGTGTGGCGTTTCGCGAATTTCATATGGGGGACCGCACCACGTGGGTTTTAGAAAGGCTCAAATTTGACATTTTTATGCCGCTGGAGGCGGCAGATCTTCGGTATTTTAACCGCGCGTCTTCGATGACTTAACTGTGAATGTCCGTCCGCACGTTGCGCATCCCCAAGTTTCGTCTGCCGCGCCCCTCCGGGGATCCAAAACCCACCCTAAAATCGTGGTTTTTGCGGAAACGGCCCGATGGAAGCTACGGCGGCGGTGCAAAACGAGAATGTACATTTTTCCGGTGTAGAACAGAGATCCCCGTTGAGCGGGGCCGTTTTCGCGACTCAACTGTCCCAGGTTCGGACACACCAGACCGAAAACTAAAATCACGATATTTTACTTTTGAGGCGGAGTTTTGGTCGGATCCAAATTTTTTTCCCGAATCCTCTAGCCGCCGCAGCGCCACGTTTTTAGAGCCCTCGCACGCCGTCCTGCGACGTCCCTTTCAGCTGGTGCAAGAGCAAATAAATTATTTTTTTGCCGATTTTGCAATCACTTCCACGGACGCCCAGGACATATTTGATGAGCTCCAGGTCGCCCGTTGGGTTCGTTCTCTTCAGAACATTCGCGCGCAACCATTCCGGCAAGAATTTTTAAACTGCGATGACTTTTTGCGAATCTGCGGCAGTTTAAAGAGAAAAATGCGCAAAAAGTGAGAAAAACCAGAGGCGTTTTGCGGGGGTACATAGAACTTTGGAACCAATTGACAGATCGGAACCGGACCGGTGCCGTTCGATCGGCCATAGCACTTTTTAGTTTGTTTGGGAGTTTAATCCCGATTGCGCCCAAGATTAAACGACGTTTTTTGGACATCCAGGAAAAGTCCCACGGAACCGCCAACTTGAGCTCTGCGGGAACAGTTTCGCGCGATTCCCGCAGGGAATTAAACGTTTCATCTTTTACTGCAAGCGGCATCGCGCTGCCTCGTTTGCAACCGTCGCGACGCTCGCCCATATTTTATTTACTGGGGGCCCCACCTCAATATATATTCCCGGGGCCTCCAAATCCAAACGACGGCGCTGTTCTGTACACACTGATATATTCATATTATCTTCGGCCTTCATGTTGGCCTTCAGCCCATGACAAAAGTTGGTCTTGACCGCTCCCGTTACTTGCTTTGACGTAGCGAACGGCTCACAAATCGCATTTTGAGCAAAGTTGCCAAACAATAACAGAAGATATATAACAGTGTAATTCCAGCTATACACAGATTTGAAGATATCGTAATGATAATCTCCTACTATCAATTCTATTATTTATTTATTCATTAAATTTTCCTTTGATCGAAAAATAGCTTTGACATATAGTTGATAGTTAAGCAGGTAAGTCGTTAAGTGAGTACCTATATTGCAAAATATATGTTAATTCCTAGAGAAATTAGCTATGAATCTTCGATAGTTCAATCATCGTTGACATTTAATTATCTTTCACTTGAAAATAGCCTTCAAGAGTCGAAACTCGAGTCGCGTAAAGTGTTTAGATTCATATAGCTTCATAAGATATCCTTAAAAATGACCTAGTCAAAAAGACTTGATTTTGGCCCATTTATTGGCCCATGTTAGAAAATTATGATTAGCTACGTATATTGGCTTATACCATGTTTTTCCATAAAGCTAGCAGGCGTTAAAACGACTTATGCATATTATCATTTCTGCCAATTTTTGACATCACTTTTGGCAGTAGACCAAAGTTAAAATGGTCATTATTATAAAATTTAAGATTTTTTTAAATATAATCTAAAAAAATCTTTCGTTGTTTTTTTGGGTCGCGCTAAAACATATTCCTCAAAATTGGGTCGCCGCTTAAAAAGGTTAAGAGCCACTGATTTAAAGCACTGTATGGAAACAGGTAGCGATGTAAGTAAATTACACGAAAATATTGCAGTTAATCAAGTTTTGGATAGTGACGAAGAACGCAGGGTGGTTGACTATATTAAAGATGCGGCACACTTACAATTCGGACTGACTTTAAAAGACATGAAAATACTTGCATATTAATTTGGAACAGATTAAAAAAATGATTGGAAAAAACTAACCTTAGAGCTGGGATACTAATAAAATAGCCGGAGATTATTGGCTGCGCTTATTTAGGAAGCGATACCAAAACGAAATGTCTCTGAGAAAGCCTGAAGCTAATAGTTTGGCTCGCTCATCGGCGTTTAATAAACATAGCGTAAGCTTAATATTTGGTAATTTCAAGAAAGTCCTTTCTAAATGTCTTCATATAAAAGCAACTGATATGGAATTTAGACGAAACTGGATTGTCGACTGTCCATGTTCCTCCGAATATATTAGCACCTCTTGGCGATTAGAAAGTTGGGTCGATGACTAGCGCTGGAAGAGGAGCGACTGTAACAATGATAGCGCCTATAAGTGCAGGTGGCGGTTTTGTTCCAACCCGTGCTCATATTCCCTCGTGTAAAATTTAAGGAGTTTATGTTAATTGGAGCTGCAGAAGGCACCATTGGAGGTGCTAACCCATCCGGTTGGTCAAACGAATCGATGTTTGTGAAAAACCTTCAACATTTTATCAAATATACCAAGCCTACCAAAGAACAATCTATTATTCAATTAGACAATCATGAAAGTCATATTTCAGTACCGGCAATACAAACGGCTAAAGATAATGGTGTAGCGCTTATTACTCTACATCCACATACTAGTAACCAATGTTCCCTGTAAGCTGCGCGGTTGCGCGGAAACGCAGAAGTTTTCGTGACATTTTAGAATTTGCGCAGATAAATTTATTTTCCGCGCACATAAATTACGAGAAGTTTGTAACCAGCAACATAATACTATAATCAACAAACAGACTATATAACGAGTTTTGACGAGCATCTTTTTGAACATGCCGATGTACATGCGACTCTTCTGAGAAATAAACCTGTGCAGACCTCGGTGATCGAATGAGAATAAAATTAAATAAATTTATCAAATGGGCAAACTATTAACACCGAAGAAATTTATAAAGAAGCTTAATTGTAAATATAGAAACTATTATTCTGCTATTTGATATTTTTTTTACGACATTGGCCGTCTATTACCGCGTTAAACAACTATTGTTCAATGTAAATTTCTTCTATTGCGTTCATCCTCTTCTCTCTTTTGCCAATATAACTTCATCCTCTCTCTGCTGCTCCCTTCGGTCTTCTGTCCACACTATTCCTCCAGTTTTTCTCTTCTTCGCCTCAAATCCTTCAAAATTGAAAATTTTAGCTCTCACCAGGTCTCTGTTTGTTATGCCTTCTTCTCCAATACCCACCTCCACTAAGTCTGCTTTGACTTCTTTGAACCATGTGATTTGTGTTCTGGGGTGTTTGTCAAAAAACATGATTATTTTCTAGGTCAGCCTTTCATCATTCATTTTTTTCAAATAGGCATAGATGCTTATGCTTCTCTTCCTCATAGTATCTTCAACTTTTTTCAAAACTTTGGTGAGCTGCTTCAGTTTTTCAGGCTTCAAGAGCGAGTTAATATTTTAAGTTCCAAAGAAATGTTTGTTGTTTTCCTTTGGTTTAGGGGATTTTGAATTTCCTGAACAAAATGGTGTTTCAGGCTCTACAGCATCCTTAGGCCTGACTGCACCGCTGTTGTTGTTGTTGTCACCATTCAGAGAAATTGACAACATAGTTTTTGGGCCATTTCCAGGTTAAAACTGGGATTGTAAGTTCCAGAGTGTACATTCAGCCGCTCCTTACATGGAGGACACACGCTGTTTGTAGCCGCTCCGCTGGAATTCAGACTATTTGATATTATGGTTTGAATAAATATGTATAACAAAATTGCGCATTTTTTTTATTAATTTTAATTTTTTTGCTCACCCTAGACTTTGGACCACGCAGTACTAATAAAAATTAGAGGGAACACTGCAAGTAACCACATGCAAAGATTAGATAAATCAGTTTTTGGGCGTTTCAAAACGTATTTCAATACATCGGCTAACGAATTATTTATGACTCCAGGTCATGTGGGAAAGCCATTAAATATTTACGATATTGCTGGTTTGGTGGGAAAAGCTTTTCCTCTTGCCTTTACGCCAAACAATATTCGTAAAGGTTTTAGTTCAACTGGATTTCATCCTTTAAATGAAAACATTCACACCGATGCCGATTATATGCCAACCTCCTATTCTGATCGTCCACCTGTCGAAAAATCACCCACCAGAATTGATCAGGTACCTTTTAGCCAGTCGACCACTTCAGATTTAAAAGTTATTCACCGAAAATTGCCAACTTTGATATCGCCAGTTATGATTCGTCCTCACCGAAAAGCTGAAATTCGAAAAGGAACACGAAAGGGAAGACAAAAAGGAAGATCCAGAATATTAACTGATACACCAGAAAAGTAAGAAATTGAAATTATGGAGTTTAAAAAACGAGTAAAAACAAGTCCAAGATTACAAATAAGATCAAAAGAAGAATTCCATCTGAATTAGAAACTAGTGAGGATTCTGTCAACTATTCATTGAGTGATACATCTGAATATGTCTCCGAAAATAACAGTGAGACAGAGAACCTTCAGATTGAAAATATTTATAAAGAAAATTACAACATTGGAGACTAGGTCATATTTGTATACGAAGGTTCTCATTTTGTTGGAAAGATAGAATCAATATCTGAAGAGGCAGTACTGCTGAAATCGATGCAAAAGTCACTCAAAAACTGGAAATGGCCTGATTATGAAGATTTAAATCTGTACTAAAAATAAGTGACATTAAAGAAAAAATTAAAACGCCTGAAATTAACAAAAAGACAGTACAGAAGTACTGGAATTTCTGCTAAGTGCTTAAAATTAAATAATTTTTCTATATAATACTAATATTCTTTAAAGCTACTCCTAATGACTGATTAAAAACTAAAGAGGTACCTACTATATCTAGGTACATACTAGTCTTAAAGACTGCTTTGTGACAACATAGTGTAGTTGTTTATGTTAAAAGATTTTGTTTCTTAAGTAAAACAAAAACTTATAAAAAGTTATATGTTGGTTCTATTAAGAATTTGTAATTTAAATATTTAACTAGACCCAATAAAACGATTTTAGTAGAGACAATCCCCCCAATCCTGAATGAGTTCTAGGTTCAACGTGGTACATAGGGTGTGTTGTAGCTTGGCCTCATTTACGATATTCTTTAAACAATTTAAACACATGTACGTGTAAATTATTATGTTCTAATATTTTAGTGGTATATACTTAAAGAATCTACCTTCCAAAATAAGTAAATACGGTTTGTATACAATACATCAAATTACACAAAAAAATTTTTTTTTAAAAACTGTCCTAGGTACAACACGTTCCCCTACATGATATAGTAGATAATGTTGAAAACTGGCTTGAATCTTTATTATGTCTCACTATTGCAATGGTAACAATATGTAAGTGTCGTTGCATATTTTATAGTAGTTTATAGGTATTTAAATTTACGTAAAATTTGTTAACCAATTTAACCCAGTAGTTACTTTCTACAAAATCTGCAGTGGACGTTTGAATGCCTATCTCCATGTATAGAAGAAAGTATCCTCAATGACTCATCAAAATAAGGATCTAATATAATTCTTATACTAGGAACCTTAAATTTGGAAAGTATATTGTTTTAATAACTCACAATCACTAAAAAACGATATTTTGAATTTCTCTCTTCAAGAGTACGAACATGGGGTTTTTAAAACTTAATAAGGATAACCTCGTCTTAAAAAGCAAAAATGTTGGGTACGTGAAAATTGCTATAATGTGTTTTCTTCAAAAATGGAACAGATCAAAATCCAATCCAGAAGTAAAACAAATGAAAGTGAGTTAGTAGAAAGTCTATAAAAACCGAAAATTTTACAGATGAAAAGCTTGGTATGGTGATAACATTGTTGATTTAAAAATAAAAAAAAAGTCGTGTTTAGAATTCAACCGAAATATTTGAGATATGGCTAACGTGACCATACGTCCCGATTTGGGCGGGATAGTCCCGCTTTCAGGCAGTCTATCCCGCTGTTCCTAGTGAGGTCCAAAACTTCCCACTTTCACGGGTAGGTAGGTATCTACATACTAAAGTGTAAACTGGTGACCGAAGCGGCGGGCGGTAGAGGGAGGGAGGGAGAGAGAGCTAACGACGCACGAAAGCGTGATAAATGCTGCCTGCACTCATTCAGTAAACAACCAAACGCGAAGCTTTAAGTTCTAAGTTGCCATTGTACCATAACAAAAATGCCTAAATGACAGTGTACTTGTGTATCTGTAATATTATTTTGTAAAACAAGTATCCGTTTATAAAACAAAAGTGTGGTACATCTACGGCAAAACGTTACATGCGTGTCGTACTGATTTTAGTATTAGCCAACGATATTAAGAAACATTTATAATCGAAAAAAAAAAACAGGCTTTTCGATCAAGCTACGGCGTCAAGCTCGTCAATGCTTGCGTTTTTTTAAAGAACCGATTTGCTACTTCTAAAGATTTGGTTATAGCTGCAGCGGAGGGTACGAGGGCGTTTCACACGGTGCAAGAAAATCACAGCTTTAGTTCAAATGACTGTGCTTCTTATTTAATTTAAATATGTTTTGAGCAAGAATCTCAGGCAATTGTTGTAAATGTGTTGGCCTCTAGGGCAAACGATTAATTGAAAGAGGACCTTCGCGGAGCACACTGCATTATTTTATTAAAAGATGCTTCAAACCTTGGTTCAGTTTCTTCCCAGTTTTAACCCGCTATTTTTTACCATAGAACGCGTGAAAGTCAACGTTTTAGATTCTCGACTACAGCCAGGTGAAATATTATTTAACGGAAGTATTGTCTTGCAATGGTATGAATAAGATTTTTTTGAATTTTGTGAGATAATACAAACTGCAATTTTGTAGGAATGAATATAAAGGATAAATAACGTTTACGCATTGGTTTTGGATGTGGAGTCTCCCTGTGGATTGCATCATGAAAATGTATATTTTTTTCTACATCTACAACGTTCGAGTAGAAGCTTTAAAAAAAATTCTGCGATTCAGGTGACACAGAGTATCACAAACTGCAGGGCTACAATAAAACACGAGGGCTTGCGTTGATGCTTGCGCTTGAGAGAGTTCTAAAAATGTTCCAGACTTTGAAAAGCTATTTTCTGAGCATCGAAAAATGCCCAAATATTTTAAAAATATATTTCGAAATTCCCAGCTCTGAATTGTTATTACGTTTTTTGCATGCAAAGGCAGCGACTTTCCACTAAGCCATGTTGAAAATCAAGGGACAATACCTATCTGACATTGATCCGAGATAACCTGGCACCTGGAGAATTCGCTTTTTCTTCCTCACACTGTTCAAAATGTTTTAGCAAACTTACAAGAAATCTACACTGCTGTTGAATGTAAAAACTAAGGCGCCTGAGTTTTATAAAACGAGTCAAGAATACTTAGCAGGAATACAGAGCAGTGGTGTCCATTTGACCCAGAACTAGAAGTGTTAGAATGGGTAAATTTGTCAAAGATACCCACGCGGGAGGAAGTACATAATGTGATAGATTTGCTGATCATACAGGGATTTATAAGCAGCAGCCAAGCTGCTACTGAAGTGTTCGACGAGTTTTCGTTAATTTAAAACTACATAAAAAATCATTAGCTGGAATGCTGAGAATACTCCTGCGGTAGGTGGAATTATTACAGTATTTCAATGCTAGCAACCTTAACTGTACGAACTTTCGTATAATTATCGAGTACGTTATGTGGCTGCCGGGAAGTAACGCACCAGTCGAAAGAGCTTTTTCTCTAATAAATAAAATATGGACAAGTGACAAAATGCATTAAGTGTCGCAGAAAGACTAACATCCATAAATCATCTAATGAACTTCATTGATACTTAGGGTTATTAATTTTTTTCTCTAATAAACGCTAGTAAAATACCAAAAAGGTTTTTGTTACATAATTCTGCGGGTGTCCCGCTCTGACGAAAAAAATGAATGGTCACGTTAGATATGGCAGATAAAATGCTTAGTAAAATTTTGTATTTAGATACTGCAATGTCAAAAAGCGAACGTTGGGAAAGTACAACTCTTGAATATTCCTCATAAAGTAAGTTCACATTGAAACTGTTGATTCTAATATCTCAAGATACTTTTTGCATAAATACTCTTTTTTGCCAATTAAAGAGTTAAGTCATCTTAATACAAAGCACATTGACTGTAAAACATAGGTGACTTGGAAGCTACATTCGTCTGCAATAAATATTTCCGCGATACGTTGAAACTATCCTCAACCCCAATCATATTCGTAGGTTTTTGGACAAAAACCATGTACTCAACTCTAAAACTACATACAAACGAAGCCACGGACTATAGCTAGCCAGTTGGGATTGACGTCAAACGACAACGTCAAAATGGTATTCAGTGAGAGTTTGTTTATTGATTTGTGTTTTTATTAGTGATTTCTACGTTCAATATATACAGGTCGCGTTTAAGCTACATACACACGCAATAGAAAACTGTGTATAGTCCTATAGTGTGACTATATCTGTATCGTATAGTCAAAAACCACTCTTGTTGTGGCAAAATTCGCTATTTTTGTGAGCTGTACGATAGTAGAAATTTTTCATTTTAAAAACAATGTCGTTAGGACAACCGTGCTGGTAGGTACACCACTACACAATCGCTAGCATGTATACAGTGCAGCAAAACTCAAATTGCCCTGTATCAGCTGAAAATAAAATAGAAGCAGCACTAGAGACACCAAAAGTATCCAAATGTGCCTTTTTAGACATTGAAGGAGCCTTTGACAACACCTCGCACGATGCTAGCGAATCGGCACTTTCGAATTCGGCACTTTCGGTACTTTCGACTTGCGAATCGGCACACTCCTTCGGAAAGAAGGAATATCGACAGCATTACCTCAAAGTAGATGGTAGGAATAATGCCCTCAGAATGGAACAATGCAACAATCATCCTCCTGCATATAAAAGGAGACATTAGCGACATTGGAAATTACCGAACCATCAGTCTGCTGTCACATATATTTAAGCTCTTCACAAGAATAATCACGAAGAGAATAACTGTTAAGCTAGAATCATACCAACCAAGAGAACAAGCCGGATTTAGATCAGGGTATAGCAGAAACGACCACCTCCAAGCGCTAAAAAACCTCATAGAAAAAATGATGCCCTAGGTATTTATATGAGGTGGTGTCTTTGACTTCGACTCCATCTACGGTTAAACTATCACTCAGTACAAGATTGGTCATCATCTGAGTTTTTGCAAAGTTGATCTTTGGTCCCACTATGCGTGAGGCTATATTTAGGCGTTGTATCATCGTTTTTGCCGGGTCGATGCTATCCGCTATAATGACTATGTCGTCTGCAAATCTGAGATGACTGACTACTACCTCTGAGATGATTCCCCATTTATGTTAATGACTAGGTGTTGCAGATCAATAGATTTAATAATTTATAAGAATGCTTTTGACCCTGTGTATTAACACGAAATCCTAAAATCATTAGCTGATTGCCGTGTAGATCACCGGTATACCAATTTCATCAGACACATATACAAAAATGCCGCAGCATCTGTCCGACTCCACAACGATACTGCAAGATTTAAAATTGCCAGAGGTGTTCGACAGAGTGATACAATCTCCCCACGACTTTTTACTAACTTAGGCGAATACATTTTTAAATCTATTGATCTGCAACACCTAGTTATTAACATAAATGGGGAATCATCTCAGAGGTAGTAGTCAGTCATCTCAGATTTGCAGACGACATAGTCATTATAGCGGATAGCATCGACCGGGCAACAACGATGATACAACGCCTAAATATAGCCTCACGCATAGTGGGACTAAAGATCAACTTTGCAAAAACTCAGATGATGACCAATCTTGTACTGAGTGATAGTTTAACCGTAGATGGAGTCGAAGTCAAAGACACCACCTCATATAAATACCTAGGGCATGACATCCGAATACACAGAGATAATCAAACGTGTGAAATACCAAGATGAATAGGATTAGCTTGGGCTGCATGTGGGAAACTGAAACATATATTTAAGTCAAACTTACCAACCTGTTTGAAACGTACAGTCTCCGATTAATGCGTCCTCCCCTTCTTAACATACGGTGCAGAGACATCAACACTAACAAAGAAGGTAATCAATAAGATCAAGGTAACGCAACATGCAATGGGGAGATCCATGTTGGGATTATCCCTTAGAGACCGAATCCCTAACACCGAAATCCGGAGAAGATCGGGAGTAGTAGATGCAATAAAACGAATAAAAACTTTTAAGTGGAACTGGGCAGGGCACATTGCGAGAATGAAGAACAACCGATGAACCAGACGAACAATGGAATGGAGACCAAGACATAAAGCTCTCCGTAGCAGAGGACGCCCACCTGCAAGATGGTCCGATGATATTAAACCTATCCATACAAATTGGATGCAAGCAGCGCAAGACCGACAGATGTGGAAACAGTAACGGGAGGCCTACGTCCAGCAGTGGACTACGATAGGCTAATTGATGATGATGATGAGATGGTAGAAGCGCAATTAGGAAAATACGCCATAAAGATATCCGCAACTCCTTGGTGCCCACACGAAGGTGTGTTATCACCACATGTGTGGAGCCTGTTAGTTGATGAATTACTGGTCAGGCTAAAGGAACTAGGCATTAAATGTCACGGTTACGCCGATGAAATCGTCATCATAGTCAGAGGAAAGTTTGAGGGAACGCTCTTTGATATCGTACAGAGAAGCTACAAAGTAGCTAATAGATGGTTCTAGAAAGTGGGATTAGAACTCAACCCGGGCAAACCAAGATGATACCCATACCTGTTATATCCTTTACTAGGAAGAGAAGACTAAACTGCCTACAGCACAAATTGTTACATGGGAGGGCACTAGAATACAAACAGGAGATAAAATATATGGGTATTATACTAGATAGCAAACTTCCTTGGAACCGGCCCGCTGATAGGCCTGAAGTGATGGGAAAAGCCAAACTGTAATGGTTTGCAAAAATCATGCAGGGAAAACCTAGGAGACTGATACGTGCGATAACTTACGAGACAGTTGCGTGAGGGAGCCAAGAAACAAAATGTTCTCTATGAAAAGCAGCTTGAGATTTAAAAACTGATATGTATCTGCATCAAGGCTTATGTCCGACAGCAGTATTGGAGCTGCTGGTGCGTCTGCCTTCGTTGCACCTTGTTGTGGAAGGGACTGCTAGATCGACGATTGTAAGGTTCAACAAGGAAGGACTAGGCAGATGTAAAACAATCTGGAGCAACAAACCGAACAGCCGCGCTGCCAAGATCTCCTTGCTGGTATTACCAAAAGTAGAAATGGTATGCAAATACCTATTCGCGGAAAAGCTACACAGTAATACGTAGCAGTAAAATCGATTAGAGCTACGAATCCTTAGCATAACACATTGAAGAAAATGCTATCAAGTGACATACAGATGTTTCCAAAAAGAAGGAAGCTACTGGTTCAGGAGTAATTGAACCTCGTACCAAATACTTCGAATTCATGGGAATTTACCCAATTATCTTCCAGACAGAGGTACATGCAATTGAAAGATGCGCACAATTTAACCTCGACGGGAATTAACGCAAAAAAACAATTTCAATTCCGTCAAATACTAAAGCAGCCATTTAAGCTTTCAGCTCATACACCATCAGATTCAAACTGGTATGGGATTGTATGAAACAGCTAAAAAAGCTCGGTAGAGTAAATAAAGTAACGTTATACTGGGTACACACTGCCAGAGATGGATACGAAGAAACTGATTACCTACCTAGCAAACAAGGGATCTAGTAATCCTTTAATATGTCCGGAACCCTTTTGTGGTATGAGTATGAACATCATCTAAAAAAGTGTAGGGAAAGAAATAAGAAAACAGTGGGTAAAAACTTGTAAAGAACTTCCAGCGCGAAGACAATGCAAAGTTATGCTAGCATCTTTTAACCAGAAAACAACAAAAGCTTGCCTGAAACTAAACAGGAACAAGCGTCGAATTCTGACAGGAGTCCTGACAGGACAGTGCAACTTAGGAAACACCTCAATACAATAGGCCTAGTAGAAGCGTACATTCGAGCGTTGTCAGTCAGCGAGAGTAGTCGTACGAGACAAGAAAAATTGTTAGTTGTGTAGGGCAAACTGCCCCGCAGTTTTAGTGATTAGTCAAATAAGAGCTTTGTCGGCTGTTTTGGTTAACAATGCGTATGGAGCTAAGATCCAACATCCCTTCTGACAAGCAGTTGGATTTCCTTAACACCTTTTTAACGAGTGGTAACTTTGAAACTTTTATATCTGAGGCTATTAAGAAAGAAATAGAACCTCTGTAGTAGTCGTCTCTGATTTATCTAAACAAGTTGAATTTTGAACCAAACAAAATGAAGATTTGTTGAACTCTCGAGCTGCTGCTGAGCGGGAAATACCCCATAATTTGCTACAAAAAGATATTTCTACACAAAAAACTGGCGATAACACCGAAACGCCGGATATGTCAAGACCTGTGCAGCAAAAAGATTTATCGACAAGAAAAAGTAATGATAACGGCGAGATAGAAAGGCCGGTTAGAATTAATTCTAGCAAGGATAAACCCGGTAGCTCAGTAAATGTAAATAAAACATCTGAGAGAATTAGCGACACAGCCAATGGAGTTACAATAGAAATTTATGAAAATTTGGAAACTCAGCGTCGCCGTACAATAGGGCCAAAAAAGTCAAACGTTAGTTATGGGAGTAGCGACGACCCAACTGAATTAAAGGCGGCCGTGCGTTTTCAACACATACACGTGTACCGTTTGGCTCCGGAATTAACAGAGAAGGATATAATTTCATGTCTTACAAAGAAAGACTTCAAACAAATACTGTGTAAAAAGTCTACAGTCGCGATAGCCGACCAAATATGTGTCCTTTAAGGTATCCAGTACCCATTGAAGATTTCGAGATCTTAAACAAACCAGATACATGACCACGGAACACTTGTTTGAACCGTTTTTTATTAAGGCTGGAGAAACCAATACCGAGGGAGTAAATCATTTTGAGATGAGTAACCCTAAATCATCAACTGTAACATTAATAAACGAAAATGTGCAGTCATTGTGTAACTCGGTGGATACTTTGGAATATATGTTGGAAAAAAACAAGCAGTGAATATTTTTAATTCTTACAGAGCATTGGAAGAGCTCAGAGCAAATTAAAGTAATAAAATTAAAGGACTTTGAACTAACAGACCACTTTTGCAAACAAGCAGGCGCACACGGAGGTGTCGCAATTTACTGCAGAGAAGGTACAACTAATAAACCAAGAAGCGACATAAGTCGCATCGTTGAAAATAATATACTCGAATGTGCAGCGATAGAATCCGTACTTAACGGAGATAGTATAATAATTATTGGAATATATAGAGCCCCTCTGGCAGATTATAGAATGTTTATAGGAAAACTGCATGAACTCCTAATTATATTAGAAAGGGATGGAAAGCAATTTATTATTCAGGAGATTTCAACATTAATACTAAAAAAAAATCTAACCAGTGTAAGCAATTTTTGTCGTTAATAAAATCATTTAATGCTACACCAGTAGCCGGAGAAGTAAGCCATCCACAGTCTGGAACACGTATAGACAACATTATTGTAAATATAAAGCATGAATACTACATAACAACTTCAAATAATCTTATATCCGACCAATATGCTCAGATATTAAACCTGGAAATTAAGAAGGATTGGCAAGCAAACTAAAAACGAATACGTATCCTACACGAAGACAATAGAAGACATCATCGAGAGCTTATGAATAATATATCATGGAGCGAACTTTTCAGCATTTACTGCTCCGAAGTTAATATGCAGTGGAACGTCTTAATGGGGATTTTATACAGCCAATTTGATGAAGCTTTTCCTCAAGTAACATTCAATACCAAAGCAGCAGCGCCACGGGTCTTTTTAAATCCAGAAGTAAAAAAAATGCAACGTGGAGCATTATTAAACAAGTTACTTTACTCCTATCAAAACAAATGCCGTTCTTTGATGATATTAAATAACCACATACATTGGCCACAAATTTCAACAATTTATGTATTGATGCACCGAAAAATCTTTCTGAATCCCAACCCCGAGTCCCGTTTATAAATAAAATAGTGGAAAATTGTAAAACTATATATGTAAAACCTGTCAACGAACAAGAGTTATGCGATACCGTTAATAGCCTTAAGAATAAAAAAAGTGCGGGCATGGACGATATACCCAGTATTGTAATTAAAAATGTTCTCCCAAGTGTACTTAGCCCTCGGCAGCTTGTTATTAGTAACTCCTTCCAATTTGGTGTATTCCCGGACAGTTTAAAGGTGGCACTAATCACACCAATCTATAACACTGGTGATAAATCAATGAGTAGTAATTCCAGGCCGATAAGCATCCTGTCAACTTTTTTTAAAATCTTTGAGAAACTATTGTGCAATAGAATATTATCTTTTACCAGCAAATACAAAATCATAAGCCAACAACAGCATGGTTTCCTAAAAGGTAGAAGCATTGATACCGCATGCTTTCAATTTATAATACACATCATGGAAAACTTGGACTGTTGGACTTGGTAGACCATGCTATACTTTTTCAAAAACTGCACAGTTATGGACTTAGAGGTGTGATATTAAAGTGGATAAAATCTTATTTATCTAACAAAACCCATATCACGAAGCTAGTTACCCGTAGTGGAATTGTGAAATCCATGCCAGGAATGGTTAATATGGGGATCCTGCAAGGTAGCACCATTGGCCCATTATTATTCTCACTTTAAATGAATGACTTACCACCAACACCAATAATACCCCGACATACGATGGTGAATTACGCCGACAATACATCGCTGCTGCTAATACATAAATCCATCGAGTGCCAAAAAAAGCCAACCTTGCGATGCCGTCTATTCTATCGTGGTTCGGTGAAAGTAGATTAATATTGAATAAACTAAAGACGAAATCGATAATTTTTCAAACGGAAATCTCGACAGCCATCTACCCGAAAGAAATAGTAGTTGGCGATGAAACCATAAAAATGGAACAGACGGTCTTGAGTTTTGTGTCTACATATCGATAACACTTTAGACTGGACATCGCATATTAGCATAGTTATAATGAAACTCAATAAACAAGTATACGCAATTAGAACTCTTAATCGATATGTAGATTTGAAAATGGTATTTGCAAATTTTCATCCCCACATTAAGTTCGGGATTATTTTCCGGGGGAATTCATATAAATAATATTTTCATAAAAAAACCTACCTACAGGACTACTACCTACAGGACCTACCTACAGGAAAAACTAAATGAAATTTGTCAAAAATCCAAAAATAACAAAAGGGCAATACACAAAGCAACAGTGCTTGTTTATAAAATATACATAAATTTCTACAAAATAAAAAATTCAAAAAAATAACTATATATTTAGATATGTATTGCTTGAACATAAAATTGAGTGCAAAAGATTGAAGAGTGCAAAAATTATAGAGTGCAAAAACAAGTATTACGAATTCTCCTCCATCTACCTTTTAGAGAATCATGTAGAGGACTTTTTAAAAAGGCAAGGATTCTTACAACGTGTTTATGCATATATGAAAGCATAATGTTCTTAGTAAAACATAAACCTTTGTTTAACCAATATACGAAACCTAACCAAAGGGATACCAGATTTAATAAAATATCCTATGAGCTGCCCAGGCACAATATGACGATGATGGAGCGACTTCCTCCCTATAGTAACATAAAACTGTACAACAACCTCCCAATGGCCATAAGAAAAATGGACAATTTGAAAAGTTTTAAGCAGGCACTTTTCGACCTCTTAATCGACATTGAACCGTACCACTTGGAAGAATTTTATGTTCAAGCAATACATATCTAAATATATAGTTATTTTTTTAATTTTTTATTTTGTAGAAATTTATGTATATTTTATACACGAGAGTAGGGAAGATCCTATGTTCTAGGCCACTCCTCACTCCTCGCCCCCCACCACTACTCCCACTACTACCCCACCACTACACCCCTAGACCACGCCCCAGACCACACCCCTAGACCCCGCCCCAGACCATGCCCCCAACCCCCAGACCCCACTTCCAACCCCCAGACCCCGCCCATTAGTTCACACTTCCAACCCCTGACCACGCCCCTAGCCACCATTTCCAACCCCAAGACCCCTGCCCCTAGCCCCCACTTCCATCCCCAAGACCCAGCCCCCACTTCCAACCGCTAGACCCCACCCCCAACCCCCCAGACCATGACCCGCAATTCCACCCCCCCCCCTAAACTCCACCCCACCCTAACAAACTATAATCTAATAATAAATAATAGTTTCCAAGAAAATGAAAGGTTGTAAAATAAAGAAAACCACATATCAAATCTATGGTTTTATTAAATTCTAATAATAATACATTAAATTAATTTTCGAACTATTCCCGACAATGGGGTGTATTCAACGGCAACTTCACACAAAATAAGGCAATAGGCTCGAGTGTTTGGCTTGAATGCTTGCGTAGCTTCAAATTCAATTTTTAAATCAACAGTTGACGATTTAATACTCTCATTTTGTTTAGATACATCAAACACAAAAAGAATATGATCCTTGAATTTAATCTAATATCGGTTCATTTCCGCGATCATAGTAACTGCTTTGGAAAGTCTCATACATGTAATAGAGTTGTGCATAATCACCACTATCCATATTAAGATTTAAGTTTTCATATGGGTATGAATCCGAGTTTAGGTCAATTTTCATATTCCGCAGCGATGCATTATCAAATTCGGATGCGTTTTGTGCATGGGTGTCCCTTCGCCCCTCTTGCAGTGCAATTATAACATATCGAGGCTTCTCCAGAGCTGTAGATGTTTTTACAGTCCAGATATCTCTATCGGTATTTTTTAAAGCAGGTAGTTCATGCAACTCCCACCTACGAAACGGTATTAATATCGGCTTATCTTCTTCGAGTGTGTCCAATACATTCAATCGAGCTTCGTCGTTGAGTTGGATATGGGGAATTCGCCAGTAAATTTGATCAATATTGAATCGTATATTTGCATCTCCTTTGTAGCAGTTCACATCAGTTCTAGCTCGTAGTAGAATTAATTCCTGCTTTACATTAATTAACATTTTTGTATAATCCTCAGCAGAACCCAATAAATATTTCAATGGAATTAGAGCATAGAACTTTCTGTTTTTATCAAAGTATGTAACATTTGTAGCATTTTCAGCCCAGCCGCAAAGGTCGAGTATATGCTGATCTCGCTTGGTATTGGAGAGTAATCCTTTCATCGTGCTTGTAATTCCGACATCTCGATTCTTATCTACTTCAACTCCATTCAATTCATAGCGAATTTCTTCGGGGTCTAGGGGTGTGGTTTGGGGCGGGGTCTAGGGGTGGGGGTAGTGGTGGGGTAGTAGTGGGGGTAGTGGTGGGGGTCGAGGAGTGAGGAGTGGCCTAGAACATAGGATCTTTCCCTACTCACGAGCACTGTTGCTTTGTGTATTGCCCTTTTGTTATTTTTGGATTTTTGACAAATTTAATTTAGTTTTTCCTGTAGGTAGGTCTTGTAGGTAGTAGTCCTGTAGGTAGGTTTTTTCCTATAAGGTGACTTAAATATTGAAATAAATATAGTATATATAACTATAGATAGTGGTTTTGATTTGATTTAGAAGACGACAGTTTCAGATTCTGCAGGTCATTCATGGAAACTCCCATACATCTGTTTTAGGACGGCTGAGCATTACTCCGTGAAAGGCAAATGTATATTGCAATCCTTGAATGCCACGCAGATGCTGAAATTCCTAGAGGAATCAGGACTATACGGGGTGTTCTAAATGGGTGAGTATACCAACGGTTAGAGAAAGATTGTGCAATAGATCTATAAAGATCGCAATACAGATCTCCTAAATCTACCATCTAGAAGGAAACTGTCTCTGTGTGAACACACCTATTATAGATTAAATGAAACCTGGCACCTATACTAAAAAAAATGGATAGGGGATAGTTAATAGCGCTCAACAGTAAAGGTTATAAATATTAAATTTCTATTTAAGTTTGTTTTTCAATTAACTTTCCATTTTATTAAACAATTACTTCCTTGTTGAATAAAAACTTTTTATAAGCGAATACTTTTATTAATAACTCATTTGTAATCTAAACATGTTACAGCAGTAAAGACCTTTCATTCACTAGTTTTACTATTGTGATTGCTTAGTTCATTAAAATGTCTTAGCTGGATTGCTGCTCTTCCAAACTTACCTATTTCAACATATTCATATATATCATATAAAGCTCTCTCTGCCAATGTGAACACATAGCCCCAGTCACCATCCACATATCCTAACAAATGAAACGAACTCCTTTCAAAACCAAGACAATAATCATCTGTTCCTTCAAGATAACGTAATACCCGTTTTTGCAGCTTTTCATTACTCTTTTTCATATTTGCTATTGTACTGACTAAGATTACTTATTGCATGACGGATATCTGGGCGTGTTAATAATTATATGACGTATGTATGTTGTTCTTATAGGTAAAGCAACGGTTTATCACTTTTGTTAAAATTGTCATGGTTTTCGCATGTTTAGTTTCTTGCTCTTATAGAAATATATTTTGTGAAAATTACTTTGACTGTCTAGAGTAACAATGAGTTATTAATAAGAGTGAATGTTGATTTTTATCAACCCTATTATTCATCGTTTGTTTAGTTATTGGAAATGAGATATTTCCCATTTCCAATAACTAAACAAACGATTAACAAGCATCTTTGCGTATAATAAATTTTTATTTAAAATTTATGTTAAATTGAAATTTTAATACAATCATGATACAAATTAATGTATATAATACAAAAGAAAATATCTACAATAAATGTTTGGTCGTGGGACGAGACTCGGTCTATAATTAATTAAAGTATTAATACTGGCAAGCTTTGTCGCTGTCGCTTCTTGGAGAAACAGTTTGTCTCATATTTGTATCGCATTTTTGAATTAGTGACAAACATTTTTCCAATAAATAGCACGTAGCTTAAGAGTTTAATAAATGATACTTTAAATCCAAACAATTCTCATTAACAGTATAGGAAAAATATTTAAGAGATTCTCTTAGAAATATTAGCATTATTATCTTAGCATTATTATTTTTGCAATTAAACTTGACATTAAATATTCATTTTGGAAATAAGTTAAATTAATAGTATTCTAAAATCTATTTCAGGCACTTCGTTAAATTCGTAAATCATTTGCAAATATTCCTTTTTGAGAGCCATTTTTTGCTGGTGAACTTTAATGTAAAAGATTAGTATAATTTCAGTTAGAATATGAATTCGGAATTGTGTCTAAGCGCATTTAACGTAAACCCCGTCCAAAATTTATCACCCTTAGACAGGGTTGACCTCTGAAACTGCAACTGGGTTACTCGCTGTTTAGTGTGATTCCAGGTTCCTGTTGATTTCTGGTCCAAAATTTACAATTTGGATTGTTTCATTAGTTGTTGATACGAAGAAGAATATTTATTTCGGATGTACTTTTGATAATCTAATAGTAATAATAAGTAAGCATATATTATAAAATATATAAGATAAACAAATTAATTTTGTGCAGGAAGTGGAAGTAGAAGTGGAAGAAAACAATTTAATGTCGCCATAGTTCCTGCTAAACTAGAACTCCACTTTACTATAAAGCACGCTAATTTTGATTTAAAAAATATTTTCAAAGGTTTTTACTTGTATATACAAAACAAAACAAATAAGTTATTTTGAAAATTATTTTAAAATCTCTAACAAAACACAATTAGCTGCATGGAAGGTAGCTTAATTAATTACTGCGAAGCTAAACTCGAATACCACGGCTTTGTTTACCCGAGTGGGGTACGCTAAAGTGAATATAAAAAGAAAATAATAATGCATTATTTTAAAATTATATAAAAAATAATTTTATAACATCTATATTTATTTACATGACGAGATTCGGTGGCTTTCTGTTTTCTAGCTATTTTGATGCATATTAACTATTGAATGTTTGCGACCACATGACTCATTTTAATTCCGTCTCTGTCCGAATATATTAGGCTTTCCACCGTTGGGGTCCACTGTCATATGTTACGCAGCCACGATATCCTCTTCCTTTCCATTCCCCTCCTTTCCCCTATCTACACCTCGATGATCAGCAGTTAGAGCTGGTGTTTCGTATTTCGCATTATGTGCCCTAGGTATGAGGTTCTTCTTTTTTGATAATTAACAATAGTTCACGTTCCTTGTTCATTCTTCGTAGGACATTTTCGTTGGTTACTCAGGCCGTCCATGGGATTTTCAGCACAATGCGGCAGTCCCACATCTCGAAGGCCTATATTTTATTCATTGTGGTCACCTTCAATGTCCAGCTCTCCATGCAATATAGTAACCGCCCAAATATAACATTTTATTAATCTCATTTTTAGGTTTAGGTCAAAGTCCGTTTTTTGTGAAGATGCATTAGAATTTGTGAATTAGAATTCCGCTCAATTGATAAACCGTCCGATGTTAGTCCCACATTTCTTAACTGGTCTCTTTAATGTCTGGTTGACCAGTTACAATCATGTATTTTGTTATATTGCTATTTATTTATTGCGTTGAAAAGATGTTGGAGGTCGCACATATTGTCAGCAATCAAAACCGTGTCATCCGCTTAACGAATGTTGTTAATCCATGGATCATTGAATTTTATACCCTTTTCAATACTATCAATTGCTTCCTGGAAGATATTCTCGGAGTACAAAAATGAACAGAAGTGGCTATCGGATTTTTCTGCAGATTCCAACATTATCACTTAGTTCTCCATCTATCTTTAACGGAGAAGATTGATTCAGATAGATATTTTCTATGCAGCGGATATCTCTGCTGTCTATATCCATTTGTTCCACTATTGGTAGTAATTTATAGTTTTGTACTCTGTCAAAGGCCTTCTCGAAGTCTATGAAACATAGGCACACATCCTTCCGCTGATCGCGGCAGCTTCGTATCAGTACTTGTATTGCCACTAGTGCTTCTCGAATGTCCTGGCCTTCTCTAACTGCGAATTTTGTCACTGATGTTTTGTTCACATTTTCTAAATATTCTCCGATGTATTACTTTGAAAAATAGTTTTAAGGGGTGACTCATAAAACGGATATGCCTGTGATCTTTACATTTCTTTGCGTTATTCATTTTTTGGCAGGGCAATGAAGGTTGATCTCAGCCAGTGATCGGGTTACTGGCCGGTTTCATATATCTTGGTGAAGAGTTTCTGAAGAACTGGTGTGAACGCTGGTGTCTCATCAGGGCTAGGTGTTTTGTGGTTTTCCAATGTGCGGTTGGTGGCTTGTTTTGACTTCATTATGTGACTGAGGGTCCTATTAGATCAGCGTCCGTATCTTGGTTAATAATGCTTTCATCTGAGAATATATTTCTAATAGTTATTAATAAATTATTTTATATATATATATATATATATATATATATATATATATATATATATATATATATATATATATATATATATATATATACTTATTTCCCATTCCGCGCATTTATAGCGCATGCGATTTCGTTTTTCTCATGTGTTATTATAGAGCAGCTTCTTTTTGGTATATTCCTGTAATTTCTCAACATTTCTCTTCGCATTCTAATCTTTGCTTGTATTAATTTTTTAACCTTTTGGTAGCTGGCCTTGTTCGATTGGTTTATGAATTTCCTGCGTTCATCTATCAATGAAAGAATTTCGTCAGTCATCCATGACTGCTTATGTTCTCGTATCTTATACCTTATTATTTCCTTAGCTGTGTTCATTACGATATTTTGGATCGCTTTCCATATATAGCTAAAGTCTCGGCCTGCCTCTATTTTTGCTGTAACTGTTTCTATCTCCCGTTTATTTCTTTACTTACAATATCCCTCAAAGCATTGGACAGCGCTAGGATTGACTCAAAGTACTCAGCTCTGAACAAACATACATATTACAATGCTTGTATGCAAGCTATAATAGACGAAGATATAAAAACATCAAAGATTCTTCTAAAGAGAGGAGTGCGACTGGGAGATACGATCTCTCCGAAACTGTTTACGCTGACACTACCTCTAGTTCTCATGTATTTAAGGGCTTAGACTGGCAAGATAAGGAAATTGCTATAGTCAGAACACGGCTAAACTACTTAAGATTTGCTGATGATATTATCCCAATCAGTAATTTATCGGAACAACTCAAATATATGTTCTATGAACTTCACCACGCATCATCCGGGGTCGCACTCCAAATGAATCTGTCGAAAACAAAAATAGTCAGTTTAGAACAAATACAAATTCAAATTGAAAATCAACCAATAGACGTAACAAACCGTGATATATATATATATATATATATATATATATATATATATATATATATATATATATATAAATATATATATATATATATATATATATATATATATATATATATATATATGTGTGTTGTATTGTTTTCTCGGGGATTCCGCGTTGATGCTGAGGGTTGGCTCTGAAAAGAACCGGATTCTCGACGTTTCGGCGAACTAACAGTATGCGTCGAACGGTTGACCCGTACGGACGCATATATCTCTTGAGAATGGCGAATGTTAGTTCGCCGAAACGTCGAGAATCCGGTTCTTTTCAGAGCCAACCCTCAGCATCAACGCGGAATCCCCGAGAAAACAATACAACACAGGTATCTATCCGCGAAAACCTCAAATACAACATATATATATATATATATATATATATATATATATATATATATATATATATATATATATATTATATATATATATATATATATATATATATATATATATAAATATATACTTATATGCTTACTGATGCCTTTTCTCCTATCCATAAATAAATTTCCCAATCCAGACAGCCATCATCCTCTGTTGTTTTTAATACAATGTAACAGTCTCCTTCATAAAATTTACCATGAGCAACTTCATCAATTTGGTTTGGTAGAAAATTTTCCATTTCCCATATTGTTAAACCAGGTGTACGGCCATCTTCATCCTCAAAAAACTCAGAATAATCTAGTGGTGGTTTTTCTAATGTTTCGTCCCATCGTTTAGGCCTGAAATGAATATTGATTAACAAATATATATTAATTTTAACAGATTCAACCCTTACTTGACAGATTCAGCTTTCGTTTCATCTTCTGTCTTGATACTATTCTTATCTTTTGCCATATCTTTCATTCCCTAAAATGACGAATTTGTATATTTTATTACCAGGGGACGTTAAATATATTTATTAAAATAAAATTGCAATGTTCAAATCTGTTTATTGACGATTTAATTAAAAGAGAATGTACTTTGGACTTTGTATAAAGCAATTCACAAAATATTTTGAAAGATTATGTTGTTTAATTTATAGTTAAATTTCTATTCACTAGACACTGACACTGACACTGACAGTTAAATGAGAAGTTTGATGAACACAATCCTAAAAAGTTCATCTACATATGTCAATATACACCCAATTATGTTTTAGTAGAATAACGTTTTCATCTAGCTTCCATGCCATATAGTCGATGTCGATTTTTTGCCTAGTAGTTGGTAGTATATAGGAAATATCCATGTTAGAGAATTTTGCCTATCAGGTAGTTACGGTTGTAAAAGCGTTGGGGTTTTTATAACCACCCTATTTTGGTGCTTAATTTACAGTTATCTCATTACTTTACCAGCTGTCTTGTTATAAGCAAACATCCTTTTATCTTAATGCGTGTATACTCTTATTTCTTGATTTTTTTTTCAAAGCTGGCATAATTTGGCTGTGTATGCAATCGTAGACCTCACCAAGGTCTAAATAGATGATATTATTTCTAGAATGTAGGCTAGTCCCTTTCTGAAAACTTGCCTGAGGTAGAATATATTATCAATACACGGGGTGCTTGCAATTCATATTGTTCTTTCAAATCCTTTCAGACTTCTTTTTCTGGATTTTTTAATTTCCTATGTATTTCTGGATAATGATCACACGAAATCTTCGATAATTGCTGCAATCTTAATTCTGTCCATTTCAGTGACAAGTAGAGTCTTTTTAAAAATAACGTAATTAAATGTAGAAACTAGTAAATTCCAAAGTATTCTCGATCCATGCAACATTCAGCAGCTCGTTCGGTATCCCTTCGGCACTGGTAGCCTTCCCATTCTTTAGACTTACGGTCATCACTTCCAATTATTCTGCCTTTATTTCGTCATTTTCGTCATACTCGATGTCAATAGGGAAAGATGTCATGTTCTAGACCACCTGCTCCACCCATGTAATTCCCGATAAGCCGAGTGTAGCAAAATTGGCCACCCCCCACCGCCTAGCTTATCAGTAGTACTGAACGTGGCCGAGCGTGTATGTGTAGATAACGCGATCGCGAAAGGTGTCCTCACTGCCAGGGAAGGACGCAGCCCTTAGACCGGACAAAACCGGACAAGACTAGACCGACAAGACTAGATAGATAAGACTAGACAGACAAGACTAGACAGACAAGATGGGGCAGACAAGACAAGATAGACAAGACCAGACAGGCAAGAATAGAGAGACAGACAAGATTAGACAGACAAGCGGAGAAAATTCAAAATGAGTCGAGGAGCGGGTAATGGGGAATCGGATATGTATGCATAATTATTTGCAGATGTATTAGGTCTGATTCAAATGTGCAATTTCTGAATATATATCGGATATAAAATACAAAGAGGAAAAGTAAACCAAGTGGACGAAATTCTTGGAAGAGTGGGTCTTAGCTGGGCAGCTTTTGGCAAACTCGGATTCATTCTTATATCTACGGACACCTCCATAAACCTTAAAAGAAACACGGAAAAAAGTACACTCTAAAAACTACAGTTTAAATAGTAGCAGCGGCCAATAGTAGCAACGAATACAAATTTGTATAGATTGCAGTCGCACACTGTAATTTTTAAAACTTATTTACTAATAATACCGGAAACTGTAATTTAAAAAAAAGCAATTGTTAGTTTTTACAGTTTAAAATTCGTAAGGCCGATGCTACTATTTAAACTGTAATTTTTAGAGTGTACTTTTTTTCCGTGAAATTTTTTGAGTCGTGTGTTCTACCAGTCCTCACTTATGTCAGTTAATAAACTTCACACAACTCACTTAAAAGTCAGACTACGAGCTATGGAAGGGGCTATGCAGGGGATTAGTTTACGAAATAAAGTTCCTAATGAAGAAATCAGAAAAAGAACGCAATTAACAGATGCTAACGAGAGAGTAGCGCAGCTAAAATAGAGATGGGCTGGCTAAATTTCAAGACAGAGCACAGAGAGATGGACATACAAATTAACAGCTTGGCGGCCAAGATAGTGCAAAGTAAGTGCTGAAAGAAAAAAAAGATGGCGTGTTGACATCTGGAGGATTGTTGGAAAGAACAGGAGATGCTGCTATCGACAGGCAGAATTGGAAAAATATGGAAGAGGCCTACATTTAGGAGTGAATGTTAACAGCCTGATAAGAAGGAGAAGAAAAGAAAAATTGGTCGAAAATCGCTAGACGATATCATATAGTAATAAGCTGAAATGAGGCAAAAAATATAAAATTTGAAAAACATGAACAGCATCAATGCATAGAGTTCCAAATTCTCTATCAATCAGTATATAGCACGACACAGAAGAATAAAAATTTATTGAGATATGAAGCTACAAATACACATGATATTAAACGGACTAAACTTGAAACAACCTAATACAATCAAAGGCTATAGAAAAATCTATGTAAACCACGTCAACTTGTCCATGGTTATTAAGTTTTTCACTTATATATTGGGTGATTATGGCTAAGTTGCAACACTTCAGCGCTCGGGTAGAAAGCTATGTTGGTACTCAGAAATGTGGTTGCGAGTATTACAATAAAAGTAAAAAAATGCAATTTTGTCGTTGTGTAAATACGGGTTTTATGATTATTTGGTATTGGAATAATATATTGTTTTATTAATGTGAAAATAGACTCAACATCAGGTCTTCAAAGAACTCAGAGTACAATAAAAAATCACCCAGCAACAATTACAAATTACAAATGAGTAAGAATATTAATACAATATAAATGCAGGTATATTTTATATCGATAATATAGTATGAGGTATTGAGCATTGTTGGCGATAAAACTCGACTAAGAAGTTCAGTTTGTTTTTTATCAGGAACGAATTAGGTTTGCCGAATTCCGTGTTCGTTTCAAATGAGGCAACCGAATTAGGCCGTCTTCATATTTGTAACGCAATTTTATTGTTCTTTGCCTTCTTAATTTGTTCCTTCTTTTTTTGATTTTCCCAGCGATTTTTCGAACACAGAGGACATACTATTATCTTCTGATCCCTATACTTATCGGGCTTATCCTATTCCTTACTAAAAGGGATTATCGGCCGCCTTAGATTATTTTTGTAGATTATTGTTTTAGCTTCACATCTCCGATAATGTTTATGTTTAAAGTTCATCATTATTAATTATTATACTAAATACCCACATTGTAGTTTAAATGCGGTTAGGTTAGATTCGGATAGGTTTTAAAGATAACGTTAAGATTTGGAAACTTTATGCAGATATAAATTGACCTGATTCCTTACAACATTATTTACAACAATATTTAAAAATTCACATAGAATTTTTGAATATTCCGGAACGCATTTACAATTATCATCGAACACAGGCATTTATTTAAATATTGTAAGGAATCGGGTTAATAATATAGTATTCATAATATAGTTAATAATAAATAGTATTGTACGCCATTCTAGGAGGGGGCGGGAAAAATACGTCAAATCGGGCTTGAAGAATGAAAACGGACGTTTTGAATGATTTTCGAAAGAAGTTTTCACGAGCGAAAGTGGTAAAATGTTCAGAAAGCTCCAGGCAATTGACAAATCTTTGAAACATTGTGGTGCCGCCGAAGAGAGAGGGGGTGCGGCGCGAAAACAAAATTGTGGTTTCTTGGCCGCCGAGCAGCCGTATTTGGACCGATCGCGACGGAAGTGGTGTTATCGGTTGCGCGGATTTTTACCGCAAAAAACACTGTTATCTCTATTTTTCGAGTCTTCGTTGAAAATTTGCAAAACGATCATCTTTGACGTTCAATTGCGAGCCGAGCCTACTGCTCAACGGAATGCCTTCCTGTATGCGCATCCAGTTTCATTGGTTCTTCCCCCCTGGGCCTCCAAAGAGGCCCTGCGATTTTTTGCAAAAATGGCCGAGCGGTAGATGTTCTTGCAAAACCGGACTTTCAGACTGCCAAACCGGAAGCAGGTGGAATTTTGCATTTTCTTCTACACGGTTCAATGGAGATCGATGGTATCTTGCGTACGATCTGCAGTTGCGCGGATTTTTACCGCAAAAAACACTGTTATCTCTATTTTTCGAGTCTTCGTTGAAAATTTGCAAAACGATCATCTTTGACGTTCTATTGCGAGCCGAGCCTACTGCTCAACGGAATGCCTTCCTGACTGCGCATCCAGTTTCATTGGTTCTTCCCCTCTGGGCCTTCAAAGAGGCCCTGCGAATTTTGCAAAAATGGCCGAGCGGTAGATGTTCTTGCAAAACCGGACTTTCAGACTGCCAAACCGGAGGCAGGTGGAATTTTACATTTTCTTCTACACGGTTCAATGGAGGTCGATGGTATCTTGCGTACGATCTGCAGATTTGCCGATTTACCGAAACCACGAAGTCTCCATGTCCCATGAATGGAAACCAATAGGATATCAATCCGCATTGAAGATCTACAAAACTACAAATGACACAATTTCCAGCCCTACAATGGCAGATCGAGAACAGACTGGGCCGTGCGATGAGCTATTAAAAGTTGCAAAAAGTCCGCAACAGGCAAAGTTATTGCAAAAAATAAAATTCGCATTTTATGTACTAGCTGAGAGGTGCATGCGAATTTTTCAGAAATTTTTGAACGGTGTTCTTCCGCCGGGAATTGTCGACATTCTGATACAAGTTTGCTAGTTTCTCTTGCACAGTAAGCGTCCCAGAGCCCTGCGAATCGTCGCCCAATGGGGGATGTCATGGGGGCCGACCATGGGGGACGACCAATCGGGCGTCATCTATTATCCTTCTTTTAACTTTAGTAACTTTTACCGCGGCAATTCGGCAATTGGCAATTTTGGCAATTTCTTCTGTTCGGTGAGGAGGAATTTTCCACAATTCCTCAAATTCGGGTACGTCGAAATCGGAATTTTCATACCACGACATTTACGATGCAACGAAAAACACCAAGGTGGCAAACACATGTCCGCACTTTCGCCTGCAAGTCCCGTCGCAAGACCATTCGAATTTTCGATTTTTTTCACCATTTTTTGTACCGAGAATTCACCAAGGAAACACGCCGACGCTACTGGCAGGACGCAAACACAAGCGTCAGCGCAACCGTCAATAAGTTGACACCAACTACCACCGCCGATGGGTTTTTTGACCAATTCTGATCGGCAACAGACATTGATAAATCAGACGTTCATCGATAATTCTGATAAACATGATTCGACCGCTAGCCGTTTCGATAACATAAGTGAATTACTCCGTCCTTCTCGGACGTGAAGATTTTTTTACTATGTGTGTAATGTTAAGAATTAAATAAGGTCTGTGAGTTCAAACGATAATATTAGATAATATAGGTGATCGATAAACAACGAAACTGATTAATACTAAACCTAAACAAGATTAGACAGAGATAGACGAGATCAAAAAGTGGTCAGAAGAGACTGGAAGAGACCGGACAAGAAGAGACGAGACCAGAAGTAACCAAACGAGATCCAATAAAGGTATACAAAGCCAGAAAAGGCTCAGCAAGACCAGACACGTCTATATAAGAACAGGCAAAAATAAACATGAAGCGAGAGAAAACACTAGAAAAGACTGGATACTACAAGACTACTCGACAAAATTCATAGAAGGGATAAGTAAGTGCCCATTGAAAAAAAAATACTTTTTACACTTTTCACTTTTGTGACTGAACCAAAAGATTTCGCAAACTTCACAATGAATACTTTTCAGGAACATACGCCCTACATATGGTTGTTCAAGTCTCCATTTTTTTAAGTATTGACGGGATATTTGCAGAAACCTTTGAAGGAAAAATTATTCCCCATGGCTTCCCCGTCGAAGGTAGAGCTTTCAAATGTTGTCCGTTGTCTCAAATATTGTCAAAGGGTAGATTTTGTAGGCGTACTTCCTACGGACAGCCATGTTCAATAAAAGTTTCCTTGAAATTCTTCATTAAATTCTTTCAATAACATTAATACATTTTTTTACAATTTTTGAATATTCTGAAATTTTCGTGATCGGTTTTGGTTAGAATACCTGATTGACGTATCTGGATTCACTGAAAAAATCATCTGAGTAGGTTCCACTCCAGGTGGAACAATAAAATTGTACACATTTGTAGAGAAAGGATCACGATGAAATGACTCTGTCAGTTTTGCAATATATTCTATCAATTGGTGGCAGCAGCTCAACAAAGTCAAAGAGGAACCAATGGAAATAAATTCAAAGCTACTGTTTGAAAATTGTAAGAGATATATGAAAAATTCTATCAGTTCTGCATAAATTGTTGATTTTAAAATTGAAAATAATGTTTTGGTATCTTAACGGTCGATAGCCTAGACGCAGGATTTTTTTATGAAGGAGTCATCTTTAAAATTTGTATATATTTATATTGTACAACTATGCTCTGTACAAAAAATGCTCAAGATTCTATATACTATTTCGCCCTTCAACTATTCCATCTACATATTCAATCATTTCACCCTCATCAACTTTTCCACCCTATTCAACTATTCCATCAGCATGTACTAGTGATCTATAAAAAAAATATAGTTATTAAAATATATATTTATGAAAAATATAAAACAATTTTCCTTGAATAAATAATATTGACAATTGAAAATTTTATTGACATATTGAAAATTTCGTTTAAAAAGAAATATTTTCTATTGTTAATTGTCAAAACTTTAAGAAACCTGGTGCTTTTTAATTAATCTCTCGTAGCAAAAATAACTTATTTAGGGCATTTGATTTAAGTAACAGGTATCCACAGACACTTGTCAGGCAAATAAATATAAATGTTATAAAAAGCTTTTTAATAATATCCCATTCTCAACAACAAAACGAATACGTAATAAAAATTAAAGTAGCAAATATTGCTTTTAGTAAAATGTTTATTTTGTTTTGTACTTGATTATTTAGCTGTGAATCTGTTACAGTTCAGTCACAGATTAGCAAGAATAATCAATACAATACAACTCGAAACTGACATGACAACGTCATGATATAATTTGAATATAATACACTTTAACCATTTATGATAAAATAGTTTGAAAATTGTTTTTTGTGTGTTTTTCCATGAATGTTGAATTCAATATAGTTATTCATTCTTAGTATAAAATCTCCAAACTCAACAAATCCAAAAGAAAACAAGATTCCCAGAATTTTGTTACAATATTGTGAGAGAATGATTTAGGTTTCAATGGGGCAAATGTATTTTTTAACAAAATATCGTCGTACATGTTTTTAACTTACTTCTGCCTTGTAATCGACTGCTTTATTGATTTATATTGAATATTAGTTAAATCGAATTAGTTATCTACAAATTCTCATTTTTCAATTCAACAAAACAATTATTTCCTCTAATGACATATAGAATCTGATTGAAAATGTTCCTTCAGAATTTTGTGGGCAACCATCGAAATGTATAATAAAGAGGCTCGTCGAAATTAGATTCTAATTATTCTTACATAACTTTAAGAAACTAATCTAATATTGTCTATATTCACAATAGGGAATATGCATGTTTTTTTTTATATTTTCAATTCACTGTTTACACTGTTTCTTCTTCTTTATATGGCATCTCCTTTCAGGAGGTTTGCAATCATCCTCGCTACCTTCATCTTGAAAGCATTTGCCTATTACCTTGCCGTGTAGTATAAGTTGATGCAACTGATAATTTTCTCCTCTGTATATATGGCCTAGATACTGTAGCTTCATTCTTTTTATTGTTTGTATGATTTCACGTTGATTGCTCATGCATTCCATTACTCTAGTGTTCGTCACTTTGTCCGTCCATGGTATTTTAAGCATTCGTCTATAACAGGGGTCTCCAAACTTTCCAGCCTTAGGGCCATACTGATTACTCCAGTAAGTTCCGAGGGCCAAAACCATATTATCATTGTTGCCGGTGATAAAAAGTGAAATAGTCCACTGAAGTCCGAAAAAGTACGCAACTTTTAAAAAAGGCTGCAATTTAGACTAAAGTCCGCAAAACGGCTACACTGCATATTATTAATTTTCCTGTCATTATCTGTAATTTCTAGATTAGTCGTAGAGTACGAGCCATGAGGAGTAACGTGACACGACGTCTGGTGGACACAAGCGGAAATAGGTAGTACCTTCAATCGCTAACAGATGGCGCTAATAGCACGTACAGAATAATCTCGTTGGTTCGAGAAAGTTCTGGTGTCTTCCACTCACTTCTAGATTGCAGTAATTGGAATATATAAGAAGGCTAGTGGCGCAACCGCAAGTCAGTTCCTATGACACTGTTGTGAAACAAAATAGTGCGTACCTCATTAAAACGTGTTTGTGCGTGTTTAAGTTTAAGACATCTTTGTAACAGTATTTTGATTTGAATTGTTGCTTTTGTGTGTGATTAGTAGTATGGAAAAGAATGGAAAAGAAGCGAAAAATTGATTGTGAATGCAGAAAATTCAAAGATCAGTGGAACATTCAGTATTTCGTAATTGAGTCCAGTAACAAGGCGCTATGTTTTATTTGCAATGAAAGCATAGCCGTTCTCAAGGAATATAACATTAAACGTCATTATGAAACAAAACATTTTCAAAACTACTCAAAATATACAGGAAGTTTGCGGACAGAAAAATTCGAAGCTATGAAGCGCGGATTGAAATCGCAGCAATGTTCATTCACAAAACTCAAAACTGAACAAGAGGCTGCAACTCGTGCCAGCTTTCTTGTGGCTCTTGAAATTGCAAAACGTGGAAAACCATTCACCGATGGAGAAATGATCAAAGAATGCATAATTGCAGTATCCGAAGAAATGTGCACTGAAAAGGTAAATTTATTAAAAACTGTCAGTATGTCAGCAAACACTGTGGCTCGAAGGGTAGAAAACATCGCTGAAAATATATCCTCTCAACTGTTCGACAAAAATGGTCATGTTGAGTGGTTTTCTTTGGCCTTGGATGAGTCAACGGATGTGTCAGATACTGCTCAGGTGTTGATTTATATTCGAGGAGTAGATAAAAGCTATGAGGTGCATGAAGAACTTCTTGATATGTATAGTATTCATGGCACAACTACTGGTACAGATATTTTTAAAGGAGTTGAAATGGCCATTAATCAAATGAACCTTTGATGGAAAAACTTGAAATGTATTACAACTGATGGAGGCAAAAACATGAGTGGGAAAGATAAAGGTGCGGTCGCACTTGTGTCAAAGGCTGTAGAAAATGACGGTGGCTCAAAACCATTAGTCTTACATTGTATCATTCATCAACAGTCTTTGTGCAGAAAATGTTTGGATATGTCTGAAGTTCTGAAACCAGTCATATCAACTGTTAATTTTATCAGATCTTTTGGGCTGAATCACCGACAATTCCCACAATTTATTGAAGAGATTTGAGAAAATGACTTACCTTATCATACTGCCGTACGTTGGCTTAGTTGTGGGAAAGTCCTTCAGCGCTTCTTTGCTGAATTACAAAACAACGCATGGCTGTGGAAGTTAGCATTCGATGTTGATTTGATAAAATATGTGAACGAACTGAATTTGAGATTGCAAGGAGCATCTTCCTGATTTATACACTAATATCAAATCATTCCGGAAGAAATTGATACTGTTTCAATCACAACTACGAAGTATATTTTTTTCGCATTTTAAAACATGTGAAATATTCAGCCACACCACTGAGACACTGAGACTGATTTTCCTATCGATTTTGCAATCGAAACTTTGAGTGCTTTGAAAATAAATTTTGATACTCGTTTCTCGGACTTTGATGCCATTGCGAATCAAATTAAGATTTTTCAGAATCCTTTTGATACTGACTGATTGAAACCCTAGCCCCGGAACTTCAAATGGAAATGATTGATCTACAGTGCAGTGATATAGTTAAGAACAAATATCAAAACTCATCTTTGTTGGAATTTTATAAGAGTCTTCCACTGACACAATTTGATAATTTGCATAAATTTGCACGTGGGCTGTTTTCTGTTTTTGGTACTACTTATTTGTGTGAGAAGACCTTCTCCAAAAGGAAGTACACAAAAAATGTTTACAGATCTAAATTAACTGATGAGCATCTTAAATCTCTTTTAATAATTGGTACAAGTAAAATTAGTCCACAACTACAAACTATTGTCAGTGGAAAATCTCAATTACGTAAATCTCATTAGTATTTCATATGTCATTATGCTTGTTATAAGTTATGTTTTTATTTAAAATGTATAAAATGTTAGTTGGATTCATTTCAATAATTTGTTAGTTATTATATACTGAAGTTAAATTTTCTGCATATTATATATGTCTTTACTTATTACAATTCTGTGTTTCTTTATCCAACTTATCACAAAAACAATAACAATAAGCCTACAACACTGTTATGATTAGTTAGGCCATGACCATATCAATGTAGATGTCATATTAATAATTATTCAACATAAAATTAGAATACTTCAGTAAACTAAATTTAATTTGCTATAAAAATATGTTCTCTAAAAGGAGTTTTCAAGTATGCTAGCTCTCCGCGGGCCGGACAAAATCTGTCCGCGGGGCGGATGTGGCCCTCGGGCCGTAGTTTGGAGACCCTTCGTCTATAACACCACATCTCAATGGCTTCTAGCTTTTTTATTTGTGTTTGTTTTAAAGTCCATGCTTCCATTCCATATAGTAGAATGGAGAACACGTTGCCTCTTATCGTATTTTTGTACGTAGATCAAGTTTTATTTGTCTATCAGAAAGAAACACAAGCATTTTAAGAAATGTGCTTCTGGCCATTTCAATTCTGGCTTTAATTTATAGGGTTTTGTCTTTTGTATTGGTTATCCATGTACCAAGGTATTTATATTTAGTTGCCTTTTCTATACGCGTGTTGTCGTTATGACCATGTACTTCGTCTTTTTCATATTCATCTTGAGACCATATTGTATACCGATGTCGTTTAGCTTGTTTGTTAAGCTCTGGAGATCTGCAAGATTCTCTGCTATAATAAAAGTATCATGGGTGTACCTCAAGTTGTTAACCGTCTGACCATTTATTGTGATTCCAGTGTGTTCTTCATTTAGTGCGTCTCTGAATATCTCTTCGGAGTGTAGATCCGTTTAGAATAGCAAAATTTGGGACAGCATACAACCCTGTCGTACTCCTTTTAGTAACCGTATTTCGTCAGATACGTCGTTTACGCCTACTTTTATTGTGGCTGTTTCGTTACAGTAAAGTGATTTAATAATCTGAATGTCTCACGAATCGATGTTTCGTTGTTTCAGTAGATCTATTAGAATACCAGGCCGTCCATTATCAAAGGCCTTTTCATAGTCTATGAAACATATGTGCACATCTAGGTTCATGTCTAAACATCTCTGCGTGAATACATTAAAACTGAATAATGCCTCCCTTGTACTGAAAACATTCCTGAAACCAAATTTTGTGATTCCTATGTCATTTTCTAGCTTATTGTATAGTGTTTTGTGAATGACTTTAAGACATGCTTTTAGTCTATGATTCAATAGACTAATAGTTCTATAGTCACTACATTCTCTGGTATTTGTTTTTTTTTGGTAAAGCTATGAAGGTAGATTTTATCCATTGCTTAGGTATCATTCCGGTTCTGTATATTGTATTAAATAAATCTATCATAATATCAAGCGGGTCCTCATTCATTATTTATAAAGAGTTCGCTTGGTATTTCGTCTGGTCCCACTGCTTTCCCGCTTTTTAATGTCTTTATGGCATACAGAACTTCTTTCAATATGTTTGGTCCTTCTGTCATATTCTGCTTGGTTCTAGTACTACCTTAGTGTTATGAAAGAGTTCTTCTATATATTATTTCCACCTTATTAGTTTTAGTGCTGGTTCTACTATGATCTTCCCTTTTTTATTTTTTATAATGATGGTTTTCGCGATGTTCCTGTTAAATCTTTGATTTCTTTGTGTAAATTTTAGTTATCGTGTTTTGATTGTAGCTCTTCTATATATTCACATTTTGCACTTAGCCATTTTTCTTTCTCTTCTCGGATTTTCCTTGTTATGTTTCTTTGTAGCTCTTAACATTTTTTGGGGCTCATAACACCAGACAACACATACACATCCTGTATGTGTTGTCTGGTGGCAATTGATGTTAACTTCCGTCAATTACTGTTTCTATATTTTCCCATTTTTAACAAGTTGAAATTTGTACCAAATACTCGGGTCTGCGGTCTCTTTCAGCTGTGGAAAAATCAAACTTGTAGGTCAACGCGATCAAAAGATATGACCGTTTATGTCACATATTTTGAGATTTCACGAGGAAATCAAAACCTATAGGGTACTTCCCGTTGACCTAGAATCATGAAATTTGGCAAAAAGCGGTGTCTTATGGCACATGTAAAGGGAAAAATCAGAAAACTGTAAATATGTAGTTTAATTACAAGAAAAATGCGAATTTACTATTAGAAACTTATGAAAATACACTAATGTGTTGCGTGGTATTGTCAGACACCAGAAGCATATGGGTTGCATACAGTTAGGTCCTCCTCGGTTATGTCCTCGTCGGTTAGGTCCGAAGGTTAAAAAGTATGTGTCGGCACCAGGCTGTTTATTCTGAATTTTCTTTGTTTATATTCGTTATGCATTTCATCACGTATGCTCTATATACATAATATATACAGGGTATATATTATGTCTAAATTTTGCTTGTTTCTAACCGATATGCGGCATACTCAAGTCCCGTATCATCCTGTATATATTATATTTCGTCTAATTTTTGTTTATAATCTACATATACTTAAATCACGTACGCCCTATATTTTTGGGTAGTCAATTGCCCAAAAGCAGTCAATTGAACAACTGAATGTTAAGAGTATCTAAGTAGATCTATAAATAGTTACTATACTAGTTTATATTAGATCTAGAAATAGTAAGATCTTAATATAAGTTAGTGAATAAGTGTAGTACTAAAATAAAGTTTTCTTTTTATAAGTTTAAAAATATTCGCGTAATTTAAAAGAAAATACCCTGTATACCTTTATACAGGATATATGGATATACAGGCAAAATTGAGCAGTAAAAACAAATAGTGAAGTTCCAGAACCCCTAAATACTCAGAGTAACTGGGGGATGTATGGTAATAAAATATAGGGTAAAATTCCATCGTACGACAGCGGCATCTTGAGGTTATGCTTGCAGCGGTACTAAGATGATCATGATTTCAGGAGCGCCACTTGTCAAGTTAACTAAATGTGCTTGCTACGTCCTCCACAAAAAAAAAGATACCTTGCTTACAAATTTGTACGGAACCCTCGGTGTGCGAGTCACAACTCGCACTTGGCCGGTTTTTTTATCTATATCTGAGATTGTATTTTGTTCTCGTATTTCAATCATTTTTATATTAATTTCTTTTTGTACTTGTTCTTTTATACCTTTATCTTTAAATTTTTCTGTTGATATCATTTTATTCTTTATTTTAGATTTTAGTTGTTTTAATTTGATGTGAAATTGGGCGACTCCTCGGTTGTGGTCTGAACCGATGTCTGCCCCTGGGTAGTTTTTAACTGCTGTTATACTATTTCTGAATCTCTTTTTATGAGTATATAATCAATTTGGTTTTTTACTATTTTTTCTTCATTATGTTGTGGAGTTTCCCATGTATATATTCTTCTTTCATGCAATTTGTAATAGGTATTAGTTATTACTTAGCTTCTCTGATTGGCAGAATTCTGTTAATCTGTCGCCGCTTTCATTTCTCTCTCCAGGTCCATATCTACCCACAATATCCTCTATTGCTCCTTCGCCCACCTTCGCATTAAAATCCCCCATGACAATAGTAACATCTTGTTCTTTGGTGCTTTCGAGCACCGTGTATAATTCTGCATAAAACTATTCGATTTCGTCATCAGATTTATCCACTGTTGGTGCATAAATCTGTATGATATTGATGTTTATCGGTGTCACAGTGGGATAAAATCCCAAAAAACTGGCCTAAAACCCGAAAAATAATATTTTTTTAATCCGATTCCAAGAATGCATCTCATTAGAGAACCCTTGGGACCATCGGATTCGGGGAAGTAAAAGAACCAGGTATTGAAAACCAACCCAAACTTTCATACCAAACGAAGCAGTTGAGTGTGTAGAATCGTGCACGCGACAGTTAGTGAAAATACGTGAAACTTTGATTGGGTATTAAGCGGTGAAAAAAAAATCGAATTTAGTTTTGCAAAATGGCTGAAGCACAGAAAGGTATGTAGAATTTAAATACAGCATTGGCTGTAAATAGATTGTTATGGTGTAGCAAGTATTTAAGAATATTTCATAGCAAAAAATACAACGTTTTGAACTCGAAAATTCAAGTTTATGGAAAGATACAAAAAATGAGGGCCAATGAGTGCTCTAAATTTGCTCAAGTTTGCTTTGTTAGACATTTGTTGTTTGAGAAAATCAAGAATTGGCTGCTACTAGATGCTATTTTGTCTTCAGTATAATTTTTTATCATATCATTTATGAAATTGAGAAATTCTCTCATATATATTTTGCATATAATGCACAGACTAAATAACCGATAAATTTTATTTACTTAGGGTATACTTCACGATTGGTTCCATTTGAATTTAAAGAAAAAAGTACCACCCCTAAGGGTGAAAATAGGGGATGAAATTTTTTTGGGCACGATTTTTTTTAGTGCAATTTTTGTTTTTGAAACAATATCTTTGAAGCCAGTTTATTATTTTAATATATTAACTTTTTTTTATTTCAGATTCAAGTGACAAAGGTTCTATCTCGAATTGAAATACAATTTTGAGTTAAGTTGACAAAACTATTTTAAGCATAACTCAGAGAAATGCACGTGAAGCGGCAGAAAGTTTCTCGCATAGAAGACAAATTCCTAAATAAATTTAAGGAGTGGCTGGACAAGTTTATCATCTTCACTGACGAATCGCTATCGGAACCTTCTCAACAATCGACGAGGCGAGTGAGAACAAAACGAAGAAGGACAGAAGACATTCGAAAAGATAGGAGCAGCGCAGAACTGGCATATGCAACGCGAATTAGTTTGAGAGCAGAGGGAAAATCGGCTGCGGCACAGGTTTTACATGACATCACGTATGGTAGTCCATCAAAACCCTCCAAATATAGAAAATCTCTAAAATTTGTCCCAGAACAACAACTTTCTGATGACGAGGCATTATCGCTAATTATTGGATGTGGACTATCAAATTGTCAAGATATGAACATATTTTCTCAGGAAAATGTTCGCTATATTGGATCCGCCATTTTGTTTTTGGAAAAATAAAATTTAGATTCGTAATCAGTGCCCAAAAATCTCGTTCCTGTCAAATTTTCACAATATGGAAACAGTTTCTAAGAAAAATGTTCGCCATATTGGATCCGCCATTTTGTTTTTGGAAAAATGAAACTTTTCGTTAAGGTTCGTAATCAGTGCCCTAAAAATCTTATTCCTGTCAAATTTTTGCCATATGGAAACATTTTCTAAGGAAATTGTTCGCCATATTGGATTCGCCATTTTGTTTTGGGAAAAATGGAACTCAATTTCGTAATCAGCGACCCAAAAAACTCTTCCATTCGGAATTTGGTGTGGATAGAATGAAACCTTCTATTTATGGCCAGTTTTTTGAGATTTTATCTCACTGTGGGTCTGCACGAATAGTTCAGTCCATTGTACAGCTGTTCTCCTTTTTAACTTCACGTTATTGACGTTTGTTTTCTAACCAGGGGACTGCAATGACATAAAAATGTAAACAATACGAACTTGTTTACATAGTATGTTACGTCACTTTCGATTTAACCAATGCTGTTGCGTTTCACAAACTTGAATTTTCCTCGCTAAATTTGCAATTTTATTTATTAATTTTGTGTATATAAAAAGATATTAATTACAAAAATATTGGTTTAGTTCAAATGCCCGGTCAATAAAGATATAAAGATACGGAAAAAAATATTTGAACCAAAGTTCATACATATTCCCTATTCAGATACAATCATAATAATTGTGGGGTAGTTGCACGTAAAACATGGGCTTGTTTTTATTTCTGATTGTATTTATATTTAGTAGAAACATGTGGACATTGATTTTATTAAACAACCCATTCACTTTAACCTTAAAGTAAGTGCGAAAGTCTAAACTTCTTACTGTACGCGTCACTTCGATTGTGACGCGTAAAGTAAGAAGACACCTACTCTGACATCGTTACCTAAAAAATAATAAATTTCAACAGTAAACTAAAATGCTTTCAGAATGAAAAGACAAAAAAGTGCCAATATTATCAACATCAAATGAACTTTACACTATAAATACATTATCTATAGATTTATCTCACAATATATAATTATAACATGCAAAATCTTAATTCATTTAATTATGAAGTTTTTAAATAATACCCGCAATTCGAAAGTATTTCATCGATTTATTAAAACCATTAATTTTAATAGTTTTAAAATTTCACACTATTGAAACTGAAAAGTCTGAAATCAAGGTATCATTATCAATACCAGTATTTGTAATAAACGACAGAAGCTCTATGATGTTCTAAGTTAAATACATTTTGAAGATGTTTAAGATCGTGTTGATTTACACCAAAAAAAAACAGATACATAAACACATTATTTAAATGTTGAATCAGAAATAGTTTCAGATATAGTTTCCTAATTACGCATTACTCTGAAAGCACCCTCAGGCATGTTGAAACACTCAAAAGCCATTTAATATCAAATTTTAAATAAGAAACCACCTTGCAATAGCAACCATTAAAAAGTCGTAATGTGATTTGTTTATAAGAATTATTTTCAAAGTCATAAATGTTAGAGGATGCACATACTGTTACTTTGAAAACAAAAAATTATTTTTTTTAAGTTATTTCCTAGCTACGAAAATCGAAATGAGGCCAGTCATACATCATAATATAGCTGACATTGTTCAAATCTGCAAAAGTTATTTCTTACAATCAAAAGGTTTTAATAACTTTTAACATAAAGTACCAAAGTTGAGAAGAACTTATGGAAAGATAAATAATGTGCGCTCATAAAGATTAACAACGTGCAGGCAATTGTCTCGGTGGTAATTAATTCTTAGTGGATTCCATATTTTATTTGAAAGTATTATATTAATGTCAATTAGATAAATTTTGTATCTAGGTATTCTTGCATCTCAATCACCGATGATTAAAGTTCTGATATGGTAATTACTCAGATATTCAAAGATTTCGTATCCAGTCTAACCCATATGTGGTAACCGGCGGTATTATTGAAAATTAATTTATTGAAATCAACATTGATTTGAAAAATTCACTATGTTTTTACCACACTTATAATATGTAAAAATGTTATACTATGTATTATTTACAGTTCAATAAATTTCAGCACATATGACTACTCGAGTTTCGACGTTTGACGGACATTTTCAAGACTTGAACCGTCAAACCGTGATCGTGACCGTCAAATGTCGAAACTAGACTATGAGCCAAGTTCTAGACTGTGAAAAATGCAATGTACATTGAAAGCAATTTGTAGTGGGGTGATTCTCTGACTTATAATATCTTAGGGATAATTTCCCTAAGACAAACACAAATGTCATAAGATATCCCGCGACATCTATAAGATATACTCATATTAAAATATATAACGGGATATACATATAATGTACATAAGTTATACCGGATATCTTTATGCCTTTAGGGATATCCCTGAAATATACCTTGTCCATGTTGCATTTAGAGAGTTGCAACCATTTCCCCCATATAATAACTTCTAGCTTACCTTCGACCTTTTCTTGCTGTGTTTCGTATACTCCTTCTTTTTTATTGTCATCGTCAAAACTTGAGCTTGAAGAATCCCACTTACCGCTTTTATACCGTTTTTCTCGTCGTTCTTCACTTTCTTCTTACTTTCATCTGGCGAAACTGTGCGTTCCTTTTCTTCGTCACTTTCATCTCTACACTCATAATCAGGAAACTCTACATCATAATCAGGAACGAAACTAGTCCTAGTCATCTATGATAGTTTACTTTTTGGAACCTCAACATGTTTTACTTCCGTTTCTCCCTTTAACTTTCCGTTTTCCGGTTAACCTTCTCCTTCTCTTTTCTCGCCTTCTCTATCTTCTGATGCTTTCTGCCCTTTTCTTGCGCCTCCTATTCTCACTTCTAGTTATGGTTGCTTTCCCTCACTCTGGAAGTCACCTTGTAGCGGTGTGAGGGATTAGTTTCGCAATAAACTGCTAGACTTTAGCGACTAGAGTCCAAGTCCGGTCGGAGTGGTCGGCGAAGAGCGGACAACCAAGAACTTCCAAACCCTTAATCCAAGGCGTCATGCGATCCGTGCCGAAGGGACTGGTTGGTGCCCAAGGGCAACCGACCATCGCTAATGGCGCCCAACTGATACCTGGCGACCTCAGAGGGTATCAAGCCTTACCTTGTCAAGCGGGGCTCTGACGTGGCGAACCTTAAGTTCCCGTGCCACTCGTGGGATATATATGAATTCCAAACGAAAATATAATTCACGTGTGCGGGACCTAACCGACACAGAGAACAAGAAAGTCAGCCCGGATTACCGGGAGGACGACCTTGACCTCACACTCGTAGACATGAGCATTCCAGCCATGTCTACGGAGACGGAGGAAGATGTTATTTTAGGGACAAAGGTCTTCCCTAGAACTTGAATTGTGGCTAGGAAGGGCAGAAATTATTTATGCCTTTTAGAATTTTTAACGTGGGATTTAGTTCCGATTCAGACCCTCATCAAGACCGAAGGCCTCCACCGCGAAGTCTTGATCGCATCGGCATACCTCCCTGGCGATGGTAACAGCATACTACCCATTGAAGCTGGTGGAACACTGTATTAGGAGAATGGCAGCCTCATCCTGGGATGCGACGGAAACGCACGCAATGAGATGTGGGGCAGCACGAACACTAATAAGAGAGGTAAGTACCTTTAAGAATACCTCATTAAAGAAAATTCAACTGTGTACAACGTTGGGAACACACCAACATTTATCATTAAGGTCAGAAATGAGGTACTGGATATTACGGTAGCTCGCACTAACGTAATTAAATTAACTAAAAAGTGAAGAAGTGAGTTTCAAATGAACCCTCAAGGTCAGATCATGTGATCATCGAGTGCTTACTGGAAGGAGCGAGTGAGGAAACACCCCCATTCGATAACCGAGACAAACTGTGTGGCCTATGTTTAGTTCCCAACTAAAAGAGAACCTGGAGCAAGTGACAGTGCGAGGTAGTATCAAACACTACACCGCAATGAAGCAGACTGTAGGAGAAATAAGTGTAGCAATCACCACGGCATTTGAATCCAGCTACCCGGTAAAAACCGTGAAGGAGCATAAGGATGAAAAATAGTGGAACAAAAATTTGTCTACATTAAGAGCAAAAGTACGTAGGCTTTTAAAGAAAGCTAAGCAATACAAAAATTGGCTAGAATATTATAGAATAACCTAGCACTCCAAGGTGCTTACCACCTACAACAAAGAAATCAAAAGGGTAAAAAGGGTAAAAAAAAACTTTCTACGAAAACATAGAATCCACCCCGGTGGCAGATAGATTGCACAAAGCACTAGCGAAGGATGGAGTGGAAATAACAACCACTCTCAAGAGACTGGATGGGAGCTTCACGGAGCATAAAGGGCAGAGAACTCTCCTCCTACTAGAAACCCATTTTCCGGGATGTAGAAAATACAAAGGGAGCGAGGGCTTGATGCAACTATGGAGACCAAGTCGGGCTGACTGGAGGAGGGCCGCGTCCATCTGTACGGAAATCCAAATCAGATGAGCTATTAGCACTTTCCATCCATTTAAGGCCTCAGGTGTTGACGGATTAGTTCCCGCCTTCCTACAAAGGGGGGAGAGAACTTATGCCGTATTTTCTAAGAATCTTTAGAAGTAGTTTAGCGCTCGGATACATACCGGTGCTATGGAGAAGGGCTCAGCTGTTAATAATACCGAAGGTGGGGAAGAGAGACACCACTCAACCAAAGTCATTTATACCCATTAGTCTAGCATCTTTTATGTTAAAAACAATGGAGAAGGTAATCTATAATTACTCTAGGCCAATAGTGCTGGTAGGTGCACCACTACACAACTGTCAGCATGCGTACAGAGCAGGGAACTCCACAGAAACCGCCTTGTATCAGCTGATAAATGAAATGGAAGCAGCACATGGAGACAAAGGAAGTAGCGATATGTGCCTTTTTGGATATAGAGGGAGCCTTTGACAACACCTCACACGAGGCTGTCAAAGTCGCCATCGAAAGAAGGAATATCGACAGCACTATCTTAAAGTGGATGGGAGAAATGATTAGAACCAGAACGGCGGAGACACAAGTGGGAAAAGACACCATTAAGATTTCCACAACTCGAGGGTGCCCACATGGAGGTGTGCTATCACCATTAATGTGGAGCCTGGTGGTTGATGAACTACTGGTTAGGCTGAACGACCTAGACATCAAATGTCAAGGTTACGCCCATGACATAGTCATAATGGCCATAAGGAAGTTTGAGGGAACGCTCTGTGAAATAGTTCAGTGAGGCCTCAAAGTAACTAGTAGATGGTGTCAAACAGTGTTACTGGGACTCAACTCGAGCAAAACTATGCTACCATTTACTAGAAGGAGAAAACTGAACTGCCTACAGCCCATACTATTAGATGGGAGGGCAGTAGAATGCAAAGAGGGGATAAGGTATCTGGGTATCAAACTAGATAGCAAACTCCTATAAAACAGACACGCTGAGGCAGAGGTAGGTAAAGCTAAACGCGCTCTAATGGTATGCAGAAATCCGGCTGGAAAAACGTGGGGTTGTAACCCAACAATGTTGCTATGGATGTACACCATGATAGTGAGACCTGCGATCATTTATGGGGCAGTTGCGTGAGGAAGTAGAACCAAGCTGTCCTCTATGAGGAAGCAGCATGAGAAGAATCAAAGACTGGCGTGTCTGTATCACGGAGGCGATGGCGTCGTTACTCCGCTGCACCTAGTGATGCAAAGGGCCGCCAGATCGGCGATTGTAAGGTTCAGCAAGGAAGGAATAGGCAGAGGTAAAATAATCTGGAGCAGGGACCGGAACAGCCTCGCTGCTGGAAGATCCCCAGGCTGGAAGCACCAAAAGGCGAAATGGTATGCAAATACGACTGAGAGAAAAACTAAACAGAAATCTATAGTAGTAAAGTCGATTGGAGCGGGGAATGCTCAGCATACCACATAGAGCAAAATGCAATCAAGTGGTATACAGATAGTTCGAAGACATCGGAAGATACTGGTGCAGGGGTGTTTGGACCACGTACCAAATACTTCGAATCCATGGGAACATTACCAATTATCTTCCAAGGAGAGGTACACGCAATCGAAAGATGTACACAGTTTAACCTCGATAGGAATTATCGCAAAAAAACGAATTGCTATCCTGTCATATAGCCAAGCAGCCATCAAGGCCATTAGCTCATACACCATCAGATCCAAACTGATATTGGACTGTGTGGGAAAGCTAAACAAGCTTTGCGAAAACAATAAAGTAACGCCATACTGGGTATCAGGACACATTGGTATAGAACGAAACGAAGAAACCGATCAACGAGCAAACGAGGGATCCAGTAGTCTTTTTATAGGTCTGGAACCCTTTTTAACCCGGCAGGAGTGTGAACACCATTTACAAAAGTTTAGATGAAGAAACAAGCCAAAAATGGATGAAAACCTGGAAAGAATTTCCAGAGCTAAGTCAGTCCAAAGTGATGCTGGGATCTTTTAACCAAAAAAAATCAAAAGCTTGCCTGAAATTAAGCAGGAACAAGCTTAGAATTCTAACAGGAGTCCTGAAGAGACACTGCAGACCTAGGAAACATGTCAAGGCCCTAGGCCTAGAGCAGGATGACGGATGCAGATTCTGTGGTTCAGCAGAGGAAACCCCCATACATCTGCCCAAAGACTACGGAGCACTACTCCGCAAGAGGCAGATGTACCTCGGGGCTCACTGCTTGAACACAGAGGAGCTGCATTCCCTGATTCCCACCCAGATCCTGAAATTCCTAAAGCAATCAAGATTAGAGGAGGCGCTCTAAATAGGTAAGTACAAGAACGCTTGGAGGAGGAGGTTCTATGGTTTCTTTGCGTTCTTCTCTTTTACTTTCTTCTTTTTTCCTTGTCCTTAACCTAGATCGTTCACCTTTTTGTATTTTTATATCCATCTCTATCCCTATCGTAAAATCTGCCATGATTTCTCCCTTTATCCTGATATCTATCACGTCTGTCTGGATTTCTATAATTTTTACCTATGTCTTTCTTTGTTGTCTCTGCAAATCATCAATTGTTACCTATGCAATAAAACGTCCTAAACCTTAGTTTCTTGCGCCACCCTTGAAGATGATGAACCAACTCCCTAAAAAAATCTTCGTTTTGACTAATCGAGGGGCGCCCAGCCGTACATAGAGTGTCGATCTTATTAGGTGTGAGTCACTCCCAGAATCTAAAATGCCTTTTAAATTTTGTCCCAAAATATTTTATAGTCTTTTAGTCCCCACTTGTAATACAATCACTAAATAGTAAAAGTATTTCGGGGCATTTTGAAGCTATGTGACCACATTTGTAGCACTTAAAACACTTGATTCCTAAACTTTTTCTCCAACAATTTACGCTCATGTGATTTATGTCACCGCAACTGAAACATCTCTTTACGACAAGGGATTCAGATTTTACATCTAAATTAATATTTATTGGTCTCACTTTCGCCTTATTTCGTTTTTTCTCTTCATATGATACGAATCGTTCCTATAAATCTTTAATTGTCTTGGCACCATATAAAACTATTTTATTTGTCTCGTCGTCTTACACACTGTCTATAATATAGTGAATATTCGCCTATAATTCGATAGGATCTTGTCTTGCGACTTATAACATCCGTTAAATATATCACTGAAAAGTTTAATCATTTTTCTTCTTTATCAAAGTCAACTGAAGACGAATTTCCTTTACCACCTTTAACTTTATTTACCAATTTTACTTTTATTATTTATTTGTTTATTACGTTTGAAAATTCTGTTTTATAACGCGTTTTTATGCTCGCCCACGTATTTACTTGGCACTCGAATTTTATGAAAAGTTTGGCCGAACCGCAAACATAACCCGCTGAGCATCACCCCACGAACACATTTTCGCTACTTCCGTGAGTCTCGCGATACACTGCACTACGTTATCATTTTCATCACCGCTAAACAACTCAAGCGAATCTTCAACTTCTTTTAAACGCATTGCTTCATTCTTGGCAAACGTACTTTCTGTTCGGCTTCGGCTGCTTCGTCTTCTTCGACGCTTTCGTCCTCAACGTCGTCGTGTTCTTCAAGCGCCTCTTGCAAACTTATTCGTAACTCACCGTCGCTTCAATTCAACCAAACCACCAAAAATTAAATATCAAAATGAAATTAAAAAAATATATGGAGTAAGGTTGATTAAGTCGTACCCCTGAAGAAAAAAATTATATAAAAATTAGGATTTATCAAATAAATATAAATTAAATATGTTATCCAAAACTTGTGTTAATATTGTTGTTATTTATTGTAACGAAATTAGAAAATCCATATGCTTTCAGGTAAAATAAACAAAATCTTTCAAAACCGATAAAGGCAACCGCTTTCTTAAGTCGTACTACCTATAGCCGAAGTCGTAGCTTTCAAATTTCAAATTCAATTAAGCACCAATAATAATTAAAACGTATTTTTTATTAATCTGTAACACATAAGTATTCATTTAGTAGAAAGTATACGTATTCATTTAGAACAAACATCACATTAAAATTTTTAGTTCTTTGGTCGACTCCAGCACATACCTTCGCACCCATGATTTGCATTTCAAACATCGAACCATGTTTTCCTCCAGATCTTCTCCACAAATAAAACAAAACCAATCGCTTTTCTTCTTTTTAATCTTTAATGCCAATTCCTTTTTATTAATCACCGCGTTTCTTTTATTTGCCGCATTTTTGATGTTTTCTTTATTTTGCGTTGGCGTCATTTCAACTGACGAGGTAGAGCATCCACGGAACTGTTTGCTTTGGTTTATTATTGGAATAGGAGCTAAAATATTTAATTGCAGTTTTATTTGAGGCGCGTCTATTAATTCCTCAAGGATTTCTTCACTTTCTTGTGTTACCACTGCAGAAAGCTCTTCTTGATTATTGATGTACCTCAACTGAAGAGTAGGTAAAGAATCATCAATCGCAAGTGTAGGAGCGCGAAAATCATCATCATCAAATTCATACCTGTAGCATGGCCAAATACCGGTAAATTTAAAACCATTTAAAGCTATATCCATACAAAAAGATTTTGGATATGCAATTCCCAATAGTTCTGACACATTACTTTGTTAAATTATGTTCCCGGGATTAGTTCTTAACCAAGAAGGAGGCTTCATTATAGTTGGTTTTTAGAGATTTGAAAAAAGATCTATCCAAAGGTTGAAGACGGTGAGTTGTATGTGCAGGAAATGATAACATTATATGGCTATATATAGCCATACTCACATGCTAACTCTATGGCTTCAATATTTTTTGTATGGGTAGTGTGTCCATCCAAAAGAAGAAGTACTTGGTTATTGTTACTCTTATTCAACTTTGTGTACTTGATGAAATTTTCTAACCGTTTAAAAAAAGTTCTGACGTTATCCATCCGTTTTTGGAGCATCCAACTACAGTACCCATTGGTGCTCCTTTCTTTAAGCAATCGTTCATTCGTACGCGTTTAAATATTAACATAGGAGGTATGAACACACCTGCAGCATTCATACAGCATACACCTATAGTGGTAACACCCCTTTCGCCAATTGTAAGTGCACCAACTTGATGTTTGCCTTTCCGCGCAATTATTTTGGATGGGTTGTGAACAGTGGACAATTCTGTTTCGTCAACGTTATATATCTGGTTAGCATCGAACTTATATTCATCTAATATGGATTCGTATTTATCAAAGAATCCATAAACACCTTCTTTATTGAAAGCCCTGGCCCTGGCCATTGATGTTGCCTCTGGAGTACGTAAAGATAAACGCGGATTGTCTTTCATGAATTTATAATACCACTTCTTCCCTGAAATTTCTTTTTCGGTGTGTTAATGTATAACGGTGTGTTAATGTGAAACGGTGTGTTAATTTATATTTTTCTGTCAACTGATAAGCAAGTCTTCTTAAATCAGTTGCAGTAATCCCAAAGAAGCTTGATTCTAAATTGAGAACGTGTGCAATCAGCTCCTTCTCCATATTTTCAGTCATATCCTTAGGCCTTCCAAATTTGACATTCTAATTTATTCCTTTAAAATGACGCCGTAACGTTGGTTTAGGGTTGTTGTAGTGTCAACTAGCTTCATTGAATCCAATAAATCCTTCCGATAATCTGGTTAACGTCTCGTCCATATCTTCTTCGCATTCTTCAAATTCGCTTTGACTGCGTTGACATAATTATGACCTACAAATAAGAATGAAATCAACGTCATTTGACTGTAGGTAAAAATGAGAAGTAATTTATTAAGTCGTACCAGTACGACTTAGGAATCTCATATGGGTACGACTTAAGACATGGCAAAAATGTGACATTGAATAAAATTAATACGATTTCGCTTCGACCAAACGATTATGTAAATTCCACTGAATTTATATTTAATAAGAAACACAGTTTTATCTATGATTTACTTGCAAGATTAACTACCAAACATATGCAGAAAATTATAAGAAATTTGAAATAAACTTACTTGATGACAGGATTTATAACGATGCTTGTTTATGGCGGACAATAATACGTAAAACAACATGGTTGACTATGAAGTATATCAGGTTGCCGTCGTATGTGTTGTTGTCGCCGTTGTTCGTTCTAAATTCAAGTGGTACGACTTAAGCTCTGGTACGACTTGAGCAACCTTACCCTAATACCAAAATAAAAATGTATAACGTACTTACTGCGTCTGGTCAAACTGAACAGTAGGAAACGGGATTTATGAATTCCAAATAACACGACTACACCACTGCGCATATATAAGTCGACTGACTTTCAAACTGCAAGAAAACACACTGACATATAATACGCAACTAGAAAATTAGCAACGTTCTCTAATTTTAAAATAGTGCAATGGTCAAATTGACCGGAGAACAGCAGTTATGGATTAAAGCGTATTTTTTGAAGTACAGACTATAACCAAACCGAACTTGTACGAACCGCATTTTTTTAGATGTACCGCCTCCCGAGCTTAATAAAGCGAAGGCAAATGCATGCGCTGGAAAGAAAGTCTTCGCTTGAACGTACACACTGACCGCGTACATGCGTTTTCTCCCGTGCGAAGGCATGCGTTCGCCTACCTTGTATATAGCTTTAGTGACGCTGTCTATTGATAATTCCTCACTAGGTGAATTTACTTTTTGTTTCTTTGCTTAAGTACAGATTATTTAAATCTATTTCAGTACAATTTTTAGTATAATGCTCATCTATATGCGAGTTTCAAATATCGATTATTATGGCCTTTAATAGATTTAATCAAAATCTTAACCTTAATAGGTTTAGTCAAAACAGCCATGGAAAAGCTTAAAAATGGTAAGGCACTCGGCGAGGACGGCATCACTGCCGAAATTTTAAAACTGGCCGGAATAGATGCACATAAAAGACTGCACCAACTAATATGCAAAATATGGAAAGAAGAACAGATGCCTGAAAGGTGGAAAACTGGGTTAATCTGCCCCATCAACAAAAAAGGGGACAAAACAAACTGCGACAATTACAGGGGAATAACACTACTCAACACTGCATATAAGGTACTCTCCAATGTGATATTCGACAGGATAAGACCGTATGCAGAAGAAATATTAGGAGAATATCAATGTGGCTTCCGAGAAAGTAGATCAACTCTGGATCAGGTATTTGTGCTAAGTCAAGAAATGGAAAAATGTTATGAATACAACATCGACCTGCACTGTCTGTTAATCGATTTTAAAAAAGCATTCGACAGTATTAAAAGAGCAAAACTAGGAAGTGCACTTGCTCTAATGGGTATACCACATAAACTTGCCAAACTAGCCATGATGCCAATGGATGGATCCAAGGCCAGAGTAACAGTCAAAAACAAAACATCAGAGGAATTTGAAATAAGAACCGGTGTTCGGTAGCGAGATGCCTTGTCAGCTGTTCTTTTGAACTTTGCGCTACAGAATGCAATTGGAAACCTCGAAAATAAGGGAAATATCATAACAAAATCATACCAAATATGTGCGTACGCGGACGACATACTGATCATGGCTAGGGACAACTGAACTCTAGAAGAATTGTTTTTAAAAATAGAAGAGGAAGCGAGCAAAGTCGGCCTGAAAATACATGCAGATAAAACAAAATACCTAAAACTGTAACGTGATAACCCAAGAAGGGCTCCTCAGAACTTCATTATAAATGATCATCGGTTTGAAGAAGTTCAAAATGTCAAATATCTTGGAGTAACTTTCAATAACACAAATAATCTATCACTGAGGGTATAAGATAGAATCCAAGCTGCGAATCGATGCTATTATTCACATCTGAAGCTCTTCAAATCAAAAATCACCTCACATAAAGCAAAACTGCGAATATATAAAACCCTGATCAGACCCGTGCTAACTTATGGAGCTGAATCCTGGAGTATGTCGGAAGCAGATAAAAACTCTCTTCGTATTTTTGAAAGACGGATTTTACGGAAGATCTTTGGACCAGTGAGAGAGGAAGAAGGATACAGAATTCGCATGAACTACGAACTTCAAGAACGAATAGAAGGTGAAGACATAGTAAGATTCATTAAGGCACAGAGACTTCGATGGGCGGGCCACATGATTAGAATGCCGAGTGCGAGAGCACCCAGATCCATCCATAAATCGCAACCTAACACCTCAAGAAGCAGAGGTAGACCCAGAACCAGGTGGAAAGATAAGGTAGAGGAAGATGTAGAAACTCTACAAGTAGGAAACTGGACACGTGTCGCTGAAGACCGTCAAAGGTGGAAGGGGATTGTTAAGGAGGCCAAAGCTCACCCCGGGCTGTAGAGTCAGAAGAAGAAGAAGAAGAAGAATAGGTTTAATCAAAGAAATAATTAAACTACAATTATAGTCGTGATATGAAATGAAATAATTGAATTTTTTAGTTGAAAATGTGGTAAAAGGAAGATTTGCTTCATTTCCATTTAATGAAATGGGGATTATCGTTTAAAGTCCAAAACCCGCATTAATATTAAATATTCAGAATAAAACAAAAACATTTAAAAGACATTATAACACAGAGATATAGAGAAATATTTGCGTGGATTTGTAGATGTGCTCACTTATATGAATTATTCTGTGGTGCATGCATTTTATTTTCTCATGAAGTAAATGTCTGGAATATATACGGATTTTCTGACCCAAGCAATTTGAATAAAGCACGTGAAAGATACGAATGCTCTCAACTTTACCTATCCTCTGCTTACTGTACAATTAAAAAAAAGAACCTATAGGTGGATGAGGGAATATTTTATAAGGTTTCATTCAGATTTATTTTTGAAATTTTAGTTGTCCCAAAAAATAGAAAAACAGCATCTTTTAAAATGAAGTAAAAAAAATCGCATAAAAATGCATTTCAGATTTTCGGATATTTGCTTTAAATTGCGTATTATAAAATATTCTATACGAGCTCCGTCGTATAGAATATTTTATAATGCGCAATTTAAAGCAAATATCCGAAAATCTGAAATGCATTTTTATGCGATTTTTTTTACTTCATTTTAAAAGATGCTGTTTTTCTATTTTTTGGGACAACTAAAATTTCAAAAATAAATCTGAATGAAACCTTATAAAATATTCCCTCATCCACCTATAGGTACTTTGAAATAAATATGAAAATTTTAGTTCAACAAATAGTGAACATAATTGAGAATATGGGTTGATTAATTTAGGTTACAATTATAAATGTATTTTTATTAATTTCTATGAAGTCACTATAGGACAATTGAAATATTTAACTATTTTTTTACTTGCCAATTGACCACTTAGGATCACGCTGCAATTTCACTATTTTAGTTGCAATTTCCTCTGCCTGCCAGTACTCCTTCATATGATCGCTCTGCTGCTGCCGTTGTTCGGCCGTCCAAACCCTTCGAACCCTTCCATGGAACCCTTCCAAATTGTCTATACTGTTTCGAAACGTATCCCTTTCCAACATTTGGGCCTCCGGGATGTTAGATCTTTCAAGGCTTTTCAGAGTTTCTTTAATCCATGATGTAGTTGTTTTTTTGTTCCAGAAATAGTGAAATAAATGCTTGGTTAATCTGGATTTGTCTAATCTGGACATGTGCCTAAGAAATATTAGCCTCCGTTTCCTCATGGTCGCAGATATTTTTTCTACATTCTGGTAGACTTCAGCATTGCTCTAAAGTTTCAATCTAGTTTCCGTCTGAATTATTACCATGATTTTCCGGAGGATTCTCCTTTCCAGGACCTTCAACTTCCCTAGCCAGTAGTTCATTGAAAGGCATTCACAGGCGTACAGGCATTATGTCTTGACTACAGTGTCGTAGTGCTTTATGTTGCCGTTCCTGGAAATGCATTTTTTGTTATAGATGTTTTTTGTAAGGCCATACGCTCTCTCCATTTTTGAGGTCTTACTGCCTACCACAGATTTCTCTAGGCCATTGTCCTGTATCGTTTTACCGAGATTTCGTTACTCTGTGAATCCGCCGTTTCAAGGAATTTTGATCCTCGTGCGTCATTTATTATGAATTTTGATTTCTCTATCGAGATCCTGAGTCCCGTTTCATTGGTGGTCTTTCCTTAGAGGCAAATCTGAGTGATCGCTTCCCTCATCTGCAGTCATCTGCAAAGACAGACAAAGTCATCTGCAAAGGCCAAACAGTTGACTTTAATTCTTCCTGATTTCCTCCCTAAGCAGATTGGGTTTATTCCTTGATATATAGCTCTGAGTTCCACATTCGTACGATCTTCTCATGCACTTGAATAGTATTGGTAAAAGTCCGTCGCCTTGTCTTACCGTCTTTCATACGACCGGACATTTCTCCCATGTACTTCACATTTAGATTTTGGATTATTATTTTTTTATATTTAACTATTTTATTGTATGTTTATTTAATCTAATAACCTTTTCTTATTACAGTTTTTACAAGTTTTTTCAACAATGAGAATATAAACATTTTTTTATTCTATGAGCTAAAGTGATGATATATGAATTGGCGTGATGAGGTTTCCAGCCAACGATATGACCTCTGAGTACTGATAAAGGTCAGTTGTCCAGCGTCTCAGGAGTCTTCTAAGGACCTGGTGTATTAGTGGATTTGTATGTGATTTTATTTTTGCTTGATGCTTTCTTCCAAATACCTGGATTTCTTTCTTCACTGGGGTAATTTCTTCTTTCTATTGGTTCCTAGCTTCTTGGATCATGTGATTTGTTACCTAATATGTACGTTGGCAATTGCTCTTATTCTTTTAGATTGGCATCTTTCCATGATAGCAATATTCGATTTGCTGGCACATCCCCAGAGTTCAATACCATAAATTCAGATAGGTTTGATTATAGTTTTATATAAAAGTATTTTGTTGCTTAGCGTTAAACTCGAGTTTGGTTTCGATGATAGGAGCGGTAGGATCTCAAAAATGGAAAGAGGGTATGGGCTTATAAAAAACATCTATAACAAAAAAATGCCTTTCCTGGAACGGCAACATAAAGCACTACGACACTGTAGTCAAGACAGAATGCCTGTACGCCTGTAAATGCTTTTCAATGAACTACAGGCTAGGGAACTTGAAGGTCCTGGAAAGGAGAATCCGCTGGAAAATCATAGGCCCATTCAGACGGAAACTAGATTGAAACTTCGGAGCAACGCCGAAGTCTACCAGAATGTAGAAAAAATATAGCAACCATGAGTAAACGGAGGCTAATATTTCTTGGGCACATGTACAGATTAGACAAATTCATATTAACCAAGCAGTTATTTCACTATTTTTGGAACAAAAAAAAAACATCTACATCATGCATTAAAAAAACTCCTAAAGCCTTTGAAAGATCTAACATCCCAGATGCCCAAATGTTGGAAAGAGATACGTTTGGAAACAGTATAGAAAATTTGGAAGGGTTCCATGTCGAGGGACGAGCTACAAAGACCGAAAGAGTTTGGACGGCCGAACAACGGCAGTAGCAGAGCGATCGTATGAAGAAATACTGACAGGCAGAGGAAATTGCAACTAAAATAGTGATGCAAGGATTTATTTTTCTACGTTTTGTGCTTCTCGTAAGAGCTTGTTGCCACGAGTTTTATTTGGATGGGGCTATTTCTACGACCTCGTCAGCGGTGGTAGACAACTTTCTAATAAGTGGCTGTTTTATCAGGTTATTCGGTTGTGGGGCTCGAATTGCTGTTTGCATGTTTGTAAATTTAGTGTTAAATCCAGGTCCGTTTAGATTAGGGAACATTTTACATCGCTAAATTGAATACTTTTGTCTTGTTTGGTTTTTCAACGTTAAACTTTGGGTTTTTCTGTTCGAGAACGGTTCGTTTGCTAATAGTAAGCAATATACGCCCGCACGCTCAAGTCTCGAACGTGACTCAATTTAATAATCTAGACTTGTTTATGTAGATCTGTCTGGTTTGCGATAATACCCTTGTCTGGAATTTGTATTTAGCAGTAAAGGTATTTATTTAGAGTATATAAATTTATTATTTTGTTAGTTACATATAAATATAGAATTTGAAGTATTATTGTTAACAGTAAAATGAATGAACGAAAGTGACACAAAATGTGTTAAAAAAATTTTGACGGCGATTTCTATACAATATTTAAATATAACTATTTAGCAACAAAGAATCCCTTAAGATTGAAAATATGCATATTGCTACTTCTCAAAACGCATTTTTGTGCTGTACTTAGAGCACAATACATTGAGCCATAGATTAAAAAGAAACTGAAACGTGCTACTTAAATATTGTCCGAAATTTGAATACGTTTTCTTTTTTGTTCGTGTATTTGGCGAATAATTTATGTACCTCTAATGGTGTTTTATGAAGAGGAAAAATTGCCGTCAAAATTTAAATATATAGGCTATGTATCAAACTGGTGGAAAAAATCCTGACATTTATTGCTTTAATTTTTTGGTGCAAAAAAGTATTCAGAAAATTATTTTTCTAATACATCGTATTTTGTACAAATTTAACCATTTTACTTGAAATAATAATACACTAATTCCAAACTAAATTCTCGAAAATATTTTTTCTTCAGTAATTTATTGCATCTAGTCTTAACTTATCTTATCAGTCGTAACTATTTAGTTTAATCTACTAAACTTTTTTGTCTTTTTGTAATAGTGTAGTTTTTTTCGAGAACTTATTTTTTAAGTAAATACTATAAATAAGCATATAATATTGTCTTGTCTAAGCAAAACTTACATTCTGGTCTAGATTCCTCTGGTATTCATTTATAGAGATTTGGAGAAAATACCATATTTAACAAAACAAAGACTAAAGACAGTTACTAGTAGACTATAGAGATATTAAAACTAAAGAAAATACTGTAATGTGTAGACGTATTAAAACTAAACAAAATTTTACTGAATTGATAAAACTCTTTATGTTTCAACTACACTTAATATGCAAAAATGGTTTCTAACCCTTTGACATACAATAACGTCTCTAAGACGGCATGTATATGTGTTAAGATCTCATGTATATGGACACGTCAACGCGAATTTTATTCGTATGTCAACGAGTTAAGAAGATTCTTTAGTTCTATAAAAGACACCAGTTCTTTTTAAATAATTGTCTTCACCCGTCGAAACTCGAATAGTGGTAGATGTTTAAATTTATGTAACTGTGAGTAACAAGTTTTATAATATTTTTACTAATTAAGATTGTGAATTTATCAATTCAGTGGATTACCACCGAGTTTGTAGATTGTGGTGGTAACTTGTCATGCGGCGTATATAGATTTATTGTACTCCATCCTCTTCCTCTAAATATTGGTATATTAACCCATCTAGAGCATCTCCGCTAGTCCTGATTCCTTTAAGAATTTCTGGATCTCGGTGGAATTCAAGGATTGAATTCAAGGAAGCTCCGCTTCGTTCAAGCAGTGGGCAACACGGTACATTTGCCTCTTGCGCAGTAATCCTGGGTAGTCCTTGAGCAGAGGGCCTTCCTCTGATGCGCTGCCGAATCTGATAGAGTATTGAGGTGTTTTCTAAGTCTGCAGTGTCTCGTAAGGAAACCTGAAGATTTCTAAACTTGTTCCTGTTTAGTTTTTAGGCAAGATTTTAGTTCTTTTCTGGTTAAAAGATCCCAGTATTACTTTGGCTTCTCTCAGCCCTGGAAGGTCTTTGCAAGTTTTTATCCATTGTTTTCCTATTTTTTATCTACTTTTTTGTGGATGGTGTTCATACGCATGCAACAATAGAGTTATCCGGACCTATGAAGGGATTAATAAATCCTATGCTTGCTAGATGATCGGCTTCTTTATTTCCATTTATACCTGTGTCATAATACCCAGTATAACATTACTTCATTTTCTCTTCTGAGCTTGCTTAGCTTTTCCACACAGTCCCATACTAGCTCGGATCGGATGGTGTATGGGCTAATAATGTTAATGGTTGCTTGGCTATCTGACAGGATAGCAATTCGTTTATTGCCATATTCCCTGTCGAGGTTACATTGTGCATCTGTTCGATTGCATATACCTACCTCTGCTTGGAAGATACATGAGTAGGACTCAAAGTATTTGTTACGAGGTCCAAACACTCCTGCACCAATACCTTCCTTTGTCTTCCAGTGATCTGTACACTACTTGATTGCATTTTAGTCAATGGGGTTTGCTGAGGATTCTTTACTCCAATCGGTTTTAGTGCTATACATTGCTGTGTAATTTTTCTCGAAAAAGCATTTGCATGTCATCGCCGATCTAACAGTCCCATCCACGACAAGGTGCAATGGAGTCAGATCCAGCAGGTGTTCCATTGCTGCTATCGGGCATGAGTCCATCGCTGCCGTGATGCAGACACATGCCAGTCTTTGAACTTTCTTAAGCTGCTTCTTCATAGAAGTCAGCCTGGTTTTACAACCCCAAGCAACTGCCCCGTACGTGATCGTAGGTCTCACTACTATGGTATCGCTGGGATTGTGGGGTTGCAATCCCGCATTTTATCTACAAAATTTCTGCACACCATTAGCGTCCGATTGGCTTGTGCTTCCACTTCTTCAGCTTGCCTATTTCATAGCAATTTAGTTTCTATAGTTTTTTACGAGCAGCTCTAGTGCTATCTAGTGTTGTACCCAGATACTTTATATCCTGTATGTATTCTATTGCCCCTCACCTGATATTATAGGCAGAAGGCAGATTAATCTTCTCTTCTTAGTAGAGGGTGTCACTGTGATTTTGCTCGGGTTGAGTTTTAGTCCCACTGTTTGACACCATCTAATAGTTACTTTCTGTACGATTTCACAGAGCGTTTCCTCAAACATCCCTCTGGCTGTGATGAGTATGTAGTTGGCGTAACCTTGACATTTAATGTCTAGGTCGTTTACCCTATTCAGTAATTCATCAACTGCCAGGCTCCAAATCAGTGGGGATTACACACCTCCCTGTGGGCAACTTCGAGTTGTGGAAATCTTGATTGTGTCTTTTTCCATATGTGCCTCCGCCGTTCTATTTCTCAGCATTTCTTCCATCCACTTTGAACTCATTCTGTCGATATATCTTCTTCCAAGAACTAATTTGACAGCTTGATTCAAGTTATAAAAGGTTCCTTCAAGGTGTAAGATGGCACATATCGCTATATCCTTTATATCTAGTGCTGCTTCTATTTCATTTGTCAGCTGATACAGGGCAGTGTCTGTGGATTTTTCTGCTCGTTGTGCATGCTGGCCGTTGTGTAGTGGTGCACCTAGCAGCACTGTTGTCCTAAGGTAAGTGTCAATTACCTTCTTCATTTTAACATTAAAAACTGTTAAAAGATAACAGGCCGGATTTTAAGGGACTATTCGACTAATGAAAATAATATGAATCGAGACAAAATGCAAAAATTAACTGGATATTTAAGATTTCTTGAATCTAAATCATGAATCAGACAAAGAGAGAATAGCATATTGGACTTCATCAATACCTCACATTCTTATTAAAATTCAAAATTTTTTGATAGAATTGCTATGCGACAAAACTCTGTTAAAGAAATTATCTACATAGTCAAACTGAATAAAATGAAAACTCATTCATAATGACTGATGATTTGATAATATCTCCTAAGTTTTTCAAATAAAATTTTTGAAGAAATTTGTTAAATTTTTGTATGTTAGTTAAAAATCTTATAAAATCTTGCATTTTTCCAGCACTTTCCATCTTTGAAAGGAACTTTGAAAAAAAAATGGCTGTTTAGGCAAATTTATCTTTGAAACATATTTTGGATATATGGCAAATTTATCTTTGAAACATATTTGGATGAGTTACTTACTTACATTCCGTGTCCAGCTCATAAAACTTTTTCTAAAAAATAGCGGCTGCAATAGCCTTGTGGTTATATAAAATTAAGTCTTCGTGAGTGCATCCTTCTTCCAGTTGTGGGCAGACCAGTATGTGGCTCATATCCTGGGGCTGACCACACTTAAACAGCACATCGTCGTTCTCAGACATTCCCCACCTCAACAGATTTGTCTTGCACCTTGCCACTTCTGTCCTGAGCCGATTTAGGGATTTTCATACCGCGAAAGGGACGTGTTTGCCTGAGGCCATTTGTTCTCTTGGGGGTTCCAGAGTAGTTAGCTGTTGGGTCCACCTAGTGATACGGATATTTTCTATGGAAGCTCTTCCTTGCTCTTAGGCATTGACCGGCTGGCTCGTGATGGTGCAGAGTATAGCGAGCATCGGTATCCGTAGCATCTTTCAGCATCCGTAGCGGCTCTTTGCACAGATGGGGGTGCCACGAAAATAAGTCGGTACAAACTATGTTATGTGGGTACAAACTGGAGTTGACTTTAGGTAGCCTGTCACGATTCTTGCTGTCTCGTTGCTAGCGACGTCCACATGTTTCGCGTGAGCTGAAGCTGCCCAAACCGGTGCGGCGTATTCCGCAGTGGACACACAGAGTGCCAAAGTCGAGCTTCTGAGCGTTTCTGGTTGAGCTCGCCATGTTGTGCCTGTGAGTTTTCGCAATATGTTATTACGCGCACTAACTTTGCCTTTAGTATTGATGCAGTGTTGTCTGAAGCACAGAGTACGTTCCAGGGTCAAGCCCAGGTATCTCGGCATCGGACAGTGCTCCAGTCGTTCGCCTCGCCAATGTATCTCGAGCTCCCGTCGTGCTTCTTTGTTTTTCAGGTGAAAGGCACGCACCTGAGACTTGCTGGGATTAGGCTTTAGGTGTTTTTGCAAGTAATAGATTGCCATTTCCTGAAGGGCGACCTCCAACTTCCTCCACCTCGGCAAACTCGGTACCCTGGGCTGCCACAGCTGTATCATCGCCATAGATGAATTGCCTTATATTGTCAAGAATCGGCTGGTCGTCCGTGTACACGTTGTACAGGAGTTGGGACACGACCCTCCATCTGCTATTATTGTTTTGGAGTGAAACATAAAATCTCCTGTTCTTTCTTTTGTTGTCTCTTAAAGCTTTCTTAACAGCATTTTGTGGTTGACAGTGTCATAAGCGGCTGTTAAACCGATGAACGTCACTTCAGTAATCTTCCTTCTCTCAAAACCATCCATATGTACTGAGTTAGGTTGAGGATTTGGCCCCAGCATGATTTCCCTGGACGAAAGATCGGCCTGTTGTTCGTTTATCTTGGCATCCAAAATCTTCGCTGTTCGGTTTAGAATCAGTCGTTCCATCACTTTGAAGAGTTGGCACAGAAGGGACACGGGCTTGAAGTCCTTAGGTTAGGTTAGATTCATTCGTTTCACTGTAGTCCAAGGCAAAGCTTTTGCAGTTGAATTCGCCGATGACAAAGTTGATGTCCTGCTGGCGGAAATCGTTCGGGTTTGAGAACTTGAACTTGACATCCGGGGGTTTGTACACTGACGTCACTAAAAAATTTGGAGTACGGATGGTCAGCAGCTCGATATTATCTAAGGGTGCATTCGCGTTGGACGCTCATACGCTTTGATGTCATGGAGGTGGAGATGACGTCAACACCAGGCTTCACAAAATAGCGCTCCCATACTGATCATGTGGTCTCTCAACAACCATTCTCATGCCAGCCACCCTTGGTCTGTTCCTCGTGATGCCTCGGTGGGTCTCCTATACCAGAAGCACGTCGCATTCTGTTTGCTTGCACATCTCCGCCAATAAAACTTCCTTGAGACTATAAATTCCTTCAATATGAATTGAAATCGTAACCAAGAATTGCCTTTAGAAAGGCCTCCTTGGCAGGCTTGTTGTAACGACATTGTTCATTTTTGTTTATCGTAGATCCGGTGTTAGAAGAATTAGCCGTTGAACACGTTCAATGTTTCAAGGGTACACCCGATTGTGGTTCTCATGCGACACAGCGCCATCTTCGGGGATGCTTCTTCTGTGTACGCCCATATGATGAGTTGACTGAAACATATTATGAGCGACTGGGGAGCATATATTCTGGGAGGTTAATGGAAAAAATGTAAATATTTATTCTAATTTGTTGTTTGTCCATTGTTAAGCTCACAGATTGAATCTAGTTTAGTTGTATTCTGTTAAGAATTATAGCCGGATGCAAACATGCATTTTTGAACCATGTATTGTATCGTGGTCATCCTTTTTTGTAAATATTCTGTCAAGAAGAATTGCCCTACCCGATTGTGAAATTAAAAATTGTTATTTGTTATTTACTTACTTGCTTATGTAATTTCTGAAAAAACGAGGACGAAAATGATACTGACGTCTTTAAATGCTGAAGTGCTTCATCGTTATTTAAAATATGTGTGCGTTTATTTTTAGAAATATGCTATTTAGCTGATTTTGTATTTGAAATTTTGACAAAGAAAGGGCAAACAGGGGAGAAATGCATGCTTAATCAGGAAATATATTACAACAAAACAACTCTACCACAAACTCGCACATAGGGTGCGTGGCAATTATGGTGCATAAGGGCTGGAAACACCGGATTCGTAAAACCTGTGTCATTTCGAACCGAGTTATATATGCCATGATCAAGCTCAATGATCGCTTCACACTCCAGGTGATCTAAGCCTATGCCAGGGATCAGGATCAGAGCGGCTGACGACACGGAAGTCGGGCAGTTTTACAAGGGTATATCTACCGCAAGAAAAGCTGAAAAATCCAAGTATTCGGACGTAATGCAACTTTCAAACGCGAAAAATAGCTCCCGATCAATTACGGATCCATCGAGAATCAGCCCATATGGATGAGGAACCAAAAACGATCGCGGACAGATTATGATAGCCTCTCTTAACAGTGGGCAGTTGTTCTGCATGAATATCCATTTCAGAATAGAGCTTCAAAGAAAATTTTCGTGGGAAAACCCGAACAAAATAGTAAAAAATTAAGTTGATTGCATCCTCACAAGTAGCAGACAGGTGTGCACAAAAGTTACGGTCCTCAACCAATTTCATATCGAAAGTGACCACCGACTAGTAAGATCAAAAATCTTAATCCACGTCCAACTTGAAAAACGTAAATTGATTAAAAGAGGCATTTATTGAACATCAGCAATACTAGTAGGAAAGCTATTAGCTCAACCAAAAGTGAAAATATCATAAGTGGAACCAATCGAAGACCTTTCGACTTATGGATACAGTCATACTGTACAAGAAGATACAGTGAGGAATTGAACTGGCTGCAAAGAAAATATGCTCCCGAACTAAACCAAGGGACAACAAACTAATTGCCACCACTACCATCGAGCTCCTAGATGAACGCCGATGGACGGACTAAGACTCGAATGGATACCGTACCTACTCTAAATAATATAATTCTTTTCTAATCATCTTTTTTAGACATCAGAAATTATCACACGGCTGGTCCAAACAACTATTGAAGAGAATAAAAATATGCTAGTCCTGCGTACCAAGATAGTTCGAGGAAAAGCACAAATCTGTAGAATGAAAAACGATCAAGATATCGTTAGTAGCAAAACCGGACATGGCCATCATCCAGAACTTTTACCAGAAGCTGTACAGTGCCTCAGTTCCTAAATCTGAAACTGAAGAGGCAAAGAGAGCTAGTTAGAAATATTGGGTCAAAAGAAATAACATATATCGATGGAAATAAGATTCGAGTAGCGCTTAGGAATATTAAAAACAGAAAAGCGCAAGTGGAAGACATAGTTATTACGGAAATACTGAATATGGGTCAAAACTCTCTAAAGAAGGCACAACACATCCTCTTAAAGAAATATCTGCAAGAGCAATGAGCAATATCATCATGGAGGATTGCTGCACTCATTCTACTGTGTAAAAAGAGTGATAGTACATATATGGGTAGCTACAGACCAATCACTTTACTGTCCATTTTATACAAGGAAACCGTTTTTAATCTAAAGGAAAGCAAGACAGCAGGCTTAGAGAACATCTGCAACGAAAAAATCAGACAGTTACACCCAATCCTATCATCCAGGTGGCTCAAAATATTTAATAAAATGTTAGAAAATGGAAAAATCCCAGAATCGTAGAGGTCTTCTAAGTTGAAAATCCTCTATAAAAGTAAGGGTAATTAAAAGAACCCAAACTTTGACAGAGCATTTGCACCGACTTAACTCAAGCTCCTAACAAAAATAATTAACACCAGAGTAGCAGCACACATGGAGCTTAAACTACCCGCGGAGCAATATGGTTTTAGAAAAAATAATGGGTGTGAAAACGCCATGTGCAACTTAACCACAGAAATAACAACAGCTATATCGCAGCGAAAGGGAAGCTATACACCGTATTTAATTTAAAACTGTAACAGGTAAATCATGTGCCAAAAGACGCGGGAGCATAGGATCAAGGGTAAACTATTTAACTTGTTTCATGAACTTCTAAAATCGAACTAAATGAAAATCGAAAATGGATTTGAACTATGCAACGCGACCTTCTAAAAGCTGGGTGCTCGGCAAGGCGACATACCAACACTCTTTTTTGTATTGATAGCAGATCTGACGTCTGTAATTAAATTGCCGGATGCAAGTTCTACTACGTACGCAGACGATCTCGTAATTTACTCTAGAAGCCTAAATGCGCTACAGATGAGTTTAGACAAACTCCAACACTGGTGTACAAAAAATATACTCACGATAAACTTCTGAAAAATCCAAGTAGTCAAATTCAGGAAAGGAGGGCGACTGAAATGCCTGGACAAAGCACATATAGGGAGCTGCCAGTTAGATTTCACCAATGAATATGAGTACTTGCTCATATAATACCAGTAAGTACCAGCTTAACAATAACAAAGCATATCAACAACAAAAGGAGAAAGATCCCACAGTTAATAGATAGACAGAAGTTCCTACAGTGAATAAGATTAGAAACTGAATTGAAAATATATAACCTCATGTTATGTGGGCAAGCGATAGGACTTCATAGCGAAACGATACACAGAAGGACCAACTTTCAGTTCCCAGGGTTGGAAAAAAGCAAGTCAAAATAGAACGCACCTACTAACAAAAAAAGAGGAATTATTATTATTATTATTTTCAGGTTTTCAGGTCAGAGAACAGGTCTCCCACTTCAATTATTTAGGCTGTGATACCGCATATAAGAACGACAAAGATGTAGAGAATAAATTTCACAAATTTCAAGCAATTTGCGAAACAATCAACATAACTTTAAAACAAATAACGAGACAGGAGACAAGACTAAAATTTTACAAGACCATGACCGTCTCTGTACTTACTTACGGAAGTGAATCGTGCATAATGAATGCAAATAACAGATCCAAAATACAGACAGCCGAAATGAGATTCCTTAGAAGCGTTAAGAGATGCACTAGAACTGACAGAATAAGAAACGAGGAAATAAGAGAGGAATTAGAAACTTTCAGTGTTAACGACAAGATAGAAGAATATACAAATAAATGGAGACAACACAATAATGTGATGGTAGAAGAACGAATACCGAAACGAATCCTAAAATACCATCCAAGTGAAGGCAGAGACGTAGGTTGACCTAAGAAAAGATGTTCATAATCAAGATAACGTGAAGTGCGGAACAGACTGTAATGCCTAACCCTTGAAGGTAGAAGAAGAAGATTATTTTCTACAAGCTGTCGCATAGTCACAGAACGAGTAACCAACAAGTTTGACTTTTAACAACCGGTCGATCAAGCAGACAACATACCTCAACCACCTAAGTCTTGCCGAAGATGTTGTATTTAAAAGTAGCGACAGAGACTAGTTGTAAGTGATGACAGAGCAACGTTGCATAGAAAAAAGTGGGTTTAAGGATGAACCTTTAGCAGACTAAGACCGCTATGTTTATTTTGGCAATAACATCAAACTAGGCAAGGGAAACCAAACCCCAGAAACTATCAGGAGAATGGGGAAAGCTTGAACAGCTTCTGAAAAACTCGGCTTCATCCTCAAAGATCTACAAATGCCGATTAACTTCAAACGAAAGGTTTACAGGGCCTCTGTACTGCGCGTAGCAACCTATGGCGTTGGAACCGTAGCGCTAACAAAGAACCGCGAAATTCGTTTGCGGACGTGCCAAAGAGCTATGGTACGAGAAATCCAGGAGATAAACCTGAGAGGATACGAAGAACCTGAAACGGATACGAAACGAGGACATCAGGTTACGATCTAAAATGACGGATGTTGTGTAGAACTTGCTCTAAGAAATGGAATTGGGCGGATCACGTGTCGAGGCAAGAGGACAAGAAAGCGCCCAGGAAGATTGTGCAGTGGAGGCTACAGAACGAGCTGTGGGAAGGCCGCAAGCTAGGTGGTTGGATGATATCCGGAAGTCTACGGGTAAAAACTGTGCAAGCAGCACAAAACTGATCTGAGTGGATGAGTAGGGAACAGGCTTTACATCCAGGAGTGGATAAAGACAGGTTGAGGAAATGAAATTTTATATTTGAAATAAAAAAAAACTATTTTGAGTCATTGTGGAAAAAAGAAATGATTGAAAACTTTAGTGTAACAATCAATAGGCGTGATATATGGAAAATATGAAAATAAAGTTTTCTACATCAACAAATTGAAAGTATAAACAATAGAATCTTGATAATCCGGCACGTCCAGTAGTCCGGCGCCCTGTGGAAACACGTGTCTTTTCTTTCCGCTATTCCACATCGGATATAAACCTGGCGCACAGCTGAAATAAAGTCAAATGGGACACCCTTAAACTCTGAAAATATTATTCACGAATCTGACCAAGCTAACTCTACTCTATAGTTGTTTTGCAAGAGCTTTCCAACAAATGTGAAGTTGATGTTCCGCGGACTAACGATTACATATTTTTATTTCTTTTCTGACGAAGAAATCCTCAGCCTAATTTGTTCCACGGATGACGACGAAGCTAACGATGACTTGATTGTTTGAACTCAGCGAACTGCAGCAAACGGTGACGCTTTAAACTTACTCAATGTTTGTTTGGACAGAAGAAAACGCCACAGCAAGTGATGTGTTAGTGCGGAAAAGATTGCCACAGTGCATTTTTCATTAGAAGGCGAAGTAACGAAAACCAAAATTATTTTTTGAGAGGAAAAGAAATGAGGAAAAAAGGGAGAAGTAAGAAACGTGCTTAAATCAGGAAATCTATTATACCAAAACAACTCTACCAGAAACTCACACATAGGCAGCGTGTTAATTATAGTGCATGAGAAGTGGAAACAACATATCTGTGAAATGTTTGCCATTTTAAACCGAGTTATATACCACGATCAAGCTCAATGATCGCTACACACTCCAGGTGATCCAAGCTTATACCCTGATCAGCGCTGATGACGCCACGGAAGTCGAGCACTTTTGCGAGGATATATCTACCGCAAGAATATCAGAAAATGCCAACTTTTCATTTATAATGGGAGATCTTATGGCGACAATCGGCTCCAAAACTATTGCGAATTCACCAAGCAACAGTCTAAACCGTTTAGGAACCAAAAACCATCGCTGTCAGATGATGATTGACTATCTTAACAGTGAAGACCTGTTCTGGATGAATACCTATTTCAAAAAAACACCCCAAGGAAAATGGATCTGGAAAAGCCCGAGCAACATACTAAAAAACGAAACCGATTACATCCTCACGAGTAGCAGACAGATGTGCACAAACGTCACTGTCCTCAACCGATTTCATTCCAGAAGTGACCACCGACTAGTGAAAATAGTAAAAATCTTGATCGACGACCGAGTATAGAGACACAAATTGATTAAAAGAGAAATGTATCCAACATCAACAATACTAGTAGAATAGCGATGCGAATATTCAGCCAGTACGAGAGGATACAGAGAGGAATTGAAGTGGCTGCAAGGAAAATATGCTCCCAAAATAGACCAAGTGACCACAAACTAAGTGCCAGAACCAGCGAGCACCTAGATGAACGCTGACAGACGGACTCGAATTGATATCGTACTCTAAATATCATCCGTAAGAAAATAAGGAATGTCATATGACATTATAAAACACGGTTGGTCCAATCAACTATTGAAGTGAATAAAAAGACGCGAGTCCTGCGATCCAAGATAGTTTGAGGAAAAGCACAAATCTGTAGTATGAAAAACGAACAGCGAGAAATCGTTACTAGCAGACCTGGGACCTAAGCGGACCTGGCCATAATCCAGAACTTTTACCAGATACTGTACTGCGCCTCAATTCCTCAACCTGATACAGAAGAGAGAGAGTGAGTCAGTTAGAAACATTGTGTCCGAAGAAATACCAGATTTCGATGGAAATAAGATTCGAACAGCGCTGAGAAATATGAAAAACAAAAAGTCGCAGGAGAAGACAGAGTTACGGCGGAAACCTGAAGATGGGGCGAAAATCTCTAGAGAAGGCATTACACATCTTCTTAAATATGTGTCTGCAAGAACAATGAGTAGTGTTATCATGGAGGAATGCTGCAGTAATTCTACTGTTCAAGAATTTTGATAGTGCATATATGGTGAACTAGAGAGCAATCTGTTTACTGTCCGTTTTCTACAAGTTGTTGACCCGCATAGGCACAGACTTTCTAACCAGCAAATCTAACTTTTACCAACCGGTCGAACAAGTAAGATTTGGCAAAGGCCATAGCACAACAGGCCATATTCAGGTCATGCATATACTTATCAAAAAGGTTACAGAATTCAATATCCTAACCCATCTGGCTTAACAGAAGGCGTTTGATTCTACCGAAACATGGGCGGTGTTGGCAGCTATGAGTACAGCGAGAATTGACTCTCGCCACTCTAATATTAACTAAAGACATTTACGCAAATGTTACGTTTCGCGCTAAGGTTGATGAGGACATTAAACGGAGAAGAACATTAAACGGACTAGGACAGAGAGAAGTTTACGCTAGGGAGACACAATCTCTCCCAAGGTATACCTTAGCTCTAGAAGACGTTTTCAAAAGCAGGGAAATCTGGCAGGGAAAATGTATTAAGATCAGCGGCACATACCTCAACCACCTACGACTTGCAGACAATATTATACTAAAAATTAGCGACCCAGATTAGTTAAAAGTCATGACAGAACAACGCGGCATAGGAAAAAGTGGGTCTGAAGATGAACCTCTAGAAGACTAAAATCCTGAGGCCATATGGTATCCAGGTTTCCGTGGATCACTAAATTTACTAGAATTACTTATAAATACTTTATTTACAACTAAGTTTACTTTGACAATAACATCAAACTAGGCAAGGAAAACCAAACCACAAAAACTATCAGGAGAATGGGACAAGCATAGGCAGCTTTTGGAAAACTCGACTTCATCCTCAAAGATCTACTAATACCGAATAACTTCAAACGGAAGGTTTACAAGTTCTGTGTGCTGTCCGTAGCAAGCTATGGCATGGAAACCGTAGCGCTAACCGCAATCCGTTTGAGGACGTGCCTAAGAGCTATGGAACGAGTAATGCTTGAGATAAGCCTGAGAGAACGGACACAAACGAGGACATCAGGTAACGATCCAAAATGACGGATGTCATGCAGACTTTACTCTAAGAAATGGAGATAGGCGGGTCACGTGGCGAGGCAAAACGACAAGAAATGGTCCAAGAAGATTGTCGAGTGGAGGCAATATAACGAGTTGTGGGAAATCCTAAACTTGGTTGGACGATATCCGGAAGTCTACGGGTAAAAACTGGCTGCAAACAGCACAAAGCTGATCTGAGTGGAAGAGTTGGAAACAGGCCTTAAATTTTATATTTAAAATAAAAATACCTATTTTGAGTCATTGTGGAACAATGAAATGATTTAAAACTTTAGTGTACAATAATTTAGTAACAATAAATAAGCGCGATGTACGGACAATGTAAAAAATGTTGTTTTGTACGTCAGTTTAAAGTATATACAGTGAAATCTCACTCTCTAATCCGGCGTTGGGTTAATCCGGCACGTCCAGTAGTCTGGCGCCCTGGGGAAACACGTGTCTTTTATTTTCGCTGTCCTGCGTCGGATAAAACCTCGCGCACAGCTGAAATAAAGTCAAATGGGACACCCTTAAACTCTGAAAATTTTATTTATGATTTTGACCTAGCTAACTCTACTCCAGAATTGTTTTTCCAGAAAATTCCAGAAACAATTAAAAAAGCTGTAGTAAACAATGGACTGAACTGTCAGTGGTAATTGGCGTCATTCAACAGACCGCGCGAAAATGGCGGAGCTTAAACAGCTCAATTTTTTTCTCATTTTTAGGGTTCCGTTGTTATCAACAACGAACCCTTATAGTTTCGATATGTCCGTCCGTTCGTCCGTCCGTCCGTCCGCAGTTTAGCTCAGAGACTATGAGAAATATAAAGCTGTAATTTGGCATGGATATACAGATTAGTCACGCCGACAAAGTGGTAAAATAAAATCTTGAAAAAAAAATTTTTTAGGGTACCTCCTTTACCCTAAAGGAGTGGTTACGTCTTTTTTTTCTCGTCTACGCCATGGTGTAGGGTATCGCTGGTTAGGTCTTTCAAAAATATTATAGGTTTGTGAAAACAATATTTCGATTAAAAGATCCGTTTGTGAAATATTTATCTTTAATTTTAAATATTAAGCTTTAAGTGCTAATTGTTGTTAGTCAAGTGCCCCCTACTGTAAATGGCTGTTTCTGGATATGTGAAAAAATTCACAATAGTAGCATATATAACGAATTTAAAAGGAAAAGTATCACGGATAAGTAGGCTTAATTAGTTTACGAGTAATAGTCAACCAACTTATAAAATGTAACAAATCGAGCGGCAGCCGCGTCATTTAAACTATATATTATTGGTTATGTTTAAGGTCAAACTCGACAACATCAATGTCAGCTGATTAAGTTGGTTATGAATTTTTTTAGACATTTGAGTCTTAAGTGATAAGAGTAAGAATGGCATCTACGGAACCCTACATTGCGCGTGGCCCGACACGCACTTAGCTGTTTTTTTAAATATTTTTTTTAAACTTAATTACAGCATTTTTAAGCAGTATTTACATTTTTTACTATGTTGTAACGGTATTAGCAGTGAATTAAAAATATAAAAAAAACATGCATATTCCCTATTGTACATAAAGTATACAAAATAGTTATTCTTTTGTTTTAATCCTGATAATCAGGAATTTTTTGATAATCCGGCGGTTGTCTGGTCCCAAAATGTGTCGGATTAACAAGATTATACTGTGTTTCCTATTTTAGTTAATTCAGCTATTTTATGGAAGAGCAATTAATTTAATCAAATTAAAAAATTAATAAATTTACATGTATACCTAATTAAAATCTATACTTAAATAGTTAATTTTGACAGAAATTCTGAAAAAAGTTTCAAGTATTTGATTTATTGCAACTAATTAGCGCCAGATTTTTCCATATATTTTTCCATACCACCATAAATCATTTTCAACTATGAAAAGAATTTACACATTCATCAGAAGCCAAAGTTAATGTAAATTAAAAAAAACTAATGCATGATTTCAAAAATAACGAAAAATTATACGACAGCCTCGATATTACACGTGTCTCCTAAATCTCCTCTATGTGTACATTAGTCATTCGAAAATTGATTTAAAAAAGGTTTCGCAATATCCGCCTCACATTCCTGATTTAGCACCTAACGATTCTTAACTATTCCAATTCTTGCAATATTTTCTCATTGGTAAATAGAAATAATTTCCTGAAAAGAATCTGAACACATTGCTTAGTGCAATATTGCTTTAAACACAGAAGTTAGAGAATTGAGGATTTTAGCGAAGTGTTAAATAGTTAGTCAATAGTTGGGAAATTGTTATAGCAATTAAAATGGATAGTTGTTTTTCTATTTTGCGTCTATAATGAAGTCATTAAAGCACTCATTTGGGTTCGTTAATGGCTCGCCGAGTGCGATACAATTTTCTCAAAATGTATCGGAGATTTTTTTATTTAGAAATGGCATAAAAGTTCAAAAAATAGTATAAAAAACTCGTTCATAAGGCGCTTTTCGCACATATTGTTAGAATGCGAATTCTAATTCGAAAATTAATAATCGACGAGTATAGCGAGGAGGAAACATGGGTGCGTGCTGAAAAATCGCGCTTATTGAACTCGTTCTTTAATAAACTATTTATTAACCAAGAAAAATGTCAATTACTTTTAAACCAACAAAATAAAATGCTTTCCACCAACCTTTTACACCAATCAAATAAAATGCTTTTTAATCAACACTAACTTTCGAAATCAACCACATTTTATATAATTATTTGATAATTAATTAAAATTTATAATTCAGCTTGACATGAATATGGTTAGATATTATTTCAAAATATAACTATTTCTAAAAACTGGATCCTTACAACCTTATTAAATAATACGTGATTAATAATAAATAAAAGCAGGACCAGGAAACATCCAATTATTTAATAGATTTGATATTTGATTAAAAATAAATTTATAATGCAATATTTTAATTAAAAATAACGAATTTTACCACTTTTAGTATACCGTTATTTTCCTGCGGAGACCTAAGATTCTTATTAGATATGTATAAAATATACAGAAGATAAAGTCACGACGCAGAATAAATTTCTAAGTATAGTAATCAAAAGATAGCAATTGAGCGAAAACATAATTATACAAGGTATTTCAATGTTAAATTGTAAATATTTTTTCGAAAAGTATAATATGCGTAATGAAATCTTGAAAAACACTAAAAGTCAAATGTGATGAGAAAATTTGCTTTATTTATATAACCATAAAAAGATAATTTAGATCTTGGACATATAACGTACATTCGCTTTATTAACAGAACAATTGATAATTAAGACAATTGTTTTTACATTAAGTAATGGTTATTATTTAGCAATATTTACTTAATGGAACTTATTAAGTGCTAATGGTAATTTGACATTCAATTGCTGCAATAATTTTTATTCATAAAACACCAATAAAGTATTGATCAATCTGGATAAGATAGTATAAACCATCAGAACGCTTAGCAAATACATTGATCCAGCTATCTTTAGGATAGTCTACTATGCCAATTTTCACTCCTACCTTTCGCTTGGGGTAACATTCTCGGAGAATGGAACACAATTTAACGGTTTATTTCAAAACCAGAAACAAGTTCTTGCGCATGATGCTCAACCTCTTTTTAAACATTTCATAGGATTTCAAGGTCTCCTAATTTCAGCAGAAGTAATATTTTAAAATGCACTGGTATCTAGCTGGTATTCTAGCCAAGCATAAGTCTAATAGTTATACGAAGCCTACTGAACGAGTCACTAAGTTCAATGGGAAGGTATAGAGCTTCAAAAATATTCAATGATGATGACTAAAAGAAAATTCTCTTGTAGATGTATTTTCTCGTTTTTTTTTTCTACGAAGAAAACTCATCAACTGAGAATGGAGGAAAATTTTGCCAAAATGCACTACCCCAGGTGGTAACCAATGCACCAACATGCGTTAAGGATGAGTCGGAGCATTCAGAAATTACCGAACGTAAACTCAGACCAAGACGGCAAAGCTTCGTCGTAAAATTAAATGCTAACTCACTGCTAAAAGTAGGTAAACTGAAACATCTGACTGATTCACTAACACGGCACAACATAATACTGACAGCAGTACAAGAAACCAGATTTACGGACGAACATGCCTTCGATTACCAAGGCTACAGGATACTCAAAGGAAAAGTTGGTCAGCGGGTAATGAAGAACGTACCCCACCTATTGACTGGATTTATAATTAAAGGATATACAATATAGTCACAGGATACTGGATTTAGTCACCGATTTTACCTCACCGAGCAGTCGTGTATCCATCCTGTCTCTCAAATGCGCAAACAAGGGCTACAGTATAGTCAATGTACATGCTCCAATCAAACAGGACAACACACGAAATCCAGACAGAACTGATAAATTCTGGGAAGACTTAGAAGATATTATCTTTAAACTTCCAGAGAGACATACCGTCATACTGCTTTCTGACTTCAATGCTCAATTGGGAAGAGAGAAAAAATACAGAGTCATAGTGGGCAATTATCCGGCGGATAAGCGAACCAACCGCAACGAGGAACGGATCGTGAATCTGTGTAGGATTTTTGGTTGCTCATGAAGTCTGGAGCCTTCAAACACTTGCCAAGGAAGCAAAAGACTTGGATTTCATCTTATACCAACCTGGGTGAATGCCAGATAGATCACGTGGTCATTTCACGAAAATCTCAAAAGGAAATACAAAACGTGAATGTACGTAGAAGCGCCAATCTACACTCAGACCACTAGCCCACAAAGATCAAAAGAACACTCCAACCTAAAAACACTTGATTACACAGAATCTTCAAAATGGTAAGATTTGACGTAGAGCGACTTAAGAACAGTCAAGAAGTAAGTAAGAGACTCAACAATACACATCTAAACAGCTGGGACCAACTGAAGTTTACTCTTGTCAAGGCGGCAAATCACCTCGCCCCACTCGCTAGAAGAAGGAAGCATCCGTTGTGGACTGAAGACTGGGGCAATGCAATCGCTCAAAGACAGACAGCCTAGGTGAAGACCAAGAAAATTGGCATACATTAATTAGAGGAAAAGAGTTACAGCCAAGATAAGGGATGGAGGAAGCAAACGGAGCTTCATTTGATACCAACTAACTGAAATCGAAGAGAGCTTTGCTAAGAATGACTCCAGAGATTTCTTTGGAACCTTCAAGCAGACAATCAGAAAATACGCTACACCAAACCCCCACCCAGAGACTCACAAAGCAAACTGGCTTTTAACAACATGGACAACTGGCACTTTTAAGCTTAATACTTCAAAAATCTACTCAACTGTGATCCACCTAGCTAAGACTTTGACTATAAACAATCCACACCAAACCCGGACTCGCTGCCCCCTTCACTGGAAGAAGTTGGCCAGATCATTCAACTTCTTAAGAATAATAAGGTAGCTGGAGAGGACTCATTGCTGAACTGTGTCATTGCTGAACTGTGCAAGGTGCGGGAAGTAATGTTTTTGCGCAAGCTAACTGCGATCATCCAGGATATTTGGGAAACGGAAAAATTACCACCCGTTTGGAAATCAGATCTGATCCATCCGCTTTACAAGAAGGTAGATTTTACTGATCTAAACAACTTCCGTGGAATTTCTCTTGTCTCACTAACATACAAGATTCTCTCCATGGCGTTACAAACAAAGGCAGAAAATCAGCTGGATTATCAACTAGGAGAATACCAGGGAGGCTTCAGGAAGACCCGGCCCTGTGTTGAACAAATCCTCAATCTTAAAACTGTACTTGCATACCCCAAGATGAGAAACCGCAATGTGGTCATCACCTTTGTTGAATTTGGGAAGGCCTACGATTCCGTTGATAGAAAAACGCTTAACAAAGACTACTAGGGTCAAACTAGGGCTAAAACTAGGGCTAGAGAACAAAATCCGCAGACTTATCCTAGGAACCTTGACCAACACCCATTCGAAGGTTAAATTTAGAGTGGAAATCTCAGAAAGCTTCAAAATTAAAACGGGAGTGAGACAAGGAGTTCGACTTTCCCCACTTCTCTTGAACTGTGTACTTGAATAGGTTATGTAGAATGGCGGAAGGAAATGATCAACTTAGGTGTTGATAGTGGTATCTAACTTGGATGTAAGAACGACGGACTAGTTGTAGATTGCCTGGCCTTTGCAGATGACATGGTACTGCTGGCTGATTCTCTTGAGATGGCAACAATGATTTTTTTCCCCTCTAAAAGGTCAGAGGTGCACCAGGTGATGAAGGCGGAGTTTTCACAACGTGCAACTTTTGCTGAAGCGATGCTTCAAATTTTGGAAGACGCACCTAATGCAATTTTGATAATGAGCGATGAGGCTCATTTTCATCTTAAATGTTAGTGAATCTTAAAAATTTCCAATATTCCGCCTTTGAAAATGTAGAAAGTCTACATGAATCACCACATCGGGGCATTGAGAAGTTTGCTGTTATGAGGCCCTACTTTTTTAGGAATACGGGAAAACTGTGACCGTGAGCTGATCGTTCGCGAATATGGTGAACAATTTCTTGAGAACTGAACTGAGAGGACGACTAATCAATCTGCGAAATGTATGGCTTCAACAGGATGGAGCTACGCCCATACTGCCCAAGTGTCGATGGTTGCTGTTAGATTTTAGTTCCTTACGCGCATTATCTATAGCTTGGTTGATTTGCATTGGCCCCTTAGCTCTCCAGACCTTTCAATATGTGATTTTTTCTTTGGGGGATATCTAAAGTCTCGTGTATATGAAACCAAACCTCATACACTGGCCGAATCGATATAGCAAAACATCGATCAGATCGATCGTCGCATATTGGAGAGAGAAGAAACTAACTTCAGAGAGCCTCTCCACATTTGTCAGCGTGAAAATGGACACCATCTAATTTTTTTTTATTATTATTTTACATAACTACAAAAACTAGTTCTTATAAACCAACGATCGGTTTTTCTTCAACAAATAAATTATTAATGTAATATTATTACTGAGTTGCTCCCACTGGAACCCTCAGTTGTTTGGCAGGTCTATTCTACACAGCTGAAGTTGGTTGGTCCGTTTAAGTCGTCAGGTGTCATTCTCTACGTTTAGGAGCATGGATGCTTCCTCGTTGATGTGGATTCGTGCGAGATAGCATTTCTTGTAATGATGTTATCGACTGTTTTACACCGAGTTCGCGGTGTAAGTCGCTGTTGCGCACATAACATGGCGCATTGGCCATGGTGCGTATCATTTTGTTTTGGTAGCGTTGGATTACATTGATATTTTGTTTTTTAGCACATCCCCATAATTGGATACTATATGTCCAGACTGGGCACAACACCTGTTTGTATAGAGTTAGCTTGTTGTGCATTGTTAGTTGGGAGCGATGTCCTAGTAGCCAATACATTTTACGTGATATTAATTGCAGTTCCTCTTGTTTTTTCTTGCTGTCCTCCTTCCATCAGAATTTTGTGTCAAGCGACATGCCCAGGTACTTTGCTGTATTGGCAGGCTGGATAGTTATGCCATTAATATTAAGAGGTCTGTTTTCAATCTTTTTATTGGTAAAGGTAATTTATGTCGACTTTGCTTCATTAAGTTTGATTCGCCATTTACGAGTCCAGGTAGCCACGTTATTTACTGCTACTTGCAGTATCTCTAATGATTGCTCCACATTTTTTCCAGTTGCGACCAGTGCATTGTCATCCGCAAAGGTGGCAGTTATCGTGTTATCTGTATTAGGTGTATCGTTTGTATAAAGTTTATATAACACTGGGCCCAATACGCTTTCCTGAGGTTCACCAGCACCTATGTTTCGAAGATCGGAGAACGCGAACGAAATTTTCTTTCGTATAAGTATGATATTAATAGTTTGTAGTATGGGTCAGGTAGAATGAATTTGAGTTTGTGCAGTAGGACTTCATGCTATATCCGATCAAACGCCTGTGCGACGTCCAGAAACTATGTAGAGCAAAAATTTTTATCTTCTAACGATTTTTCGATTACGTTGGTAATTCTATGAACTTGATCAATTGTTCAGTGGTTGGTTCGAAATTAAAACTGATGGGCTGGCACCAGCTTATATTTGTCTATAATTAGCTTGAGACGTTTTATAATCAGCTTCTCAAAGAGTTTGGACATGATCGGAAGTAATGCGATTGGCCGATACGACTCCACATCATTGTGATTCTTGCCAGCTTTTGGTAGCACAATTATTTCCGATACCTTCCACGCGGTTGGTATATGCTTTGGTATATGCTTTGAGCTTGGCCAAGGCTTTTCTATGTATTTTTTGAGGATTGCACCGGTAATTAGGTCGAACCCGGGTGCTTTCTTTGGATTTAGATTTGTGCGAATCTCTTTGGCTACCTCTTTGGGTGTTACTAGTGGGATTGTATCTTCGTAGTTGTTTGTCCTTTTTGGAAGGTCATCCGATCCCGGGTTGGGAAGAAATCCGCTTTCCAAATGCTTTGCAAAAGTGTCTGCTTTATCTCTGCTGTTGCCATCTGTTTACCATCTTAATGATATTATTTTTCGTACATAATGATATTATTTTGGGGAAACTCAAACTACATGTTGTGACTACTTATTTGTGCCAATAAAAAAATTGTAAGCCCTAAAATAGTAGAGTACCGTACTATTGCAGTCTTTATTCGCTTTCAATGTCTATTTTCCAGACAAATCTCATTTTAAATCCTTTTTAATGAAAAAATCTAATTCTAAATTGAATAACGAATATTTTAAAGTCAAGCAAATATTTTTCTTAGTTTCGAAGCAATTTTTCAAATTGATTGAGAGTTTGAAAGCGGTTTTGCTTATAAACATTTGTCTAAACTTCCATGCACTATTGAAGTCAAGAATAGATTAGCTTCTTTTAAACAAGCATTTTAAGAGAACTTTAAATCATAAGGAGCTATTATTAATGCTTTAAAATATCTTACTAGGCTGAAGTGATCAAAACTATATCCTTAAAACGAACTCTAAGTACTATATTTCACATCGAAATATAAATATTGTTTAACATAAAATTTTAGATATAACTGTATTACAGTAAAAGTATTGAAAATAAAATTTCAATTTAATATTTTATCGTAAATTAAAATACTTCTAGAAATTAGTGCTAGACAACAAAAGAAACTCCAAATAGTAATCGAAAATTTCTAAAAACGGTAGGAGATTAATTATTTATTTATTAAAAGGGATTGCCTCAGTGATTGAAGTGTTTACTGACAATATCATCAATATATGGCGATACGGCCCAAATCGAGCCTTAGCCTCCTGGATCCTTCACTCTGTTGCCGTTCTCCTACACGCTCTTATCCCCATGTCCTGCGCTGTGCCCTAACCATTACAGCTTTTTCAGCTTTATAAATGCGGATATGGGCGGTTCTTTGTATATCTCGTAGAACTCGTTATTGTGTCTGGGCCTTCGTATGTTGCCATAAAAGAACGGTTCCTGTATTCTCCGCAGCACTTTGCGCTTGAAGGTGTCTACTGCGCTCTTTGTTTTCTCTGTCGTAAACCAGGTTTCATTACAGTACGCGATGGCACCCATGGTACCCAGTTTCATTACGCGATGGGTCTTGTTTGCTTTCGAGGTTGAAGAGTGTGTGTGCCAGCCCATCTCCCTGCTTCAAACCATTCGTTATTTTAAATGAATCCGTTAGCTAGTTTTGGATCCGTATTACGGCTTGTGATTTGTCCATTGTTGCCTTGATCATTCTTATCAACATGGTTGGTATATTTAGCTGTTGCTATATTTCGTAGAGGCTTCTGGGGTTAATAGAGTCATATGGCTGTACGTAGTCGATAAAGATGTTGTGTATATCGATGTCGTATTACCATGCTTTGCTCAGTATCTGCTTTACTGTGAAGATCTGTTCGACAGTGGACCGATCTCGCCTGAAGCTTGCTTGGTATTTTCTGATGAGTCTCCCTGCGTGTGGTTGTAGGCGCTTATTGATGATGTATGTAAGAAGTATCTTGTACGTCGTGCACAACAGACGAATTTCGCGGTTGTTGTCGCATTTTAGCTTGTCTCCTTTTTTGTGTATGGATATTATTATCGCATTTCGCATGTCGCTTGGTAATAGCTCTTCTTCCCATATTTTTATTATTAGGGAATTAACTTCTTGCGATAGGCGTTGACCGCCTAGTTTATACCCTTCCGCTGGTATACCATCAATTCCCGGCACTTTGTTTTTTTCGTTTCTTTCAGAGATGGAGGCTCCGTTCTGTCGTCTTCGAGCTTTATCTGTTCTCTAGGTTATCTAGCTCTTTATGTTGCCTCCTCTACCGCTACCAGGACATTTTTTAAATACTTCTTCCGTATGTCTTTTATTTTGTGGAAATCACTCTCCATTTGGCACTCGTGTGTTTTTGATCAGGCTAGTGCGTTGTTTAAAACCTTCTCTGGTATTGTGCAGGTACTTGTATGCTTTCCTGGTCCCATTCTGTTTAAAGTTCTCCTCCATTAGACCTATCAGCTTGTTGTCATGTGGTCGCTGTGAATCATCAAATCAAACCGGCATATGTGCAAAAATTGAGTTTTTGAGTTGTTGGTACCAAAAAATTTCTTTTTTTCCTGTCTGTTTTTATGTCGAACCGGCATATCGAATAGTTGAATAAAAATCCGTCAGATGGCGTTGGGCCGGTATGCATTTACGCGGGAATAGCCATTGTGTTTATCAGAAGACAGATCTATTGCGCAATACTCCAGTCGCTTCAAAGCCTTTAAGGAGGAAAGACGTCCATCATGTAAGTAAAACTGAATTATCTCACAATAGTATATTTTTATTATTACCCAGATATGACTTATTGGCAGATAATCCGGTTTGCACTTAACATTAATGCGTTTATAGCAGCCTCAACTAAAACAAAGCTTGGGTTAATAAGCTGCCTGATCCGTTGCTTCCAACATTATATATGGATACAGAAAGCACTACTAAAAATGTTCCTAAAATTAGCAACACTGATTTGACTGAACTACAAGCACTCTCTAATGATGAATGGGTGGAATGTGAACCTATACAAAAAGAGACTGAAAACCACATTTCATCTTCGACTGGTAAGTTAAGGCTTTTTCCCTTTTGCTTTATATAAATCAATACTGTTCGCCGTTTGCATCATCATTGGTGGCTTATAGATAAATATATATTTTTCTAAATTTTAGAATGTGAAGTTAATGCACCAACGATGACTGACTTGACTGCGGTAGATCCGGTAGAAGTCTCAATAGAGCAAATGGCACGGGAAGCTCAGAAGTCTGGTTTGGCCGACGATATTGTTACGGGTCAATTATTGGTGACTGAAAGTTACAGTGTCAACAACAATATTAACAAAGACAAGGACTGATGAGGAAGACCGAGATCCATTTCATAATTCTGATGACGGTGAAGCCGACCTCGGTTACAATCCATTAAATTCTGGCTCCGAAAGTGACAGTGAAAGTAGAGATGAACCGGCGACTGGGATTGAAATCGAAAATGCAAACGAACCAACTACAAGAAAGAGGAAAAGAGGCAAATTTAATAAAAGAACTTTAGCAAAGAAGATGCGAAACTGCGGTGAGGAATATGAGTCTAAATCACGAGGAAGAGTGAACAAACGAAGCATGAAGCCTCATTGCCTCAACTGTAAACTCAAGTGCACTGAAAAAATTGAAGAGAACTATCGGAAAGAGATTTTTTCAATATTTTGGGGAATGGGAGATTTGCAACGACAAAGAGAATTCATAAAAGATAGCACACAGGCAGTTGTTCCCAAGTATCAGAGGATTACATTGAATCGTAAAAGGGAAAGGGGCTCTAATCAATCATACTCGATAACGAAAGATGGAAAAAAAATACGGGTATGCAAACAATTTTTTAAAAACACTTTTGACCTATCAGACAGAGCTATTCGTACAACCTTTGGAAAAACAGACCAAAGCACAGGTGTGCTAAGCTTGGAAATGAGAGGCAAGCATGGAAAGGATCGAAAGTTGAATAAAGAACTCGTGAAGAGTGCAAAGGTTCACATAGAAAAAAATCCCAGAATTCCTAGTCATTACTGCAGATCTCAAAGTTCTCGGGAGTATATGGGGGAAAATCTATCGCCGAACTTCACAGAGATTATCTGAAAGAAAGAAAGGAGTCAAACCTTGCAGGAATCAGCTACTGCTAGTACAGAGCTATTTTCAAGTTATACAACCTTTCTTTTTTCACACCGAAGAAAGATCAGTGTGATGTTTGTCTCATTTACCATAACACGAAACAAAATACGACAGAATATGATAATCATATTCTGGAAAAGGACTTGTCTAGACTGGGAAAGGAGAATGACAAGAAAACCACAGATTCAACCGTCGTAGCAGTATACGACCTACAGGCAGTGCTGTCATGTCCGCAGGGGGAGGCGTCTTCTTACTACTACATTTCGAAGCTAGCCGTTTACAATTTAACAATTGCTGAACTGAAGGGCGAACAAACGGTAAACTGTTACACTTGGGATGAGACACACGGAAAAAGAGGCGTGATTGAGATTGGGAGCAGTGTGCTGAAATATCTGCAACATTTAAATGACAAAGCTGGCTGCCCAATAGACGTCGTCTTTTACATCGATAATTGTTATGGACAACAAAAAAATAACTTTATGATGGCAATGTACAAATATGCTGTTACAACATTAAAAAACATAAAATATATCACAAACAAATTTTTAGTAAAGGGCCACACCCAAAACAAGGGGGATTCGGCTCACTCAACCACTGAAAAAGAAGTTAAAAGAGCAGTCAGAAGCGGACCGATATACTTACTTTCCCTTGGCGTATTGGCCATGAAAACGGCAAAGAAAAGTGGCAAGCCTTACCTGGTTCATGAGTTGAATCATGAGGACTTTTTTGACATAAAAGCTCTGAAGGACTCCCAAGTAATCTTACCCATGTTGGACATTCAAATGTTTAAAGTAATTAAAGACGACGGCAACTTTTACTTCAAAACATCCTACGGATCACGTGCCTGGGAAGAGGCGAAGAAAAAGAATAAGCGGGGCAATGGGAGCGTGAATCCTGTTCTGAAGCAAGCTTATTCCAAGAGACTTACCATTGATGAGAAGAAGAAAAAGGGTATCCTGAAGTTAGTTACCGACGGGATAATACCGTCAATTTATTCAGATTTCTATAAAAAATTGTGAAACTTTGAAGTTACCAGCAAAGGGAAAAGCAATATTATGTTAATTGTTGTTTAAAAAAATTATGAAGCCATAAATTAGTTTTTCATTGACAACATTATCTTTTTTTTCTACCTAAAACAGGTTCCAAAGGAAGAAGTCCCTGGGACACAAAAGCAAATATCACACTGATTTTAAAGTCATACTGGCATATCTGCATATTTCTCTTAATTTAAGCAATTTTCGATTTATTTTCAACTACTACTTTAATAAGAAGTATTCGTCTAAATTTTATTCATGCATAAGGTGGCTTTGAGGTGAACCAAACGGACGTTACAAGGAAAATATCACATGCGAAAACTTTAAAGCGCTCTGGTGAAAAATATGCATTTTGCAAATATGCCGGTTTGATTTCACAGCGACGATTGTGTTCTCTTCTTATGCCTACATATCTGTTCCGCCATACGCCTAAATGCTTCAAAGTTTGTTCTCCTCTCCGTGATTCTTCTTTCAATATCATTGCCATCAAAATTGGCAAATAATTTGTGGTTGATCGAGTGATTTGATGTGAAATGAAATGTACATTTATAAAAGGCAAAAGCGACCTCAAAAAGTTTATTTTGTTGTTGTTTTATACCTTGACTACTTTGATTTTAGATTTGGGATCTAATCCATGTGTGTTGGACAGACTGGGATCACTCATTAAATCTTTCTTACCACGTTTGGGGTGCGAAAGATTTCAACTTAATAAAAAATAAATATTTTTTTTTAATATTTGGTTTTTATCTGAATTCTTTTTTGTGAATTTATTCCAATGTTGACATCAAATAAATAGTGTCGATTAAAACCTCAAGAAAATTATTTAATAAAGAAATATTTTGCGTATTAGGACAAAGGATTCTTCAGATCATTTTAATATATTTTCATGTACCTACTAACCTCAAAAATTGCAATATTCAAATATAGAAACACTAGAGGCTTTCAAATACGGTGAACAAATAGTAATAAAGTCTTCATATTTGGTGTTTACCATCGCAATATTCGCAGAAAATTAATAAAATCTGTAAAATTCTTTGAAAATTGTAAAAATTATATAAATTTTATCTACAGAGCTTATAATCACCATAATCTACTATTAATTTTATTATTAAAAAACATAGAGCTGACGAAGAAGCACGAATAGCCCAAGAGCGTGGGGCCGGCATATTTAGAGAATATTGTTACGTTTATATTACGTTGTTAATTTTAAGTATATAATTATCCATTTCTTTGTCTGCTAATATAAAATTTCCAAAAAAGTGATTTTTATCAAGTCTAAGAAAATGTGTAAATTTCATTAGATACAGTTCGGAGACATGACTTGGCAGTGTTGGCACTTGGTCAAATTTTTACAACTTTCGTTCAGTTAAACTAGTCCTCATCTTATTCACGGCAGGTATAGAAGAGTAAATGAAAAAAAAAATATGGTTTAACAATAAGGTACAGGCGCCCTATAAGGGCCACTTAGTTTTAAATCTATATAAATTAAAGAAATAAATGAGTAAAGGTAAACAAAGAGGTTTAATTATTTAAAGTGTTTATTAGTGAAACATTTTAAATAAACACTCAAAAGTGTTTTTGTATGACTACAACATAGAAAAATTTAAATTTTTAAAACATAGTTAATGGGCCATCTTAGGAACCTAGTAGCCCATGAAAGCCCGTTGTGAATTTATGAATATCTATGCAATATGAAGAGTAGCAATTGTTTTTTTTACAAAAAATATTTAATATATATGTCTAAAATGTATAGTGTATTTATTCTGTAGCTTAAAAACTTAAACAAAAAACTTTTTTAGTACAGTCTGAGCATAAGAAAATATCAAGGTCTTCTTTTGTCAAACCTACGCAATCCTCGTGGTACCACGCCAAACAAACTTTACATTGGCAAATGTCTGCAACCCTGTTCATCACACAACCTTGACAAAATCACACTTCATTATCATCCGTTTCACCGTGTCCACTTTTTTCTGTCTTTTATCCTTTTTTTCATCTGTAGATTTGCCGTTACCTTTTATTTGTTTTAGCTGTCGTTTTACAGGCACTGGAATATTCTTTTGTTTTTCTGACTCATTTGGTTTTTTTAGGAGTGTTAGTTTTGATTTAGTCTTTGACAGCATCAAATACATATGTTGTCCCATGAAATGTAAAACTTTGCGACTTGGTTTAATGCTCTTAATTATTGCGAAATTTTGTGTAGGAATTTGTTTATGAAATGGTATCTTAACGTCCAATGTGCCAATAGGAAAAGGTTTCTAAAAAACTTTCTAGGAGGAGCACTTTATAATATCTTATTTATTTCGTTCTGCAAGGTTATTGACTCCTATTGTGGAGACCACTAAATCTCTAGAACCAGGTAATTGGGTAAGCACTGAGGGCGCGTAAGCTTCTTGTGTTGTATTGGGATCATAAGGGTAGAGACCCGTGGTTCTAAGCCAGTTGATTACATTTTCTTGGGTCATGCAGCTGGGCCATACTTTGATAAAAATCTTGCTGAAGCGCTGTTTTGTAAGTTTGCGATCTGGCTATTGACATGCGTATAATAATAGCTCCTCATCCCAATTATGCTCATACGATTTATTAACTGACTTATCGAGGGGTTGTAACTCGTGCGTTGTGTTTAAGGGCAAACAGTACAATACAATGTCGTGTTCATCTGCTGCTTCTACAATCCTGGCATCCAAATGAGAAGAAGCGCCATTAAAAATATACGTTTCTTTAATTTTAGAAAGTGGTAAGTTTTCATAGAAATTCATAGAAATCAAATTGATTTTATACTGATAAATAAAAGATTCCGAAATAGCTGCACTTGTGCTAAAACATTCCCCGGTGCCGATATTAACTCCGACCATGTACCAGTGGTTGGGGAATTTAAAGTTCGGTTTAAGAAAACGAAGGCCAAAAGCTAAAACAAATATAATATGAGAATACTGAAGGATCCTAACATCAAAAGAGAGGTAGAAAAGGAACTAAACGAGAAAATCAATAAAGAAATTGATGAAAACGCATCAGTAGAACAACAAATAACAGTTTTAAATAAAATCATCCAAAATACCAAGAAGACACATATGAAGGAGGGAGAAAATAAAAAGAAGAAATCATGGATGACAAACGAGATACTAAAATTAATGGATCAGAGACGTGAACAAAAGAACAACAATGAAGAATACAGAAAAATAAACAAGACTATTAGACAAGAAATTATAAAGGCAAAAGAGAGAGAAAGAGAGGAAGCATACCAAGAGATAGAACAGCTGCAGAAAAGATATGATGATTTTAACGTGCATCGAAGAATTAGAGAACTGACAGGCAAAACAAGAAAAAAGAACTTTGGAAAGCTGGTGAACAACGAGGGAAAAATCATCATAAATTTAGAAGACAAAAAAAAAACGTGGAGGGAATATCTCAACAAACTATTTGAAGATGAAGAGAGAATAGCAACACCAATCATCGAAGGAGAAACGGGACCGCACATCTTGGAAGAGGAAGTAGACGTAGCAATAAAACGAATGAAAGATGGGATGGCGGCGGGGCCGGATGATATACAAGTTGAAATCCTGAAACTGCTAAGTGACAAACATATCAAAATACTTACCAACATCTTCAACAAAATATACAACTCGGGCAGCATACCAGAAGAGTGGTTGAAGTCGGAATTCATCGTATTACCAAAGAAAGTAGGAGCAAAACGGTGCGAGGAATATAGAAGCATCAGTCTCATGAGTCATCTTCTCAAAATATTCCTAAAAATAATACACAAGAGAATTTATAACAAATGTGAAGAACAAATATCAGCAAATCAATTTGGATTCATCAACGCCGTAGGCACAAGGGAAGCGCTGTTCTCAGTGCAGGTGCTCTTCCAAAGATCTAGAGACGTAAACTGCGATATATACGTATGCCTAATCGATTATCAGAAAGCGTTTGATCGAGTGCAACATCATAAAATGATAGACATCCTTAAACAAGTGAGAATTTACGCCAAAGACCTACAAATCATCACTAACTTGTACTGGAAACAGACCGCATCCATGAAAATTGAAGAGGAACAAATAGAAGACATTGAAATAGCTAGAGGGGTAAGGCAGGGGTGCATTATTTCTCCGATTCTGTTCAATCTATACTCCGAACAGATCTTTAATGAAGCGCTAGAAGGCATAGAAGAGGGCATTTTACTAAACGGAGTCAGATTGAATAACATCGGATATGCCGACGACACAATGGTATTCGCTGACTCTCTTGAAGGACTCCAAACACTAATGAACAGAAATGTAGCGGCTAGTGAAAAATATGGACTTAACATTAAAACATTAATAACAACAAAACAAAATCCATGGTCATTAGCAAAGACAATATAGCTAATGCAAATCTCTACGTTCACAACCAACAAATAGAGAGAGTGAGACAAACAACATACCTAGGTACACTTGTGAACGAAAACTGGGACAATCGCCAAGAGATAAAATGTTGAATTGGAAAATCCCGAGCTGCCTTCAATACAATGAATAACCTCTCCAAAAATCACGAACTACATCTTGAAACCAAAGTACGCATGTTGAGGTGCTACATTTTCCCAATATTACTTTACGGAGTCGAGTCCTGGACACTAAATGATGCAACAACAAAAAAGCTTGAAGCCTTTGAGATGTGGCTATATCGACGTATCCTGCAAATATCTTGGAAATACCGGGTAACAAACATCGAAGTCCTCCACAGGATGAAGAAAAAGAAGGAGACCATGGACACCGTCAGAACCCGCAAGCTCCAATATCTAGGCCACATCATGCGGAACGAGGACAGATACGCCCTATTACAAGCTATCATTCAAGGCAAGATACACGGAAAACGAAGACATGGACGGAGGAGAATTTCATAAATGCAGAATCTCAGGGCGTGGTACGGGAAGACTTGGAATGAGCTCTTCAGAATAGCAACCAATAAAGTGAAAATAGTCATGCTCATCGCAAACATCCGAAATTGGATATGCACATGAAGAAGAAGAAGAAGTTTTCATCAGAATACTCAAATCTTTCAAGTTTAGTAAATGAAGTATTAACGTTTATATTTCTTTAAGGATATTGTGGATAGGTGAAATCTACCACATTTTGATCAAAATCTTCTTGATCGTACTCATTTGACGTAGAACAATCCAACAGCCGTTGAGGATGCATTTTTATAGCGGAGGTGTTAGGAAAAGGTGAATTGAACTTAGAATTTCTGTAGAACGGAATGCTCCAAAGTGCTGCCTGTGATACTGTTCTTGATCTTGAGAATTGTCCTCAATGGTAGATTGCGATGAAGAACGTTAGTTTTCGACTTTTCGAGTCGATTCGAGGAACACTTTGGAATATCTAAATTATTTTGTTCTGCAAGGTAATTGTCTCCTTTTGTAGAGACCACTAAATCTCTGAAACCAGGTAATTGGGTAAACACGGCGCGTAAGCTTCTTGTGGAATTGTATCATAAGGGTAGAGACCGGTGGCTCTAGGCCCGTTGATTACATTTTCTTGGGTCATGCACCTGAGCCATACTTTGATAAAAATCTTGCTGAAGCGCTGTTTTGTAAGTTTGCGATCTGGATATTGACATGCGTATAATAATAGCTTGTCATCCCAATGATGCTCGTACGATTTATTAACTGACTTATCGAGGGGTTGTAACTCGTGCGTTGTGTTTGAGAGCAAACAGTACAATACAATGTCGTGTTCATCTGCATCAAAAATTAATATGCATTTTCCTGGAAACTTATACTGACATATGGGTCAGGAATTTTGATGAATTCCAGGAAGGGATCGGTCGTCTTTCTTCCTATGGGTGGTGTCTTTACTAAGCTTCCAGGATGCAAATTGTCACCAAATTCTGGTTTCAATATTTTACCCTTCAATGATCATTAGGGCCACTGCATTTCCCGTTGCATTAACACACATCGCGATTGTGACATTTTCTACATTTTCATTACCTATAAAATTCACTCTTTTTGTACCTTTTTCGGCAAAAACTTTCTGCTGATGATAAAAGTTCAATCTACATCCTTTCTCATCCATATTATATAGACGTTCTGGATGATTTGTTATATCCAACTCGCAATATATTTATCTGAGAGCTTCAAAGTGCTTTTGAACGATGAGCTTATTAAGCTTCTGTGCTCTGCCAGGATTCATAAACTGAGCCTTACAAAGAGCTATTTCAGAATTTCCTAGCAATTTATTACAAAAAAGCAAATGTAATATTCGATAGTCCAAAGAAAGCTCGGGCCTTCTTTGGGGTTCATGTAGTGGGTCATCTTATGGAACTTTATCATATGGCAGTAAAAATCATGTTAAAACTGAAATGACACCAATAGAATATTCAAACTAACGTTGAATTAAATATTGACACTGGTACTGTTACGTTACGTGAGTGAGCTTATAATACGTGCACTGCTTCTGCGCGTCAGTAACTGTGTTCAAAATAACCGCCCGCGATTAGTGCGATAAAGTTTGTCTTTCGTTTAAAAATGCATTCACATAGGTTCCCGCGAAATTTAAAATTGTTCTAGCCACCGAAACTTAACTATTTTTAGGGGCCATGATAGGAAGTGGGCATTGTACGGTGCCTGTACCTTATACTCCAAACCTTTCGGCCACTGGCTCTTAGACTAGAAGGAACGCTTTGAATTGAAATGGCCTATATTATCTAGAATGGCTTCAAATAATATTTGCTTGAATATTTGCTTTTATTTATATAATTAAGTACTACATACTTATATAATTTATTACTACATAATTAAGTACTAATACTACATTTATAGCAGCAGTTATTTGTTTATATACTATGTAAGGAAGTTATATATATATATATATATATATATATATATATATATATATATATATATATATATATATATATACATTCCGCATAAACCTTCATTTTGTATATATAATCTTCATACTACTCATTCTCTTTGCAGAATAAAACATAAACAGGCCGATGCTGCAAGAGAAATATTAAGAGTTAATCGATAAGGTCACTATAAACTTTTCTTTAACTGTATTAATTTTATTAATTTAAAATAAGTCAAGAATGTATCAACGAAAATTAAGAGATACTACCAATGCAATGAATTGCAAGATGAGAATTTATAAAACAATTTGCATTAGTTTGTGCAACTTGTCTTACCTCCTTTTTTATGTATAGGCTCTATTAGTCCTGTATTAGTCCACTACCGACAAGTTGTAATGCAGATGCTGTCGGTAGTTGCTCATATTCCCATTCTTTGTTATAATGTTATGCAGTTTCCTCCAAAATTTGCGGGCAGTCACCTTTATCAGCTCTGCAGGGATGTTATCATCCCCAGACGTTTTCCGTTTTTAAAGTTTTTAATACTGGCTACGACTTCGAACATAGATGGTTCTACATTAGGCTCGGCTCCATAGATGGTTGGTTACTGATTGTGCTCTTGGGTTGATTTAGTAATATCTGGAAGTATGTCTTCCATCTCTCTGCCATGTCCGTTTTGTTGCTGTTCAATCAGCCGTTTATTTCTGAATTTTCGTTTTTTTAATCGAATTTTAACTTTCTAGATATAGATTTATAGATCTATAACAAACCCGCAGACCGCATAAGAATGCAGATCGACTTATTTATTGCATTACCAGAAAATGAGATATGGCCCTGTCTGGTTGAATGTTGTCGCTGTGGAACGGCCTAATTCTTTCGACAGAAAATCCACAAAACTGCATCATCTTTAACACTAGCTCTTACAAAATCAATAATTGTTTTACTTCTTATGTCGATATCTTATTTATGGTTTTGTATCGTAAGGAGTTGAAGCATGGTAGGACAGGTATATATTCTGCCATGACGAAATGAAGTATACTAAAAACAAATCACGTCTAGGGATGTTTATAACAGCTCAAAGTTTGTTGCAATCACTATCCATTACGTCCCCAGAAAATTGGTATTTGAAAACCAAAGTTTTTAATGAATGGTCAAATCTTTGAATAATAACCTAACCTTCTTGAAACGTGTATTGAACCATAATAAATTGTTAGATTATACTGGCATCGATGGCAATTGGTGACAGTTATAACTTATAACTTTCATTATCATATCATTCTTATTAAAAAACATTTTACATACCCTTTAATATAAGCAAATCCAAATGTCCATGTGATACCTATTGGAACAATTTATTTGCTGCAATTTTTACAAATTGAATTTGTTTGGTAACGATTGCATCGGTAACTAAAAAACAAACCATTTAAAATTGAATCTGGACGAATCGAATTGAATTGAAAATCTGGACCCAACAATATGATAATATGTGCCTCGTGAACATCTTCGGTAAACAATGCCCCAGAGCTTAGCACCTGGGAAGAGCGGGGTTGACAGGGCTTCCTCCTGTCTAGGGGTGACAACCCCGAATAATAAGCCTCTTATAAGATCTGTGTAGGACTTTTGGGTTGCTCATGAAATCTACAGCCTTCAAACACTTGCCAAGGAAGCAGAAGATTTGCTTTCAACAAATACCAACCTGGGTAAAATCCTGATAGATCATGTGGCGAATTTCGCGAAAATCTCAAAAGGAAATACAAAACGTGAAGGTACTAAGAAGCGCCAATCTGGACTCTAAAGTAGAACACTACCTCTCTAAGATCAAAATAAGACTCCAGCCTAGAAACAATAGATTACAAAGAACCTTCAAAATGGTAAGATTTGACGTAGAGCGACTTCAGAACAGTCAGGAAGTAAGTCAGAGACTTAACAGTATAGATCTAAACAGCTGGCATGAACTAAAGGAGACTCTTGTCAAGGCGGCCAATGAACTCGTCCCCCTCGCTAGAAGAAGGAAGCATCCGTGGAGGACTGAAGATTGTGTCAATGCAACAGCTTAAATACTAACAGCCTGGTTGAAGTGGAATTCTAAAAAGAAGGAAAATTTGCATACATTTTTAGAACAAAGAAAACTTACAGCCAAGATAATCCGAGGAACCAAACGGACCTATACACAGAACCAACTAAGCTAAATCGAAGAGAGCTTTGCTAAGAACAAATTCAGAGATTTCTTTGGAACCTTCAAGTAGACGCTCAGAAAATACGCCTTGCCAATCCTCCACTTCAGAGACACACATGGCAAACTGGCTTTTATCGGCAATGACAACTGCCACCTTTTAGCTCAGTATATTAAAAAACTACTCAACTGTAGTAGGGAAAGATGGTATGTTCTCGACCCATCACATCCTTATGGGGATTACATGTAAATCTAGCACCTTATGGGGGAAATTACATGTAAATCTAGCATGATGCACTTTATGGGAGTTTTACATGTAAATTTAGCACGATGCACCTTATGGAGATTTACATGTAAATCTGGCACGAAGTCCCTTATGTGTTCTAGCGAGTATGTGTAGATGGCGCTGCAAGATACGTGTACGTTGGATAGCGGGAAAATTCAAAATTCGAAATGAGTTGCGGGGGAGCAGGGGGGGGGGAGGATTATTCACAATTGATTGCAAACATATTACGGGTTGATTCAAATGAGATTATAGGGTTTTAATTACATATTTTGACATCTTTGGTGACTTGCAACCACCTGCAGAGCTGTTCAAATATTTTGGAGGTTGCGAGATAGTGTATAATCATACTAGGTGTCAGAAATTTTAAATATTCCAAAACATTATCTGGTTTATTAGCTGATAACAATTTGTTTGTCTCAACCTGTCTGTGAGCACGTGCAAGGCTGCTGAACCGTTAACTCAACATTTCCTGTCTGAACTTGTCTGGACGAATCATTGATCACGTGACACATACGGAGCATTTTGATAGACTCATTGAAAATCCGTTTGAGTATAAATAGGAAGCAAACTGCTAATATTGAATTAGTTATATCAACGCAGCACCACTAACAGCATCCATGTTAGATTCGGGTATAAGTTCACCTACTTTCTTGGACGACTTACTGCGAGATTTCAATGAAGAAATTAAAAGTAAATGTCCACTCATAAACGAAGTTAGCTATCCAATCTCCAAGACATTATCAGCTTCAACTGGATTCAGCGCGGTTAGAGGCTATTACCCCTGTGTTCGTATATTCAACTCTCAAAGAAGTTTCACATTAATTCCAATCGAATGGTTCGCATTAAAAATTGAATGGCAAAAGGTAAATACGTTCTTTTCAACACCAGCGATTAAACCACAAAGAGGAGTTAAAAGGAACTGCAGCCATTTGCTAGAAACTCAAAAGACGGGGATATCATATACCGAAATAGTACCAGCTTGCGACAGCTTCACCATAACTTTTCACTCATCAGCCAAAAGGAATAGAAGAGGATATATCACATTACAAAGCAGGGGGGTTCAATTCGATCTGGATCAAGAGGCAGCATGCAAGTTCGACGACTTATTTAACACTTATATCAATACCCAGGTACGCTGGTACCCTTTTGCATGTTCTTACTTACATATCTTTTTTATCTAACGAAAAATCATCAAATCATTTCAGATCCTCGTTATTTGAGTCTATTGACATCGATTCATATACATAAATAATAAAATGTGCCAAAAAATATATAAACTTTTTGTACTTAAAGTCCAAATGTTCGTCCAAAATTAAAGTCCGTTGTTCAATACCCGGGGCACCCGGGTACCCATATATAAATAAATAATTAAACTTATTTCTAGGGATAAAAATTTATGATAAAAACGGATTTATTTAACTTTTAATTAATTTTATTATAAAACTTATTATAAATTATACATAAAATATTTTTATATTCAATTTATTATTGGCAACATGCGTCACATTTTACAATTGCTTTTGAATGTTCATCGCAAACTGGTTTGTTACATTCTTTACACGATTTTCGCGGTTTTTCTCCGTTTTTTGTAGACATCCTGGTAACAAATAGACATGATCCTACAACATTATATCCACACCAATTTTTGGTTTATAATAATACTGAACAATTTCTGGTTTCTTTTATTGTCTTCGCTGTAAATCTCAGTGCATCGTAGATAGAAGTATAACAACTTTCTTTTTTTTATGAACATAAGAGCATAGAGTAACTTTTTCATGAAACCCAAATAGAGAAATAAAATATCCAAAATATCCAAATAAAGATAATTTCTCACGATCTTTAGATGCTAGCATATCTACTAGAATGTATTTTTTTTTTCAATGTAACAAAAAACCTACAATTGTTAGGTTCCATACAATAAATGCTTTGCTAAAGGTAAAGTAGTAAACAAATTATCCATTGTAATATTTCTTCCGGATCCTTTATATTTGACCTTTCAATGGATATGAATTTTTGGCGTCGCTTATCCACCATATTTTGATCCCACACTTTGCCTACCCTGCGATTTTATTTATAGAAATAGGGTTTTTCGGATAGTGGAATACTCTATGGGTAAGCCCGAGTTGTAAAGTGAAAGTCTTCGGGTATTAAAATTATTTTATTGAATGAAAAACCCATGCGGGTACACGGGTACCCGGGTATTGAACAACGTAGTAACGACTGGATATTGACATAAGTGTTAAATTAATTGATTATCGCTTGGAACGTTTGAAAACATTAAACTTTGCCGATTATTACAACGAGTGGCTGTTGCATTTTATAAACGTACCAAAAGATAGTGACGTCACATCTACGCTGGAAAACCTACTACAAACATCTTCTCAGCAGTTTGAAAGCGTATAATATATGTTTGAGATTTTGGTGTACAACAAATGTAAATTATTTAAAGATATAGGATCAAGCCGACAGTGTAATGGTTAAGATCACCGACGAGATAGTAGAACGGTTAGTACAAAGAAAACGATTGGAGCAACACATTAAAAAAAATCTGCTATTAAAATTAACAATTAAAAGATATCAAGATGCTAGAAAGTGTTATCAACTTTTTTCTAAACTGTGTATCAATGGATAGGTGCTGTGCTTGCTGTAATCAGTATAAATTACATTTAATTACACATATAACACCCCTGGAACTACTATCGATGTGGGATGCGCTCACATCACATTTTCAAGGAGATGAAGATATAGCCACCTGTCTCCCATGTTACAAACATTACAATCTACCAACTGATTCGGATCATATTGATGGACCCCCACCACCCCGATATAAATGCTATAAATGTATTGATGAAAAAAGAGGGAGGACTTTCTAATCTGTAATGATTTTTAATAATTATAATAAATATAAAAATTTAACAATGTATATCGTTTTTCTTATCCATTTTATTCAGTTTCAGTATTATGGTTAAAAGTAAAGCCAATTTATTAGTAGAATATATATATATATATATATATATATATATATATATATATATATATATATATATATATATATATATATATATATATATATATATATTTTATTTATATATTTATTTACAATTACAAATATAATACAAAAACAGTATAATAATCACTATTTTACAATAAGCGCATATTTCATTTCAATTAAAGTGAGGCAAACGTAAAATATAACTCGATTATGTCGGCTTCTCTTAAAGCGTTTTCGATAGTTTGAATCTCATAATCATCGGATTTCTTTCCAAATTGTTGTGACTTTTTTAACAGCGATAATCGTTCAACCAACTCGTTGGGGTCGTTCCATTCAATAAACGGATCAAACGACTTCCCGTTTGCAATTTTTTCATTGAGATAAGGTATGTTTCCTTCGAAATCATAGTCCGTGAAAACACTTTCTGCATCTTCTTCTCTCTTATTAATACAATTTCTGGGAAATTCTGCGAGGATGCTCTGCTCGGATGTTTGAGATTTACTAATACCAAATTGATGTTCCAACAAATCCAGATAATTTAACATCTCTTTAAAGGAGTCGGCTAACATTAAGACGTTTATTCTGTTTTCTTTTATCCGCACCATTAAGTCATTGTATATATCATGATCTTTAGGTACACCTGTTTCAATATCTACAGCTACACTTTTATCTAAACTGTTTTTTTTCATTAAGTTATTGTCTGTTGCACGATTTTCAGCTACTTTCGATCCCACTTTCTTCGGTTTACTTTCAATCAAACTTTCATCGTTTTTTGATTGTTCCACTCGCTGTACTTTTTTTAATATTATGTCTCTAAATTCTTTTGATTTATCATTTTCAATTACTAGATCATTATTATCAATTATTTTGATTCGTTTTTCTTTTTGGATTATATCATCATCCGACAAATTTCTAAATGTGACTCGATTAAGAGTGCCTTGCGATTGTTCTTCGAGATCTGCCAGTTTACTCAACTTAGTTGCATAATGTTTAGTTGACAAATGGCGATTATATATATCACGACGAGAAAATATTTTTGCACAATATTCGCATATAATTTTAAAGTTTTTGTTGGGACCTCTTTCATGTCTACGTAAATTTACAATCAATGAATATTGTTTGTTACACTCGCTACATTTAAACATGATGTATTCTCGCCAACGTCTAGTACTAAACTGATTAGCAATCAAGTTTACTCCTATTTATACCGAACGCACAATTCAACGGTGAACGGGAAAAAAATGTGCGGAAAAAGTGGAAGGGAAAAAAGTGGACGGAAAACGTGGACGGGAAAAAGTGGACGGGAAAAAAATGGACGGGAAAAAATGGACGGAAAAAGTGGTCGCTAAAAGTGGACGGGAAAAAGTGGACGGAAAAAGTGGACGGAAAAAGTCAACGGGAAAAAGTGGACGGGAAAAAGTGGACGGAAAAAGTGGACGGAAAAAGTGGACGGAAAAAGTGGACGGGAAAAAGTGGACGGAAAGAGTGGATTTCTGAAAATTTAGAAAGAGGTTGACATAATGAAAATAGAAATATATTTTTATATAGACATTTATTTAATGAAACAAATATGTTAACAATTACAATAAAATAATATATAGATATTATTACAGTTTTGTAGAATTAATAACATAATAAAATGTATATAATTTGATAGTTTAAAAACATAAGTTGATACCTTTGAGATTTATTATTATATTCTCTCCCCCTCATCAAATCATTCACCATATATCCATTTAAAATATCTTTCAAAGAATATACCGGGCTTTCATCAACACTATAGTAAATCGGTCCACCTTTTTTTGGCAAAAAATAACATTTTGCACATCGCAATCCTCTCTATATATATAGTAAACAATTTTTGTTGGTAATAACAGATACATTAATTTATTTTCCCCCCACTATCCAATATAGCGAATTGGATTGTCGTCAGGTTGCTGCTTGCAAAAACTGCTTCTGTGTAATAATCCACTATATATTTTAACACCTCTTCTACGTCTTTACTAATATTTTCATTAGCCTCAACTTTATAGTAGTTATAATAATGGAGTATCCCGACTTTAACCATCTAAATGTAAACTATTTTAACAACTAACTATGAATTTAGAGCTTGATGTCGACTTGTCAAGGCGGGGTCTGGTTACAAACTAATTATGAATTTAGAGATTAGTTTATAATAGGAGATTGTGGTTGAGAATATTATATTTCATCATTAATTTCCCATGTTTTGTCTGAAAACGTAGAAAGAGGTTGACATAATGAAAATAGAAATATATGTTATATAACCATTTATTAAGGGGGAGTATTTATATAATTTTTTTTAAAAATCGATTTTTTTAATTACATAAATCGAATGCTACAAGTGTGTAGAATATTTGTTTAATATTATTTGGCGGTCCGTGAGTTCCATCGCTACACGGCTTTCAATGGACCATTGTACTGAGCGCTGACCGGCGCTCAGGTAGCAAATTCGCCGTGCGCTCTGCAACGAGTTTGTATACCGACCAAAGATGTGTTTTGAATTTTCCAGTATGGCATAACCTACAATTTCAGTGTTATCCTCGTGGGCAACACAACGAGTCGTGTTTCCGCCGCCAAATGGGAGGACCAAAAAAACATGGTCGAGCGGGCCGAAGTCGTCCTTCGACGAGGAAGTGTAAAAAGTTCCAAGGCAATTAATTTACGGCTGAAACGGATACGGAGTTCGTGAGCACGTCCGCGAAGAAACTAAAGACCGCCGATCATATGGACATCGACGTCGACATAAGCAGCAACTACGTCATTTGCCACTTCTTGAAGATTTTCACCTTTCTGAGTAAATGTCTGGTATGCAAATCGTGTGGCAACGATGTCAAATTTTCTCTATTCACCGGACCAGGAGTAACCTTTCACTTGGTCATCACGTGTTTCTGCATATCGCGCCGAGTATCGTCAACTCCCCACGTGAGTCATTGTTTTGAAATATATCGACGTCTCTTGTTTGGAATGCGGCTCTTAGGACTGGAGAGCATGAAAACTTTATGTGCCATAATGGACATTTCGAACACCTTCAGCCAAACGATGTATGACGCATTTATGCGAAACACCCTAGTTGCTTCGAAGGCTGTGTTCGAGTTCACCCAGAAGAAGGCCGTTCAAGAAGAAATAAGCGGCCGGCAATACTTCATCACATTTATCCGTATCCGGGGACGGCAATTTTTGGTCCGCCATATTTGATCCGACATTTTGAATTTTTCAAAACCGACCTCAAATTCGTGTTCAGCGACCCCAAAAACCCTTATATTTAAAATTTCATCTACATTGAATATTTTTAATTTTTTGTCCGCCAAATTAGATCCGCCATTTTGAATTTTTCAAATCCGACCACAAATTTGTGTTTAGCGACCCCAAAAACCTTTAAATTACTTTATTCTTGGACACATTGATCGAGCTAATCAAATTGTACAAGGAAAACAGTTGTCCAAACTTCAAACGCGTTTTTCTCGAAACAAGATTTTTCGAAACTGCGCGAATTGTAACTTTTAAACCGTTCAACCTATTGACTTCGCGTTTTGACTGCCTAAAAGGAAATTGAATTATCGGGCGTCTGCACCTATAAATTTTCAACATTTGGATGATTAACGATTTTTCACAGCAGTCCAAAGTGGAAAAATCATGCGATAAAATTGTACCTTATTTTCAAGAGGCCGCCATTTTGTTTCTATAAGTGAATTTTTACATGTTGTTTGGTATAGATGCCTCCTTGGAGTGTAAACTATAAGTATTTTTTTGTTTCATGCTTCTAGGTGACGTTTTGCCGCTTGAATCCCTCGCGCAGATAACACTTATTTTAAAAACATTACTTCTCGGAGCCGCCATTTTGGACGCAATTTTGTAATATTATATGTTAAAAAAATCCCAGTTTGTAGAAAATAGATGAATAAACATTTTGCCAAAAACCGCAAAAACCGCAAAAAGTCATTTCATTTTCTCAAAAAAATTACGAAACATCAGGTAGTTTTGGCACAATTATAAAAATACTCCCCCTTAACAGGAACAAATATGTTAACAATTAAAATAAAAGAATATATATATAGACATTATTACAGCTTTGTAGAATTCATAATATATTAAAACAAAAATATATTAATTAAATGTATATAATTTGGTAGTTTAAACACATCAGTTGCTGTCAAAGCAAGTACCCGAACATTCTCGAGGTTTGTATTAGTAAAATTATTTCAATACATTTTTAAAATCTTCCATCTCTATTCTTCATGTTTTCTCTTTGTGACACATTGAAAAAAATTCAACGATTAAAAATAATGAATTGATTAGACTACGATTCTTATTTCCTGTGTGTCGAGGTATTTTCTTATCAATAATACATCCCTAAAACGCTTAAGTTGAAAGCATATATGAACATAATTTACAATATACATATACATTATTAATAGTTACAATACAAAAATATAGATTATTTATAATTACAAGAATAAATATATACATTATTAATAGTTACAATACAAAAATTACTTTATGGAATAACATCTGAGCATTTCTAGTAGTTTTACGAAAAGGGTAGCTAGTTATTTACAATTACAGTGACAAATATATAATAAAAACATTATTAATGAATTTAATGGTTAGGGATAAATATAGATAGCTTTATTTACAGTTATGGTATTCTAGAATTCCCCCATGCGAGAGTATTTACGCCGTTCGGGCAAATGTAACGTTTATCGTCGTTGCTACTCAATGCAATTTTATTCTGTTCTATTGTATATATGACGTGTTTGTAGCTTCTAAATATTTGCTGCTGGCGATATATATTTTCCCCGGTTAACATACATTGTCTATAATCCTCACCACTAATATCTGTATCTACCACACTTTTTTCACACCTTTGGCCTTTTTATTCCAATTAACTCTATCCCTATCTGTACAATGAGCATACATCTTCGCTCTTATCCCAACAAATGCGAACATAATCTCGCCTCCCAACTCGTCCTTCATTAGGCCTAGCATAGATTTATTTTTCAGCGGCATGTTAAAAATGTTATCAGGTCTAAAATTGCTGGTATCAAATTTTTCTATGTTCTCTTTGATATCTACATAAATATCATCAGTTTCGACCAATAAAATGAGACTGTCGGTGTCACAATAGCACAGAGCAACTTTGTCACCATACTTAGGCTTCAAAAAATCATAAAAAAACTCATACATTAGCAATTTCGACAAATCCAGAACAGCAAACCCCACATAAATCAGTTTGTTATAACAAACTTTTAACTTGTTAAATTGGATCGCGACTAAATTTTCTGTAAACGTGGAAACACTTCTCATGTTCGGTTTAGCGAGAAGTGTTTCCGCGCCAGGTTTACGACCAATATCATTCCAATGATTAACAAGTTTTACATCCACTCGTTTATTCACATTCTCCATGGTTTTGCCGAATACACTGTTGTTCATTAATTTGAAAAAGTCTTTTTCGAAATCATTTTTAGCGGTAAAGTAGTGTTTAGGTCAATATATTGTTTTAGCCAATCAGATTGTTCAAACTTTATAATTCTATGAATTTTTGTAATTTTCAGTCCATGGTTTATTGCTTGCTTTAAACTTCTGTTATGAAAAATATATTTTTTTTAAATTTGGTATAAGTTTTCTGTTATTAAATTTTGAATCCGGTGGAGTCATGCTTTCAACGAGGAATGGTAAATCATTATGTGGGGCCTGTAGCGATTCAGGATACTCAATGTCTGCTTCGATGAAATAGCCAATAGGTGAATCATCACTCATTTTCGCCACGTCAAAGTCTAAAATTTCAGTCTCCGTCAACCATTTAAAACCTCCATAAAGCATTAGTTGAGACAGCGGCCAACCATACAAATTATTCGCATCCCAGTACGCTAAATATGTACTGGGTTGGTTCGAATTATACTCTGATAAGTATTTATTATTCGCCTTAGTGTATCTCAGCGAGGCTTGGCAAATACCTCCTCTAATGCCTTTGGAGACGAAATGTTGCATGTCTATGTCCGTGAAAAATTTCAAATTTATGTCAGTCATTTTCAGCATTGCATCCCAGCTCAGTCCGGGTGCCGTATAATAATGGGTCGGACAGAGCTGATATGTCGTGATGCATACGTTTCTAAATTGTTCCAAAATGTCTGTCAATAATAGCACGTCAGTCATTAAATATAGGTCTGAGTAATCTTTTTAATTTCGACAACTAAATGTAGTCCAACCGGTCTGAGCAAAATTATAATCTTCGTCGGTGATGATGCATTTATTTATGAGTCGTTAAAGCAGTCCTTGTGTGGTAAAGATGTCTCTGTCAACCTATCGAATGAGTCCATGTGCTTGTATGGGAAAACACCTTTCTGCCTTAATAACATAAAATGTTCATTGTTTTGGAAAAATTTTCGAACCTCTATGCATTGATCGTCACTCAAATTTTTCCAAACAACTAGCCATAAATCTGAATGAGCCTATAAATCTTAATTTTAAATAAATTTTATTTTCTACCCCTTTTTTATCTACATATTCCCCGACCGGTAGATTTTTGGTGATAGATATATATTTTTCCTTATTTTGTGGAATAATATCAATAACCTCGTCGGAACCAAACTTTTTAATAAACAAATGCGCATCATAATTCCACATGTTATGAAAAAATACAGGAATCATTTTAGGTATTTTATAATTTAAATTGCAATTTGAGTGGGCAGCCCCCCGAAATTTGCCCGTTAAATGATCGTGATCGGCGACTTTGTCTGTTGTCTGTAATAATTTATTACATATATGAAAAGCCACGATACGGCCACTTATCGTATGTATTTTGCTCATGTTCAGTTAATTTAACCATCGGAAGTACAACGCTTAAAAAAGTTTCCTGTATAATTCCTTAACATCTGCATAGAGGTTCTCGCAAAACAATTTCGGGCAATCTTCTCCGGTATAAGTGAAAAATTTACTTAATGAATCATCGAATGAACATTTTATATTAAGGCAAAACTGTACGGTACGTGGATATGTGTCTGATAAGTATAGCTATTGTCAGAGTTCGGCGAACATGTATCAACAGGTTTTAATAATGATTCAAAATCTGCGTATACAACAAAGGGTATACGCATTTTTTTATCGAAATTTTGAAATTTTAATACATTCCCCGGCATCATATTACCTCTCTTATCTTTTACAAGGTCTTTTGTCGGCATAATAGTATATATTTTGATGTAGTCATTCGTTCTATGTTGATTAAAGGTCGATTCCATTTAGATGAAGGTTAAACAGCCATCGCAAAAATATTTCTTCTCGCAATGAGATGTAATCTGACTTCTTACAAGTCGTGAAATATTTTTAATAAATACATAATGACCTTTAACCCCTTCTTCTAAATATAGCAAATTTACATGTCTTTCCCTAGTGTCATTAGTATGAACAATCGGTCCTACTAGGTCATGTTGTTTAGATTTGAAATTAAATTCCAAACCGTAAACGTTAATGCTAATGTCATTCATCTGTTCAAATTTAGAAATGTCTTTAATTTTAAGCAGGAAATCTAGTCCGTCGTAATTTAAAATTTGGGAAAAGTGAGGATATGATGCCGGACGATCTGTCTTAGCATCTACAGGGTGCAGCGCGGATACAATACTCCATAAAATAAAAAACTCGTCTTCATTCTGGACGTTGATGCATGCTTTCCTGTCCCTAATCTCTTTCGGTAGTTCAATAAATTATGACCCACGTATTGGTTTGTATTTATTTAGATTAATTTTTAAATGGGAAATCTCCCTTAGTGACCAACCCGAAGCATTCTCCTGAAACTCGCTACATTTAGTTTTAATTTTAGCACTCATGTCATCATAAATTTCAACAAAGTTGCTCATGCTAGTGGTTAATTCACGATACTTTGTATTGAATGACTTTAATTAGCCCGCGGGATTTTTTTCATTTATGTAAATACCAAAGAGTTCGATGTTAAACTTGATACCTGAATTAAAGGACTTGATAACGTTTTCAATCATGATAGCAACAGTATCCCTCGAATTGGCTATAAAGCTATCTATATCTATCCCTGAACCATTAATTCTATAGCTAGCTATCCTTTTCTTGAAGCTGGAGCAGACTTCAATGACGCCTTGCTGATATGGCTTCACGGCTGCTTGGAGGTGTTTTTGTGATCGCATGTGCCCAGCGTACTTGGCTCTGGTTGCGAAGACTTGGTCGCAAATATCGCAGCGATGAGTTGATGGAGTTGGTGAGTCCATTTTCATCTTCTTCGAGGTCGAGGGTGAATCGTCCACCTCTAGGGGTCTCTTGAGAATATTTAAGCTGATCTTCGAGGTGGTGGGCTCATCGATGTTGTGCTGTTGTTTCATATGGCGTTTTAAGCTGCACATTCTTGTGAATGTTATAGCACACAATTCGCATTTGAGGCTAGTTTCAACCTCTATAAATTAAATTAAATTAGCTTGTGAATTGGATATTTATAATATATTTTAGACTCACCACAGGTTTTCAGATGTCTTGAGAGAGCATCCTTCCTTCCAAACACTTTAGGGCATTGAGCACAGGAGAACATTTTTAACTGTTGACTTGTCGTGGTGAGGTTTAGTTTAGAAATGATTTAGAACTTTCAGCTCGCTCTTATATACCCGCTGGATGTGTCACGTGATTAAGACAGGTTGGGACAAACAAATTGTTATCAGCACCAGGCCAGACGCAGATAAATTTCCGAGAAATTAATTAGATATACATAAGTTATTATCGCCACGCTGTATTCAGCTGATAAGATAAGCAAAAAACCGTTAGAAGTTCAGTAATCTTGCACGTGCTCACAGACAAGTTGATACAGGCCAATTGTTATCAGCGCTAGACGTCTGGTTGCACCTAATCGACAACCCGGTCAGTAAATCAAGATTTAAATATGCCTATTATAAAATAAAAGCACAATTTCTAAGAAATTCAAATTGTTATCAGCAGCAGACTATACGAAGATAAATTTCCGAGAAATTAATTAGACAGGCATAATTTATTGGTTCCACTGTAGCTGTATGTAACCTGTCTGTTGACTTGTATGTAGCTGATAATTTCTCCGCTCGCGCACCGCTGATAAGATAACAAGGTTCTTATCTACAACAGATATTCGGCCACGTCTAACGGTAAATCAAAATAAGAACGCAGATTGTTTCTAAGAAATTGATTAGTTTCACATGCGTTTACAGGCGAGTTGAGATAAGAAATTGTTATCAGCTAATAAACCAGATAATTTTTTGGAATATTTAAAATTCCTGACACCTAGTATGATTATAAACTATCTCGCTACCTCGAAAATATTTTAACAGCTCTGCAGGTGGTTGCATGTCACCAAAGCTGTCAAAATATTTAATAAAAACCCTATAATCTCATTTGAATCAACCCGTAATATGTTTGCAATCAATTATGCATACATATCCACCCCCCGCTAGCCCCGCAACTCATTTCGAATTTTGAATTTTCCCGCTATCCAACGTACACATATCTTGCAGCGCCATCTACACATACTCGTTCGGACACGTTCAGAACTATTTTATATAGGATCCCCCATAAGGGGCTTCGTGCTAGATTTACATGTAAATCTCCATAAGGGGCATCGTGCTAGATTTACATGTAAAACTCCCATAAGGGGCATTGTGCTAGATTTACATGTAATTTCCCCCATAAGGGGCTAGATTTACATGTAAATCCCATAAGGAGGTGGTGGCGCCAGAACATATCATCATTCCCTACAAACTGTGATCGACCCAACGAAGACTTCGACTATAAACAAACCACACCAAACCCGGACCCGCTGCCCCCTTCCTGCCCAAGAAGTTGGCCAGATCATTCAACTTATTAAGAATAATAATGCAGCTGGAGAGGGCTATATCGTTGCTGAACTGTGAAAAGTTGCTGGAAGCAATACCGTGGGCAAGCTAACCGAGATCATCCAGGACATCTGGAAAACCGAGAAATTACCACTCGATTGGAAATCGGCTCAGATGCATACGCTTCACAAAAAGGGAGATTTTATCTAAAAAACTATCGTGGCATTTCTCTCGTCACGGTAACATCCCAGATTCTCTCCAAGGCGTTATAAACAGGGGCAGAAAATCATCTGGATAGCAAAGTAGGAGAATATCAGGAAGGCTTCAGGAAGACCCGATCCTGTGTTGAACAGCTCCTCAATCTTAAAACTGTACTTACGTACTCCAAATTAAGAAACCACAAGGTGGTCGTCACCTTTGTTGATTTTAGGAAAGCCTACGATTCCGTTGATAGAAAAACGCTTAACAAAGTACTTCAAGAACTTGGGCTAGACAAAAAAACCCGCAGACTCATCCTAGAAACCTCGACCAACAATGGGTGTTGAACAAAAACCTAAGGTTAAATTTAGAGGCGAGATCTCAGAAAGCTTCTAAATAAAAACTAGAGTGAGACAAGGAGGTGGACTTTCGCCAGAGAATGGCGCAAGGAACTGATCAACTTGGATTCAGAGTGGTATCTACCTGGCACGTAAGAGCGATGGACTGGTTGTACGTTGCCTCACCTTTGCAGATGACATGGCACTGATTGCTGATTCTCTTGAGGTGGCAAGAATGCAAGTAACTAGCTTCAGAAATCAGGCTGCCGAATAGGGTCTTCAGGTGTTGCTGGAAAAAAACAGAATTGTTCACGAACATCAAGGAAGGAAACAGAGGGATGTTACTAGAGCAGGGAGACTTCAAGGGGACTGAGAAATTTAAGTATCTCGGCGTGTGGATTGAACCCAACTTATCAGAAAGAGCATCATTATCTATGAGAGTTCATAAGTTAGAACTAGCCTATCGACTGACTTAGAATACCTGCAACAAGAAATGCCTGTCACGCAACGTGAAACTTAAGCACTACACATCAGCCTTACGACAAGAAGTCCTATATGTCATGGAGTGTCTTTCTTGAACCGAAGAGTTCTGATAGAGAAATTAGTAGTCACAGAGAGGAGAATCCTCAGGAAGATCCTAGGCCCGGTAAAGGAAGATGGGGAATTTCGCTTGGGAGCTCTAGGAGTATATCGAGTGGCTCTCTGACTGTGGAATCAAAAGAAAGATAGCTTTCTAAGGCCACATTGCAAGACTGCCTCCAAACTGACTAACCAACCGTCTGTTCCTCAACCAAATCTAACCTAACCTTATCATTAGACAAAACAAGTAGGTTCGTACTTGGTTGACTGAAACCGAGAAGGATATTAAAGAACTGGGAATAACAGATCTCCAAAGCAGACAGTCTGTGACACGCACCCTGACGGCAGTCTGTGGATTTTTTTTTTCAAAAAACCTCTAAAGAAGGGAACCCTCTGGACAGAAGAGAGAAAGGAGACATTCCGGCAGAAGATGCGACAATACTGGGTAAATATCAAAGCCCAACAATTCTACAAGCGTGGTCCAAACTAGGCCTATTCGAAACAAGAAGAAGAACTGCTGTCGTTTAACTTCTGAAAATCTAAAATATTCAAATTTGTTTATGAAAAGAGGAAATTATTAGAGATTAATAATGGCATGCGTATTCTCCTAGCGTTATATTAATTGCACAAACCCCGCTATTTCAGAGGTTTAAGTACTTAAAATATATTTTTATTGTAATAATTCATGTAAATGTAAATTTATAAAATATAAGTTAGATATTTCTTTAATCATGCTTATGCCTACAGCGTCCTATAAATTGCAGAGACTGGCCTAATTTAGACGCTTTGCGCAATAATACCAAAAATTTGTATAATTATGTAAATGAATGTTTGGAAAATAAACTAAGCTTAAAATATTTGAATAACTATTTGTAATTCCGACAAATATGGGTTAAACCAAATATTTCACTTCCTGCTAAAATATGACTCGTTGTGGTAATATGAAATGTTTCTCACGACTCCAGCGAGCGATCTGTAACATTTCTGGTACAATTAATTTCCACCCGTCTTTATTACATGTAGTACTTAATACAAAACAAAATATAATTTGAAACGCGTTACAAAAAAAAGGCAACAAATATTTAATTATAAGGATGTGAAAGGCATGCAAAACTGCGAGAATTAATTAAAATAAGAGCGCCTAGAGAATTAAAATTAAATTGTAACCTGAATATCTCCTGGCAGAATTGTATTAAACTTCGAACATAACAAAATAAGCAAAAATAACTGCGTCATACCTACCTCTTACAGTATAACGTTTATATTGAATGTTTTTCCAATTAATTCCAATCCTCTACACTAAACTTGGGTTCGTAAATTTGCTTACAATATGAGAAAATGAAAAGTAAGTCTATTGTAATTATAATACTTAATTTTATACTCCTATAATTTATATAATATATATATATATATATATATATATATATATATATATATATATATATATATATATATATATATATATATATTATAATATGTGTAATTGCAAAAATTCATTGAAAATAAAATCAATTTGAAAACTCAATTTAGAATTTAATTGTAGATAGTCTGCCTTTTAGATATTCTTTAGATAAACCGATTTCCTTAATTGTCTTAAAAAGCTAAGAATATTGATTATACTTTATACTAAATCTAAAGGACGCAAAGCAATTAATACTTTTTAAGGACCCTATTTCCTACTAATTGCAATATACAGGGTGGGCCATCTAACTTGCCCACCCCAAATATCTCCGTTACATTTAGAGTGACGAAAAAATTGCCAAAAGAGAATTTTTTTGTTTTTGAAGGGCTGACACGGTGGTTAAAAAATCTTCTTTGTAAAGGTCACAGTTTATGCGTCCTCAAGGTCATCTATGGTTTTCCAAATAGGAAAATGTTATTTTTGTATCAACACATTATAGAAACTATTCTGATGAATCCACTGACCATGATATCATCACCTTGAAATGATTTGACAAGTGTATCCATTAGAAAATAACTTCGAATAAGCGTATCAAAAATGGTATTGCACAGTCAAGCAGAGAAAGTGGATATGATTCTGATTTATGGTGAGACCGATAGGAACTCTGTGCGAGCGTAGGAACTTTATGCACAACGTCATATTGACAGGAATCATCTTTCCGTCGATGTTCCGATCGAATTATTCATTTATTCCGTGAAAAGGGATATTATGGATCGCTGGATTCGTGGGAATAGTGGCTACAATTTCTTGCTAAAAAATAGCATATTCCCATTTGAAAAACCATTGTTGACCTTGAGGACGTTTAAACTATAACCTTGAAAAAAAAAGTGACCATTCGAAATTAATAAAATTTCCTTTCGAATTTTTTTCCGTCCCTCTAAAGGTAACGAAGATATTAGGGGTTGTAACGTTAAATAGCCCACCCTATATATATATATATATATATATATATATATATATATATATATACATAAATATATACTATATATATATGTGTGTATATATATATATATATGTGTGTATGTGTATGTGTGTTGTATTGTTTTCTCAGGGATTCCGCGTTGATGCTGAGGGTTGGCTCGAAAAAAACCGGATTCTCGACGTTTCGGCGAACTAACATTCGCCATTCTCAAGAGATATATGCGTCCGTGCGGGTCAACCGGTAGACGCATACTGAGAGCTCATTCGTGCGATGCGACTACTTATAGCTGTCTGGCTTCGGGTCATGCGCGTTGTGTGCGGTGCTTCGGTTCCGTTGTTTGTTTGTCCTGTTGGTCGTACATGAGTCTGAGGTGTCAGTTTCATCGGCACTTGTCCAATACACAACCACCGGTCACTGGTTGGACTTTAGAAATTCAAGGACTGTTGCACAGATTAGCCACGAAATGTCACGAGTATACAGAGAAGCCAAAGATATAGGTTTAGAGATAGGAGACGATTCCTTGAGACTGCCCCCAGCATGGCGACCGATCATATCCACCCTCAAAATGCAATCCCGGACACCCCAGACTCATGTACGACCAACAAGACAAACAAACAAGCGAACCGAAGCACCGCACACAACGCGCATGACCCGAAGCCAGACAGCTATAAGTAGTCGCATCGCACGAACGAGCTCTCAGTATGCGTCTAACGGTTAACCCGCACGGACGCATATATCTCTTGAGAATGGCGAATGTCAGTTCGCCGAAACGTCGAGAATCCGGTTCTTTTCAGAGCCAACCCTCAGCATCAACGCGGAATCCCGGAGAAAACAATACAGCACAGGTATCTATCAGCGAAAATCTCAAATACACCATATATATATATATATATATATATATATATATATATATATATATATATATATATATATATATATATATATATTATTATTATTATTATTATTATTATCCTCGAATTGCACCCAAAGTGGATGGCGCTAAGTTTTCATGGTTTTCAAATATTTTTCTTTTTCTTCTTCTTGGCCCAGATTTCCCGATTTTTCTGTGAGTGTGCCTGTTTTCTTTCTTCGGTCCAGGAGGTTCCAGTCTTTTTCTTGGTCTCCTTCTTCATTTCCCACTGGTGTATTTGATGTCTGAGAGTCGTTCTGTCCTGAGTATCCGTGATGTTTGTTGCTTCTAGGTCTTGTGTTTCTTGTTTCATCCACTTGGTACTAACTTTACGTTTCTGTAGGAAGTTCAGCATCTGTTTAGTTAGTCTAGTCTGCGGGAGTCTTAAGATGTGTCCGTAGAATCTAAGTCTGCGTTTTCTGATGTCGTTCTCTATGTTAGACAGTTTTTCCGTGGTTTGAATTGATTGTAGTCTATATCCTTCCTCTGTGAGTTTTGGTCCAATAATTTTTCTGATGATTCGCCTTTCTTCTTTCTTCAGGGCTTCCATGCCACCTTTATTCGAGGCTATAGTTTCTGATGCGTATAGTATGGCGGGTTTGATGACTGTATTGTAATGTCTGATTTTTGTTTGGATGCCAAGGTTCTTCTTGTTGTAGATATTTGCAGTCATGCCGTAGCTTTTTCTTACTTTCCCTATCCTTGTCGTTTAAGTTTCTTTCTCAATTCCTGTATGTTGTATGATTTCTCCTAGGTATTTGAATTTTGTAGCTCTGTTTATTGTTTCGTATTTCGTCTGTAATTGTTCTATGTCTTTTTTGTTTGTTGACATGTACAGTTTTCTCGAACGATATTTGTAGTCCAACTTTTTCAGCGCACTTTTTGAGGGCTTCTACCTGTTGGATCGCTTGTTCCTCAGTGTCTGCTAGAACTGCAAGGTCATCTGCGAATGCTAGGCATTTAAAGGTAATACCGCTTCTGCCTAGAGTGGTGGGTGTTGTGTTCCATTCTCTAATTACTTTATCCAAAATGAGGTTGAACAGGAGTGGGGAGACGCTGTCACCTTGTCTGACTCCTGTTTCAATTTTGAAAGGTCTTGAAATTTCTACCATGAATTTTACTTTGGAGTATGTATCTGTGAGTGTTGCCTTTACTAGGTTCAGTGTTTTTGTGTCCAGTAAGAGTTCGTTTAGCGTGTTGAAGAGTGATGTCCGGTCTACTGAGCCGTACGCCTTTTTGAAGTCAACAAATGTGCAGACCGTGGGTTTGTTGCTGAGTGTTCTACTTCTTAGGCAGCTTTTGAGATTGAATATTTGTTCTACGCAAGATCTGTAAGGCCTGAAGCCCGCTTGGTACTCGCCTATTTTGCCTTCAAGTTGTATCTGAACTCGTTCTTGTAAGCATGCTGAGAAAATGTTGTTACTTGAAGAAAATATGTATATATGAAATATGTTACTTGAAGAAGGGAGATCCCTCTGTAGTTATAATATATATATATATATATATATATATATATATATATATATATATATATATATATATATTTATTTATTAAAATAACGCATACTGAACGCTCAATTGTGTGACGTGATTCGTGTACTTATAGCTGTCTGGTTGCGGGTCATGCGCGTTGTGTGTGGTGCTTCGGCTTGTTGGTTTGTTCGTCTAGTTGGTTGTATATGTGTCTGAGATGATTGCATTTTAAGGTAGATATAATCGGTCGCCATGCTGGGAGGAGTCGCAAGAAATCATGTCTCGTGTTCAGGCAGTAGTCTCGTTTTTATATCTCTATGGCTTCTCTGTTTACCCGTGACATTTGATGGCTAAGTTAGTGATGTGAAGAATAGAACTCGTGCACGTCGCTCAAGATCAACTAAAAATATATTGCTGTTATAGCTTGAAGAGGAGGTTAGGAGAGCTGGGTTTTAGGCTTGTTCATTTCTCGTCGATCTTTGAAATTGGGTATTCCACAAACGACATTACACCGTATTTTGCATAAAGACTTAGGTCTTAATGCTTTTAAAGTTCTTATAACACAAGAAATCACGCCTACCGACCATCAAAAGCGTCGTCTTTTTGCTGATACGGTCCTTGAAATGCATCAAACTGATCCGGCGATGAGGCCCATTTTCACCTCGGAGGTTACGTTAACAAAAAGAATTGTCACATTTAAAGTCAAGAATTATTGTTGAAAAGCCTCTTCTACATCCTCAACGTGTTACTGTTTGGTGCGGTTTTTGGTCTGGCGGGGTCATTGGACCTCACTTTTTCAAAAATACGGCTGGAGCAACGGTTACGGTGAATGGATTGGGCTATCGAACGATGATTAATGATTTTGTATGGCCGTATTTGGAAAATTTTGCTGTCGGCGACGATTATGTTCAACAAGACGGTGCTATGTGCCATACCAGTAACCGTGTGAGCGTGTGACTTCTCGAAAAGATTTCTCGATCACAAACGGACACCGAGATTTTGTGATTTAACTCTTCCAGACTACAATCGATTCAAGAACTCAAAGATGGAATTCGTGAAATTATCGAGGACATACAGCCGCAAATGTGCGAATTGGTGATGGAAAATTTCATGAAAACTATATTGTCCTGCAGGCGTCGCTGTGGCGGCCATTTGGCTAATATTGTTTTCCATTATTTATGGCATACGCTCCTCTTTGCAATTAAATACATATCTGATCATTTCGCTTAATACTTAATACTCGTTTTTTTTTACATATCAAAATGAAACCTTTTATTGGAAGACCCGATAAATCTGTTCATAAGCTCCTTCAAGTCAATCAGTTTCAATGTGTACGCAGGTTCAATTCTTACTGTTTCTACTCATTTTCTGTCTATCTTAATTCACCTGAAAGGTATATTATTTCTTACCACTCCATTATGGCCATCCCACCGGCTCCGTCATCTCGATTCCACCGAATTCAAATACAGCCTCTTAAATTGAGATTCTCACTTGGATTCAGATTGTTTGCGGACAGAAGCAGGCACACTATTTGCTTTCCAGGCAAATAATCACAATCAATCCATTATGGTTCATCAACTCATTCCAAGAATGTGATGAGGACCACAAGGCGATGCATTTCATCTGAACAGTTGGCAAAGCTGCCTAGCAGCTCTCTGTCCCATTATACTGGGTGTCCCATTTTAATCGGCCAGTAGCGATAATTCTGAAACATTGCATTGAATCAAAAAGTGTTCCAAATGAAAAGTTAATGGTTCTGAGGGGGACATCTGATGCCGTAGACTTTGCCCCCCCAGCCCCCCAAGGGGGGCGGGAACAGGGGGCAACTTTAAAATCTTAAATGGAAACCCCTATTTTTTATTGCAGATTCTGATAGAGGGTTAAAAAGTATGTAAGTTTTATCCGATTCATTTTTATTGGTCGAGAGATGGCGCTGCAAATGTAAAAATTAGGTTTTTTGTCAATTAAATTGCGAAAATCGTCACGTAATTAACTGTTATTATTACTTAAGACTTACTCACAACCTTACAATGTTGTTTTTTTCTCAGCCTGCTCAAATACTACCCCCGCCCCCCCCCCTACAAAGACGTAAAGTACTCAAAAATAGCGATTGAGTACTTATTTTTCAAATTAAATAATAGTAAAATAATTCAAAAAAGAATGTCATTTTTTTTTCAAACAGTGTTTGACCGGTGTATTTTACCATTATTTAATTTGAAAAATAAGTACTCAATCGCTATTTTTGAGTACTTTACGTCTTTGTAGGGGGGTGGGGGGCGGGGGTAGTATTTGAGCAGGCTGAGAAAAAAACAACCTTGTAAGGTTGTGAGTAAGTCTTAAGTAATAATAACAGTTAATTACGTGACGATTTTCGCAATTTAATTGACAAAAAACCTAATTTTTACATTTGCAGCGCCATCTCTCGACCAATAAAAAAAATGTTTCGGATAAAACTTACATACTTTTTAACCCTCTATCAGAATCTGCAATAAAAAATAGGGGTTTCCATTTAAGATTTTAAAGTTGCCCCCTGTTCCGGCCCTCCTTGGGGGGCTGGGGGGGCAAAGTCTACGGCATCAGATGTCCCCTTCAGAACCATTAACTTTTCATTTGGAACACTTTTTGATTTAATGCAATGTTTCAGAATTATCGCTACTGGCCGATTAAAATGGGACACCCAGTATGTAGTAACGGATACTACCTATAGAAGTTAAACCTTGGAATAACATTTTCAGTTTCAGGATTGCATCCATTGCATTTAACGGGTTATTTAGTTGCTGTGGTTAAGCTGGTCCTAGAACCATTGATTCCTCGTGTACTGGTGCTGCCTTGGGACCTCGACTAAGTCGTTCCTGCTAGGAATTGCATGCTACTCCTACGACATTGTTGATGGTAGCATTCTTGCTTCTATCCTTTTGTTGCTGGCCATGGCGGCCAAGATGTTAGTCTTGCGGGGTGGTGTTAATTTATAAGTGCGTCAGTAAACAATCTCTTTGCGGGTTGTCTTCTTCTTGGAATCGATTCTGGAGATTTTCTGGTAATAGGCGAGACTTATAATAGAGCTTGCTGGATGGGGACCCCTCCCAGTTAATACATTTAGCTAGTTTATTAGCTGTTAAGTGCACCTTAGCACGCTTAACACAGCGAGGGCTGGCACTACAGTTTCTGCTGTTTGAGCCTATTCCTGCCAACGATGGCATTGCGTAATTACGTCCTTTCGGAATTATAATTTTGAATCTCTATTCCGGAGTCTCTGTTTTCAATATCTATACTCTTGTCATTGTCTCTATGGTTCATTAATATGCCGAATTTTTTGTTTATAAAATCTTTCAACGTATTGTCCGTTGGAATTGACGTCGGTGGTCCTTCTTCATCTGACACTGTGGGGCGTTTCTCTTTTTTCACCGTTTAGAAGCCTTAGACATTTCTGATAATTTATCTCTTTAAGATAAAAGAAATGTTGTAATAAATATCTGAAACATAAGATAAATACATAATTAATAACTTCTTTAACGGTGCTAAAACACAAGATGTGAATACAAGATATATGCCTAGAAAGTTAGAAATTCCAACATAAGCTGACACTGAATACTCGGAAACCAGACAATCGTACTATCGTATATTGGACAATTGACTTATGTTACAGGGATAGAACAATAAATCGTACGAATAAAACTTTAGCATTGATTTTCTTGGGAATTAGAGTTCCATTAGGTTCCATTGTATGGAAGCCGCTAGTCAAGTACTCAGGACAATTCTTTCTACAACAAATCTGGGACCCATAAAAAATTACAGGTTTGGTTCTCCCCATGTTAGTTTCCACTTCTGGAGAATACTCCCTTATAGTTTTATTCTGTTGAAAAAGGTGCTTCTATAAACTCTGTATATTTATTCATGAATGTTCGAATAAACCTATCGTTAATGCATCCCCTAAGCTCAGGTACAAAATTCATATGGGCTTGTGTTATGAATATTATTGGATTGCGCATGATCTATGATCCATGATCCATGATCTATCTATAATAATAGGAAGACAAATGGAGAAACTAGGATCCAAATTTCATAGCAGGAACAAAACAGCATAGCAATTAAAAAAAAAGATGACATAGTTCAGTATGAAGAATGTAGAAAGAGTTATTGCAGATATTTTTTAACTCACCCTCTTAAAATATATAAATGTTTACATAGTGTTGCTATTTAATATTTTTTTTTTCAAACTTTGAAACATTTGATCCTCACATTTTGCGAGATTGAAAATTATTACCACATCCTTTCCGATATAGAAAGGAGTATCCTATATGGCAGCAGAAGATAGGCTTTAAGCGTTTTCGTGACATCAGCAGATTTAAGAAAAAATTTTAAGGGTAAAGGACATGTACTCTACTTCTTCAAACACTATTCGAATGATGATAATGGACTGCGGTATGACCATCAAAATGAAAATTATTCGAGAACTCACTGAATGAAAATTATACCAGAACTCAATGACTAATTTTGTCTAACGTTCGATGAATGTTCGTCTACTGACAATCGGAGGTACATGAAGATTAACATTCACAATTTTGCTCATTATCGTAATATGTTCCGGAATCAAGGACATGTTAGTGTTAATGGTAGGGTTTCTGAATATTCGCACTTTTTCAAAACCGCGGTTTTCGGTTTTTAAAAATTAAAAACCTCGATTTCGGTTTCGGTTTTTAAGAACATTTGGTAGTAGGGTCTGATATTTAAACGATTTCTTAGTTTTGTAACAAAGCTGGCGCTTAGGAAATATGAACTTTTGGAGAAGGTGGATGTAGCTTTAATTGTAGGGACTGCTTAAAACAAGTGCTATATTTAGCAAACTCCTGTTTCCTAGAATTAGGATAGCGATTTGCTTGCATATAAGTATTTTTGTTTAACACTTCTTGAATAGCTTTTTGAACTGGATTGGTCACATCTTCTAATTCTCCTGAATTTGCCGAACATTCCCCTTCGACTTCAACCTTATTGTTATCTGGATAAAGTCGTTCAAAAAGATTTTCGGCCAATATTAAAACAGACTTTGTTGGAACTTTCGAAGGATCTAATGAGCATCTAGCCAATTCTGTTAATTCCGGATTTTCACGGGTCCTCAAACGTTGCATGATATTTTTGATTGAAGCTTTGGTTATATCAGAACCAATTAATTTCTTTTCCGAAAATCCTATTGTAGTGTACTGTAACCTTTATTATTGTTCGTTTGTCCTCATCCAGTGTGTATTGTATTTCAAGAGATAAGAGTCAGGTGGTCGCACATGAGACTTCGCTCTCTTTGCTCCCATCCTTCGAAGAGTCAAGACGTACTTTTACACGGTCTTAGTTCTGTTAATATATATGTTGTTAAGTCTAAATAGGTGTTTAATATAGCTCTCCACTGGATACTCACTTGACCATCTCATTACATATTACCTATTATACCTTGTGCCTTGTCCTTTTCAAAAAGCGCTTTTACATGCCCTTGTAGGAAACGAAAAAAAATTACATGTTTTCTTACCATTTGTAGATTACTTATAATTTCAGCATCTTTTTCGACGTAATACTCATTATTGACATCTTTGTGCTATTCTTCAGGAAATAAATCTTCATATTCACTGCTGCAGCTATTTTTTCCTGTATCGCAAACAGCAAGATGAATTGTATGGTTAATCCAAATTTCTGGATCAGTAGGACAATCTGTACCATTTTCTAATTACCCAGGCACCGTCATGTATAGTTCCCACAATATCATTTCTGAAACTGATACTAAATGAATCCAAATGCTCTTCAACACTTATTAGTTTCTTCTTTTTAAGTTTCTTCAATTAGCAGAAATCCTAAATTGCAATAAAAATTGTTTGCTCCATGAATATTAATGTTTAAGTATCTTCGGCGTCTCAAACTGGTCCACTCATCCAGCGTAATACTAATTTTTGTAATACTAATTTTAATACCATTTGCTTTTATTTCTTGAAACTTTAAACTCATTTCTTTCTTCGTATTCCTTTTGAATTAAGTTCATAACATCTGAAGGACATTCTGGCAGGATTTGGTTGGAAAACCGACCAGCTATTGCTTTCCGAATAAATGCAGATTTTTAAATTTCTCAAACAGATATACCGTCGATGGTTGTCATTATTGCAACAACAGTTTGTAATGTTTGAAAGAACACTAATTCAGTGTATTTTATTTTTATTTATTTTTAGATAAAACCGAAAACCGCGATTCTCTATGACGGTTATGCGGTTTCGGTTTTTGCACAGAAAACCGCGGTTTTGCGGTTCGGATATATCCGAACCAGAAACCCTAGTTAATGGGTGTATCCCAGCTGTAATATGAATTGAGCTATTAAAGAAGAAGCTAAATGAATACGCTCTCGATTCAGATAAAGATAACGAACTACATGACATGGTTGTATTATAGATGGTTGTGATTGTAACAAACTACATGGATGGTTTTATTCTCTAACACTTTATTGTATATCCAAATTTAAAAATAAAACTAATCAAAAAGGTACGGAAAGCCGTAATTTTGTTTAAAGTCCCACCCACTAAAAAACTACAGGATTACGTACAGAAGGAATTATGAAGAAAATTTGAGTTGGTAAGTGATTTCAAGACTAGATGGAGCAGTTTATGTAAAATGATTCAAACTTTTAATAGATTGAAATTATATGTTGCTAAAACTCTTATTTATATTGGACATGGAACAAATAATGTCTAATTGCTGCTTTTAAGTAAATGAACAGGATTCACTTTCTGACTTGGAACGCACGCCAGTAAAGTTTCCCATAGAGACTCTTTGCCATCAAAAAGCTAAGGGCGGAAACTACTTTACGTAGTGCAGTTTATGATTACCAAATTAGAAGAAAATTGCAACTCTACCCTGTTCAAAGAGTTATCGGATTATTTACGATGACGTATAACAGAAAGACGAACAAATATGACTGCAGTTCTAATTTACTTACAAAATCCATTTGTTGATGAAACGTTTAGTTTATCACTAAAAAGTGGAATTCGAAGGGAAATTAAACAGTTAATCCAGAAAATATTGAAAGTTTAGTTCTCGTCCTTCGGCGAAGCTGATGATGACGAAGTGCCACTTTCTGATGCTGTGAATGAAAAAATGTTCTGAGTCAAGCTGTTGATGCTGCCAACATGGAAGAGAACTATTTGAACTTTGTCTTTGCAAGAGGAGCTTAAGCTAACTTTGAACTCTGTTATGACAAGTATTTGTCCATCGCCCATTCGAATTCCTATTATAGAATCCATTGTAAAGAAGGAGAGACTCTTTATCAATCAGAAGGACCGATGTGTAGATACTTAACGATAGTACATTATGCCCTATAGTCTGTAGAACTAGTCTGTAGTCTGTAGTAATAAATATTTATAACTTTAAGCATACCGTTTTGTTATGTACCACTGTTAACAACTTTTTTCGGAAAATCCAGTCATATCGGGATCGCGTGCCGTTTGGATCCCGCCTATGCTGAAATACCGCAGGCATATGCGGGATTAGAAGCCCTAGTCACATTGTAAACAAGAAGTCATGAACTATCATTTTGTAACAATCTGTTCATCCATACTTAAAACAAACGGAACACAGCCTGAATATATAAATATAGTCAGCCTTTTCGGAGCTCTATAACAATTACTCTTTTTAGTGTCTACCTGTGAGTCTTTTTAGGACTACCAGGACAAATCTTATGTGAAATCTGTCTGTTATTTTATAGCTTTCAGTCCACCTTCGTGGCACTCAACAAAAACCATCAAAATAACACAGTTATTTTTTTTCTGGGATTTTCATTTACAGGATGTTTTTTAAGGAGTTTTAGTGACGTCATTGAATAAAATACAGCCTTTTTAAAACAGTGCAGCAAACTTAGACACCATAAAAAAATGTTAAACAAGTTTTGACACCATAAAACTTCAGATTATGCATCCATCTACAGGCAGATATTAGTGAAGTCTAGTTAGTATTTCTATGAAGCGGTCTATTTGTATTTAGAAATTAAAATTAGATGATCCATTGACACTCTTTTAAAAACACCATGTATGTTTCTTACCTTATTAGAGGTATGAGTACAACACATAATTTTACGAAATAATGTTTTGTTCATGCATATGAGTACAAATATTTTTTTTAATGTCGTAATATCAATGTTGTAATGTCAAGTAAAAGAATCTTCCGATATGTCTTCTTCAAAAACGCATCTCACATAAAGAATTAATTGCGACATTTTGGTAATGTCAGTAGTTTCGTCAAGTCGTAGAGCAAACACAGGAGAGTTTTGTATTAGATTTAACAGAACTGATTCAATATTACGTGATATGGCAAATATTCTCCATTTGTATGTGGTTTCAAATTTTTCGCGATTGAATATTACACTTCTAAAGATGCCCGTAAACCCTTCCGAATTGTTGTTTATGTTTCAAAAATGCAGTTTGATCTTTCATACTTCCAGCTCATCGCTTAAAAAGGTTTCAGATTTATTTGAAAATTCTTTATGTTTACCTAACAAATGTCCTTTTAATTTAACAGGTTTCAAACATTCATTTGTTAATTTATCCGAGCAAATAACACAAAACGGACGTTCTTTTCCATTAACAACGTAAAATGTAAATCCGTATTTAATAAACTCTTCTTGATATTCTCTCAATTTTTTATTAGATAGTTACATTTCATTCGATGTATTTTGAAGAAGAAACAGTGCCAGTGGATTCATTGTTGTTTTTTATCTACAGTGTTTCTAAGCTTATTAGATAGTGGTCCATCATTCACACTTGTATTGTCATTATTTTTTATTTTCGTAGGTATCTTTCTATTTTTAGCCACTTATTCATTATGAAGGTATTTAATTTTTTCAGAACACAATAATTTGTTTACACTGAATTGAACTTGAAATTCACTATGTTTGAACCACACTTAACATGCAAAAATATTATATAACTTATTAGTCACAGTTATGTAATTCTATATAACTGTCCGAGGCCGAGGTGCTAAAACAGTGCGATAAACGACAAAGATCAGCAGCTCATAATTAATCTATATTGTAATCAATATGCAGCCTTGAGGGTAGAAAATGAGAAATCTGACAAAGTAAATATTCTGAGGTGTGAGACAGGCATTTTATCGCCATAGATATTTAATCTTTATTCAGAGTATATCTTCTAAGAAGCCCTCGAAAATGTGGAAGCAGGAATACCCGTGAATGGAGAGAAGCTGAACAATATCCGCTACGCTAATGACATATTACTGTAAATAATAAATATTTGCTGTAATATTTGCTAACATAAATAAATAAACTGTATAAATAAATACTGTAATATTTGCTGACAGCTTGGATGGTCTTCAACACCTTATCTCTCGAATCGGTGAATGTAGTCAGCTTTAATTCTTAGATATCAACATGAATAAAACAAAGTTCATGGTCATTAGAAAGAAAGACATAGGCCTACAAAACTATGTTTTTAATATTAATGGTACCTCTGTTGATAAAATAAGCAGAAACATATATCTGGAAACCAACATTAATGAACAATGGGATAATTAACACGAAATTAGAGTCCGTATTGAGAAAGCTAGAGCTGTATTTTGTAAAATGGCTATTGTGTTAAGAGCCATTACTTCTGGATGGAAACAAAAATTAAGATTTCAACGTTGCTATATATTTTCCGACTTGGTAAATCGGATCGACTGGTAAACTACTTGAGGCATTTGAGATGTGGCTCCAGAGGAGAATGCTTAGAGTGCCATGGATAGATAAAATTACAAACAGTAACATTCTCCATAAAATTAAGAAGGGAAAAGAGGTCCGAAAAAAAGTAAAAACTACAATAGTAACTACAATATTTATTAATAGTAACTACAATAGTAACTACAATATTTAAGTCATGTTATGAGGTATAAACTGCTGCTGAACATTCCTCAAGAACATCTTGGCATTGATTAAGAACAAGAACACACGAGTGAAGAACTATTCAGAACATCCAAAACTGACATATCTATGCTGGTAACCAACATCCGCACAGATAGGCACAAGCAGAAGACGATATAAATTTAAACATTTAATACGACTCGATTTTCGACGGGCGAAGGTCATTTTCAAGAAGTGCGAACTTGAAAATGATCTTAACCCGTCGAAACTCAAAAATATTTTTATATAATAAGTGTGGTTAAAAATTTTTAATTTATAAATTCAGTGTAAGTATGGATAAATATGGAGCACATATGTGTCAAAAAATAGTAACACAATTATAAGCTCACGACAAAAATACATTATAAAATACAATTGGAACAATAACATAATAAAAAGACACAAATAGATATAAATAGATACAACATATTCGATCGAAATAACTTAAAGATTTCCTTATGAAATAAAAAATTAAGAAAATAAACTAAATACGCAATCCATTTAACGCATTGGTGTTTGCAGTACATATGTTTCAGCTCTCACACGTATGACAACGAACCGCAACGCACTGACGCATTGGTGTGCGGAGACCTTTATACAAGAGCTGCCTGCTACGATACTCAGATATTGGCATCAAAAAAATATTGGCATCAGGTTTACGAACGCGGTTGTAAAATAGTAATATAATAATGGTAGGTTTTTCATAAATTTAATTTGTGATTCAGAATTTTCTCGTAATAAAAATAATTCCTAAATTATTGTAGATTATAATTATATGTAGGTTATATGTAGGTTATAATGATTGTAATTATTTGTTATAAGTAGATTTCGTTAATCTAATTTAAAAATGTATTGTACTCTAATTATGTATTCAGACAGAAATTGTCTCCGTAAACAATATAGTTCTATTTTGATAAATAATATGATTTAATTTCACTATTTTACTACTAAATACATTCGTTTGAAATAGGCGACCCCCAAAATTTCTCTCACGACCCCCTGAAGGATCGGGACCCACGGTTTGCGCACCACTGATCAACTGACCAACGTAGCACGGTTTCACAAACTCTAAATCTGTTCATGCTTTCCTTGCCTTTCTTGCAGTACCTTATTTTTTTAATAAAATGTTTCTGTTACAATTGATGATCTTTCGTAGACAGTTATAGTAAATAACTGAATATCTAATATATAGATATAGGCTACAAATCCGCAGCGTCTGTTCCAGATTGGGCGGCTGCAACAGCGTCTGACCCAGAATGGGCGGCTGATTTAAATCCTGTAAACAGGAGGCTGGTTTGGAAGCTATAGCTGGCAGATCCCTACTTGATGTCAGAAACAAAAGGGGTGCAGACATTGCCAGCGACCACCACCTTCTGCTCGGCACGTTCAGAATCAAACTGGCCGTACCAAAGAAACCTGAACAATCAAAGAGAGAAAAGTTCAACCTACACAAACTGCGCCAACCAAACTGCAAAAAAGTTTTCCTAACAAACCTGCATGAAAATGCAGACCAAAATCCCATAACATCTTGGGATGGCTTAGCCAAGACACTACTCGAATCGGCCAAAACAACCCTTGGCACAAAGGAAAGAAATCGAAAAGACTGGATCTCAGACCAAACATGGCAACTTATACAAGACAGAAAGGATGCGAAGAAACTGGTAATCCAGTGCAAAACTTCGATGACAAAAAATGATGCAATCTGGAGATATACACAACTATGCAAACAAATTAAAGCATCTGCCAAAAAAGACAAGCGAATATGGATTGACCTGATATGTGAGCAAGCAGAAGAAGCAGCCAAAAATAACATCTCGAGGACTCTTTACACACTGACAAACAAGCTCTCCAAAAAGCACACAAAGACCACAAATATAGTTAGAAGCAAAGACAACCGCCCACTGACCACCCCAGAAACTCAGCTCGATAGGTGGAAGGAATACTTTGCTGATATGCTCAGCTCACCCACGGAAGACGAACTTGAGATAGCTCCAGAAGACAATGCAAATGAACAGCTGAATATAAAAATAGACGCGCCTTCAAAAACAGAAATACTAAATACCATCAAGCAGCTGAAAAACAACAAAGCGGCAGGGGTAGACAACATACCTGCCGAACTAATCAAGGTAGACCCTAAATGGATTGCACCTCTACTTGCAAAAATAATAAAAGGGATCTGGACAAATCAAGAAATTCCAGCAGAAATGAAACATGGTCTCATTATCAAACTGCCAAAGAAAGGAGACCTAACGCAATGCAAAAATTGGAGAGGAATAACGCTGTTAAACACCATAAACAAAATTATTGCAAGTGTAATCCAACATAGGCTGACAGAAGCATTCGAACCCATACTGCGTCCAAACCAAGCAGGCTTCCGCCCAAACCGCTCATGCATAGACCACATAAATTCAACAAGAATAATTATAGAACAATCCGTTGAATGGCGATCGGCACTATATCTTGTTTTCATCGACTTTGAACGTGCTTTTGACAGCCTATCCCACTCTGCTATATGGTAGATACTACGGACAAGAGGCGTGCCAACAAAAATCATCGACACGATTAGAGAACTGTACCATGACATATCATGTAGTATCCTGCATAGAGGAGCACATAGCAACCTTTTTCCGGTGAGATCAGGAGTGAAGCAAGGATGTGTGCTCTCTCCCTTGCTTTTTAACATTGCTCTTGACAATATCCTGGAAAAGTCTTGCAGACCAAACGATGGTAATCGATGGTCTTTTTACTCTAATCTCAAAGATCTCGAATACGCAGACGACATTTGCCTTTTTTCGCATACCTATGAAAGTATGCAAAGGCAACTCACCCTACTATCAGACATGGCACAGAAGATAGGGTTGAAAATAAATGTCTCAAAAACAAAAGCGATGCGAATGCACACAAATAACGACGCACCGTTTCAAATAAACGACCAACCAATTGAGAATGTAGAAAAGTTTCAGTATCTAGGAAGCATTCTCAACGAGACGGGCGGAACAGACCTAGACATTCTAAACAGAATTCAAAAAGCACAGATGGCATTCAGGCTACTAAACACAATATGGAGGTCCAACATCATAAAAACAAAGAGCAAGCTGCGTTTATATAGAACAAACGTCTAAGCAATCCTCTTATATGGATGTGAGACCTGGAAAAACACTAATGCCACAAAACATAAACTCCAGGTTTTCGCCAACAAATGTCTACGAATCATCCTCAGAATCTTCTGGCCACAAAAAATTACAAATGAGCAACTTCTTAAACGATGCGGAGAAGAAACAATAGAGCACGACATTAAGAAAAGAAAATGGGGATGGATCGGCCACATTCTAAGAAGAAAACCAGACGACATTGCAAGGGCAGCACTAGACTGGAATCCCCAAGGAACGAGACGACGAGGAAGACCGGCTCAAACATGGAGCAGAACAGTGTTAGATGAACTAAAAGCCCAGAAAACCTCTTGGAGTGAAACCAAAGCAATGGCCCAGAATAGGGTCCGCTGGAGGGTGCTTATGGAGGCTCTATGCTCCACCTAGGAGTCCAGAACCCATATATATATATATATATATATATATATATATATATATATATATATATAATATATAGATAGTAAAATTTCATTTGATCTGATATGTCATCTCCTTTTTTGTCATACTACATCAGATTCTATTTTGCAATTATTGCTTTCAATTCTACCACAAATATGCTTATCAGCTGTCGCTTGCATAAAAATCATCAGCCCATTTCATAAATTTGACGCCTAATTGATTTTTAACGCTTTCTTTTTTTCGGTTTTTGTTTAGATTCCGCATTTTCTATTTGATTTCACAGTACCACAAATATGTGTCAAGTTTTCTAAAAGCTCTTCAGCTAATGGTACACTTGTATAAAAGCTGTCAGTGAATAATATTTCTCCTTTATGTAACAAGTTGCTTGACAAATCTCGTTACTACGTAATGAGAATATGCTCTTCTTATGACATCGTCGTTTCTGCCAACATAAATCTCTAGATTAGAAGTGTAACCACCAGAAAAACATAATTTATATATTTTAATACCATATTTGTGTCTCTTGGAATTTATTGTCAAAACAATAGACGCTCTCGCCGCGAAATCATATATTACAACATTTTTTCCAGCCCTGACACTGTTAAATCTATTAATAAGTAGGACATATTGATAGGTATAAGGTATCTAATTCAAACGAATCTCAGTATAAGCTGGTCAGTATAAGCTAAGTGTTTATCGTGGGAATGTAGATACTCGAGGATATTAAAAAAACTGTCTCATTTCTGTTGGCTAATAAGTTTATCTGTCTGATAATATTATCTGTCATAAATAACGCATACAGTGAAAATAAATGATTGATAACTCTTATATATCTATTACTATTGTGATTCACTACCTTATTGACATATTCAATACCCGCAAAGGGATTTTCTCATTATCATAAACTTGTTTGGAACTCTAAAAGTGATATCTATCTAGCTCATCGTAAAAAGTTAACCGATAATGATCCTACTCACTTATATGACTACTGTCTCTTCCATTTCGATAGAAATACTTTTCCTACAATTCAATACTACATTATTAATTTAGCCGATATATTAGAAAGTTATACCAATTTTTTTGACATATTATTTTCGTCATACATTTTAACAACTTTTTGATATAAATAGTTGAATTTTGGAGTTAATATTGTCATGATATCATATGCAACATTACTCGAAGTTTCTTGGCCAAATTGCCAATCTAGTGGATACAACAGGACTAGTAGACGTTTCTAGAAGATTTATATTCTTTGTATAAGAATTGAAGAAATTTAGTGTCCGTCTGTATCAGAAGATTTGACTTTATATATGCAGGTATTTATACTTATACTACTGTATCTGCGTTTACATATTTTGATATGGAATGTAAGATATATAATTCAGAAGATTAATATAACAACTTTAAATTAAAGTAAATAGTTTATTCTTGGCCACATGTTCTCCTTTCGCCATTCTCTACTTGGTTACTAGTAAACTAGTTACTAGTACTAGATACTTGGGTAGTATACTATAACCTTTATTATTGTTCGATTGTCCTCCTCCAGAGTGTATTGCCTCTTAAGAAATAAGAGTCGAGTTAGGTGGTCGCAGACGAGACTTCGTTCTCTGTGCTTCCACCCTACGAAGTATTAAGACGTACTTTTACAAGGTCTTAGTTCTTAGTTAATATATATGTTGTTAAGCCTATATAGTTGTTTTATATACCTCTTCACTGGACACCCACTTGACCATCTCAATACATATTAGTTACTAGATTCGCTTAACGCTGTTTTTTTTAGCGCTTTGTCGCGAAGGAACACAATAAGCGCTAAACGAGTCCATAAAAGTACGTTTCCATCAAATGTATATTCAAATATTTCATTAGGATAAATGGGAATGTTTTCAGTGCCAATTAGTTTTAGTTAAAATTTTTGCGGGATTTATTTGGAAGAGCAAATAAAATTTAAAACCAAAATTAATTAAAGTATTTATATGTCGCAGGAGAGTCGTCCGTGAGAGGGCAGCGTGTTATCATTTTAATGAAAACCTAATTAACTTCAGAAGATTATAAACAAAATATTTGAATTTTGGGACGACTCTAAAAACTTTCATTTAATTACAGTTGTAACATTTTATAGCCGAACTAATAAACTCAGCGCCATGAGATTTATTTTTAGTTTTAAACTCAGTGTATTGTATTAATTAAAGTACACCCTCGTTACTTTATGATAGGTTACAGACTCGATAAACAAACTTAAAATTCAACAAACGTATTATTTTATGCAATATATTATATTGGTACTATAACAATCTACTTGCACATTTCCATTACTATTTTACTATTCTACCTATAGTTATATAGTATTCTACTTGAAAATTGCATCACGATTCCGGGCCGAACGTTTACGTGATTACTATTGTACAAATGCCATTCCAACTGCACTAAGCAAATATTCCTAGCATGAAACAGGACCTTCATTGAACTAAAGGATGACAAATTAAGAGAGTCCTGATTTTAAACTCCAATTATCAAAAATAAAACGAAATATGATGGACACATTTTTTTTTATTGAACATTGTGGAGCAAAATCTAAACTTTAATTAGAAGTTAATGCTTAATCCTAAATTAACAATTCATACTTATATGGTGTCCTTTATTTTGTGGTGGTATGAGCGTGGGCTCGTTTTTCCGCCGTCTTTGTTGGTTTTCGTTTCCATTTTTTTTTTTCGGTTCTGTTTTGAGGTAACACAATAAAACGGTTCTATCCTCTTTTTTTGTCGCTATTTTTTTTTGTTTTTGTTTTGTTTTTTATGGTTTCTTCCTTGTTTATTCTTCGTCTTCCTTCTGCTGTGGCCTATTGTCCTCTGCTGGGATGGTCCTGCTGGGTTGGTAGTGCTATGGTCCTCTGGCTTCCTTCGTTTCTTCTGTAGTATCTCGTTTGCTGTGCTGTTGGTGTGATCCTTTCGTTTCAGCGTTGTTATTCTGGATACCCTGTAGGTAGAAACCAGTGTTATTTATTGTCTGAATGTAGTTTGTTGCAGTTTTGGAAACTTCCACTTGACGCTTGTAATGTAGTTTTCGGTTTGTAGGATTGTTACATTGTCAAATGTTTTTTGTGTGAGTTTTCGTATGTGTTCTGCGATTGTCTCCATTTCGAAGTCTTTATGTATTTCCTCGTTGGTTATGTGTCATGGGGAATCTTTGATTTCTCTTAGTATTTTTTTTTTATGATTTGTAGTTTGTATTTTACGCGCTTGCTAGTTTGCACCCAGCAGGTCGGCGAGTACGTTATTATTGGTCGTATTACTATCTTGTACATATTCAGCTTATTTTCCACGTTGAATTTGCTTTTTATGTTAACACTAGATTGCCTAAGGAAGTCATTTTGACTGCTTTGCAATTTCAATTAGAAAAACAATTATGTATATAATGACACAGCTTCTAATAATTACGTGACTTTTTGTACAACATATAAATGCTTTTACTAATCATTGTAGTTGCTTTCCCCTCCTTCATTTCCGGTATATAAATATGTGCTATACCTACATTGCCCAAAAGCAGTAAATTTGACTGCTTGGAAAATTTTAAATAATCAAATGACTTTTATTATTGAATTGAGTAAATTTCTTATATGACCAGTTCGGCTCTAGTTTGGAAAAACAGTTCATATTTTTTTTATTACCGTCGCATGATAACATATAAGTTCATGATAAATTGTCGATTTGGACATATACTTGATAAGTTGCAGTTGTTCAGAAACTAAAGTAGTACTTGTTATTCAAATCTTTATGCCAGGCCTGCCCACACGCCTCGTTCCCCTTGAAGTCGATATAACGTAGTTCACGGGGGAAGGAGGATCATCGACTGTAGGATCACATACTGTAATAGATACGCTTTGACTGAGCGGGAGAAGCGCGAGCTGCGCACGTATTCACTTTGGACAGGCCTGTTTTATGCACAGACAGTCGTTCAAAAAAGGTGTAGGGTACTAAGTAGTTCAGACTCTGATGAAGAAACTGAAAACACCTTTCAGAAGATCTAAACCGCTGCCGATGGTACAAGCACATTTTGAATGGTTTTCCTTACTTGGGGAAAAATGAACAACGATCATGGTCAATGTTTCTCAGTAAACATGTTGTTCTGAAACTTGTCGAGCCATATACAAGCTGCGCAGGAATATCACGACGGATAACTTTTTCACTCGTATGTCACTCGCGACGAAAATATTGGCCAAAAAATACAAAACTGGTTGGAACTATTAGAGGATATAAAAGAGAAACTATCCAAAGTAGCCAAACAAACGAAGGACAATATGCCTCGCTTTTCCACTCTCCTATACAAATCAGAAAATTGTGACAATATATAAAAGCAAACCGAATAAAAGAGTAGCTGTTCTAAGTTCCAGGCATAAAATTGTTTTTTTTTTTTTTTTATTATAAGTATACCGGTTCGACAGAATTAATATGTCATTCACAGTAGTGTTAACAATTAATTATTTTGACTTTTGGTACTTAGCGTAAGCCGGCTTTGTCCGCTGAAAGTTCTAATTTTGGTAATTTGTCACTATTTACATCACTATCACTATTTACTACCTTGTTTAATCACTTTCGCTGTTTTCTGAGTCGGGATCGGTGATGTCCTGTGGGAGTTTTCTTTTGAGTCTGGTGTGGATGTTACGTTGTCCGAGTTGGTAGAAAATGGCACTGGGGCATTAGTGGATTTTTTCAAAAAACTTTAGTGTTGTTTTTGTAATATACTCCTTGACGGTGGGCACATTTAATTCCTGATGTATCTGCTTGTTTCTGATAAACCAAGGGGCATTTAAGATTATTCGTAGAGTTTTATTCTGAACTGTCTGCAGTTTTTTGAAATTGTTTTTTGAAGTGGTGCACCAAATGGGGCATGCGTATGTTATTAAGGGTCTTATAAGAGATTTACAGAGGAGTAAAGAAGTTTTTTGTTGTAGGGCTGTTTTTCTATTTATTAGAGAGTATAATTGAGACAGTCTGGCGTATGCTTGGTTGATCTTTTTATTTACATGAAGGCTCCATGTTAGACGAGTATCTAAGTGCACACCCAGGTACTTTACAGCTTCTTGGTCATATCTTATTACATTTCCTCCTAATTCGATTGGCGGTAGGTTTTTTATCCGCCGTAGTGTGAATACTTTTATCTCACTTTTGGTACAGTTTATTTTTACGCGCCATTGAGAAAACCAGTCGTTCATGAAGTTCAAAGCTAATTGGAGTTGTTCTGCTGCGACGTGAAGGTCGTGTTGTTGGGTTATAATAGCTTTGTCATCAGCATACATTGAGAGTAGCGCTCGAGAAGGAACGGGGATATCGTGCATGTATATATTAAATAAAGTTGGGCCAAGAATGCTTCCTTGTGGAACCCCTGCTTTAATGCTTCTGGCATCTGATAGTTGCGCGTGGATTTTTACTGCGATGGTTCTGTCTGTGAGAAAGGAATATAGCAATTTTAGTAGGTAGCTTGGTAGATTTAGCTGTTGAAGCTTGAATTTAAGGCCGTCAATCCACACTCGATCGAAAGCCTGAGCTACGTCTATAAATGCCACAATGGTGTATTTCCTTTCTCGATAGTTTCAGTTAGGCGAAGCAGTTGATGGTACGTAGAGTGTGATTTCCTGAATCCAAACTGGAAGGGTAACAAGATGTTATTCTCTTCCAGGAATTCATTAATTCTCTGAAGGATCGTTATTTCCATCACCTTAGATAAAGTCGGCAGGAGGCTTATAGGTCTATAGCTTTCCACTTTTTGCTTTTCTTTGCCAGGTTTGTGAAACATGAGAACATGTGCATGTTTCCAGTTTTTTGGAAAATAGCCTTCTCTAAAGCTCGCGTTGAGTATATTGGATATGTATGTTATAGCTTTATCGGTAAGGTGTTTTAGTACTAGATTTGGAATAAGGTCGTGTCCGGGAGCTTTTTTGTTTGGCAGATCTTTAATAATGCTCTTAATTTCGGAGGGTGTTGTATAATTGATTTCGGAGTTGTCAGCAATAGTTTCCAGGTCGTTCGTGCGGTTTTCGACTTGTGTGGGTGGATGTGTCATGAATACCTTTTCTAACTAGTTAGCGAAGAGTTCAGTTTTTTCTTCGTCTGTTTTATAAAAGGTGTTGCTTCCGTTGTGTGTGTTGTTACTGTCAGTTAGGGTGGGTATTTCATCATGTTGTTGCAGAATTCTTTTGGTGGTTCTCCACATTCCTGGATTCTGAGGTTTGAGTGTGGCTATGTGGCATTGATATGATTCGTGTCTGTGGTTATCTAGTGCCAATTTGATTTTGTGGGGTAAGTTGTTAACGATGTTTTTTATTTCCGTGTGTCTAGTAATTTGCCATTCGCGTCTAGCTTTGCTCTTCTTTTTATTAGGTGTAGTATGTGTGGGGGTGGAATGATATAGTTTTGTTTTGATTTCTTTTGGTTCGGTGTAGTTGCATTTTTTATAGAATTGGCAATCACTTCAGTTAATTGAGATTCTGCTTCCTCAATATTAGGCTTCGTAAGTATATTTCCTGTTGTATTAAGATCAGTGTCTAATTCCATTTGGAGTTTTTTCCAGTCTACTTTGCCATTAATGAGTGTGGGTACAGGTTTTTTGAATTGTTCTAGGGATTGAAAGGTTATTAATACTGGGACATGGTCGGAATTGAGCTCTGAGATAACTTGTTGTTGTATTGGAATATTTAGGTTTTTACATATGGCTATATCTAGTTTATCAGGGAGACGGTCATTTTGATATGGATAGTATGTATACTCATTTGGTGCTATTACTTGAAGATTATATTTGGTGGCTAGCTTGTTAAGCCTAAGACCTTGTGGATTGTTGACTCTACACCCCCAAGCTGTATTCTTGGAGTTTAGGTCACCTATTATAATAGTGGGGTTATCGCTATTGAAATTGATTTTAGATCTTCCTCGTTTATTTATTTTTTGTTGTTTGTAGGCACTAAGTATTCTTATGTTTAGATCATGTCGAAGTTTAACTGTGACTTCAACTGTTTCCAGACTAGTAAGTATTTTTTGTGGGTTAATAAAATGCTCGAGATGTTTTTTTAACAATATCGCTGTTCCTCCAGAAGCAGTTCTTGCGAGTCTGTCATGTCTATATATTTTATATCCGGTCACTTTTAATTGTTCGCCATGTACAAAATGTGTTTCACTTACGCATGCGATGTCAATGTTATATCGGGCTAAAAAAGCTATAAATATGGATCTCTGTCTATTTAAGCCATCTGCGTTCCAGTTAAGGATTGTTATATTTTGGAGGAAATTGCTTCTATGGGCCATTGAAGAGGCTTGGAAGGAGATGGGTTGTAATAAATTGTTTGATTTGAGAAATAAAGGGGGTTATAAGGTCTATTAAAAATTGGATGAGGGGATGGGTGTTCGAAGTAGGTGTTGGATTAGAATAATCATTCTCTGCAGCTTGTTGTGTTACCCGGGTTCCACCGGCGGCATCGGCAAAGGTTCTACTATGTTGTTGGTTGTTCGTTATGTTATTTCTGCTCTCTCTGATTGTATGTATTGGCCTTGTGTGATGGTTTGTGTTTCTCGAATGGTTTTGTTTTTCGTAGAGTGATGTATAGTATTTACAGCCCCTATAATTAGCTGGGTGGTTTTCTGAGCAGTTAACACAAATTACTGGATCTTTTGGGTTTTTTTTACAATCCTTGTATGAGTGATTTCCTGGGCACTTGAGACACCTTGGCTCCAATGAACAGTAATTTTTTGTGTGGCCAAATCTTTGGCAGTTATGACATTGTGGAATGCTTTTTGGTTTACGGCGCGGTTCTACCTTAACTACCGCATTTAATATTCTGTTGACTTTGAGAATGTCACTTGCTTCTTCGTTTGACGTTAGCTCTACAGCACAGAGTGGAAAAGGTTTTTTCTCTTTATTGAACAGTCGCGTAACTGTCTTAATTGGTAATTTTAGAGCTTACTTGGCTCTCCTTTATTTGGCTCTGGGGCCATTGATATCTTTTTTGTGTGTTAATAAGTGGTGGTGAGAGATGACTTGCAGTCCTTTTGTTGGACATTGTTATATATTAATAGCTATTTGCCCGAGGGTACATAGAAATCGCGTACACCTATAGAGCGTTTTTTGCGCGAATTTTTATATTTTATCATTTTTATATTTTATCACGCTCACACGTCCGTCTGCTTTCACGATCGCGAGAGAACTGGCATAAAATTGTAAAAATTAATAAAAGTGATAAAAAAAACTTACCGGACTCTCTTCAATTTTATAACAAAAAAAATTTGAAGTTGATGTGGCGGATCATGTGGCGGTTGATGGCCAGAAAATGTACAGTAAAATCTATTTCTCGTAGATGGCCCCTGCAAATATTTTTCAATATTTTAGATTTGGCTGCTATAAATGCTTGGATCTTTTACAAAGAAGCGACAGGAATACAAATACAACGAAAACAGTTCTTGTTTCAATTAGCAGAACAACTTTCCACGGATTACAGAGTTGCAAGTCAGAAAAATTCATCAGAACATGAGGACCCACAAAGATCAGCTGCAACATCATCAAATACAACATATTCTAATAAACGAAAAATTTGTCAAGTACGACTTTGCCACAATAACAAAACATATAATATATGTGAAAAATGTCAAAAGTATGTTTGCGGAAGATGTAAACATAAAAAGATTTCCACTCTCATTCGCTTAAAATGTACAAATAATGCATAAAGTAAAGTAATTTTTTTTTAATTATAAATACTTACTGTATATTATACTTACTGTAAATAATATAAAATTATTAAAAAATAGTTATTCTTTCACAATGCAGTCATTTTGACTGCTTTGGGGGCAATGTAGGTATATACAAAGTTTCAGTCTTTCTTGTGTTGATGAGAACAAAGATCAGAATTCATTTCTTTAGTTTTCTTCGCAATGTATTCCACATGTCCTGCGAAGGGCAGTCTTTTGTCCAGAATAATACCTAGACATTTTACCTGTTTTTCCCATTTTATAATTGTATTATTAATGTTAAGGCGTATTATTAATGTTAATTCTTGGAATGTGTTTGAATATTTTTCTTGTGAACGTGACGGCTTGGGTTGTTTCAGCGTTAAGTTGTGTTTTCCACGTGTTACACCAGCGATTTATCTCATCTAGGTAGTTTTGTAATCTCTCGGTGACTGTGTTCACCAAGATTCCTCTCGTAAATATAGCAGTGTAATGCATATAGTGCAATTTTTGTGTTTTCCATTCTAGGTATGTAAGCGGTGTAAATGTTGTAGAGCAGGGGCCCCAGAACGGACTCCTGGGGGCAGCCGCTCACACTGGACGAGTCGTCGACATCGTGTCATTTAATTTCACTTAGAACGCTCTGTTGCCAAGGTACGAAGCTTTTTTTTTAAGTTTGGATCGATGTGATTACCGGGTTTGCCGATCCTTCGAATACTGCGGCCTATTGGTAGCCTATTGTATTCTATCACATGCACTTAGGCCCAGAGCTACATAGAAAATAGGAAGACATGTGCATGTCGTCCGGTCCTGCAGCTTTACCCGATTTGGTGGATTTTATAGTTTTAATATCTTCTGATTTCATTATGTCCGGGTGAGTGTCTCCTCCTTGATTTGAAGGTGGTAAATTAGTTTTGCCATCGAACAAATTTTGGATATACTTTGTCTACTCTTCATTTACGTCTTCATTTACTGATCTGGATGGTAAGTGGCTTCTGGTATATTCAGCTATTTCTTTCAACTTTTTGTGGATGTTGAACAGATCGTGTTTGTCCTGTAGTTCTTCACGTTTTCTGGCTTTTTTCTTCCATGCATTTTTCTTTGGCTTTTCTAATGTTTTGTCTCATAATTGAGTTTATTAGTTTATTATATTTCTGTTGGTCCACTTTTTTGTACTTCTTTCGTTCGTCCATTAAAATCATGATTTCTTCTGTCATCCACTGCTTTCTTTTATCAGTCTTTGGTGTTTTCAATGTTTCTTGGATATTTTTAAATATTTACGTAAGTTGATCCCATACGGCCTCCACCGTTTGCTCTTCTGACGAACAGGTCTTTTTTAGTTCAGTGTTAGGCTTCGTCGTTAATTTCTCTTGTAGTTTTGGATCTTTGAGTGCCTCCATGATTTGTCTTCTATTGATTCTTTTCTTGGCAAACTTGCACCATCAAGTCGCCTCTGTCATTTCTATCACCTAGGCCATGTTTACCGTTTTTCTTCGTATATGGTTTTAGTTCTTTTAATTGCGCATATATATCGGATATTTCTGACTCAGGTTTGTCAGCTGTTGTTGCATAGACTTGTATGATATTAAAGTTTTTGGGGTTTTCTTTTAGTTGAAACGACATATCAACAATTCAAAACACGCAGTTATAATGGAGGGTTACCTAGTTAAAAAAATTTGTGAAAATTTCCAAAAGTCTCAAAGATTTACCTAATATAAAATGTTTTTTTTAGCAGACCTATATATCCTTCATATATCCTTTTTAATACCTTATATACCATAGATATAAATCGTTAAATATTAACCACCATGCTTTGATTTATGAGAATTGTGCAAGTAATTATAGTCGAAAAAAAACATTACATTTAATTATGTTGGAACAGTGCGTCAGAAGCAGAGACAGCTATGTAATCCGTTTCATAGAAAATGCGCGATATCTTACCCCAATAATACTGTTATATATCAAATCTGTCAAATCTAATTATTCAAAACTGGTTGGTTTCTACATCGGTTTCTCCATTTATAATATCGTAATAAATTAAATACTTAATTTATATTAAACAATACCATATTTCTCGAAAGCTAAATATTTTTAAATAACAACGTGATAATGGAAGCTCTTATAATTTAGTTTTGTGTGATTTTAATCGAAATTGAAGTTATAATGGTGTTGACAGGCACAATTAGTAAAGAGTTTATGGTAACGATAGGACAAAGGATTTTAAGCTAAAGCGCGTCGCGGAATCGGTGCGGCATTGCATCATCAATCCACCGATGACTTTGTTTACGATGATTACTTTGTAATTGATGTAATAATCTTAAGCGAGACGACGTTCAGGGTATAACAAAAACGGACTTTTTAATACACTTTGTCTTAAAGACAAAATGTATTAAAGATAACGGGGGTAGAAACGCGGCGAAAAACGGTCATCGTTTTCCAATCTTATCTCTTGTAAATTTACATCAATTTTTTGTGAAGCAAAGTGAGTCTTTCACTGAAAGTTATTGTAAAAATGTGAACGAAATGAAAATATTTAAAAGAAAACATTGAGATGGATGGGATAAGTTAAGTTTTAGTAAGAATTTTTTTTCGCTGCCGAGAAATACAGAATTATTAATACACAAAGACGAAACGGATGTTTAAAATTATTCTTTTATAAAAAAAATCTAAATTTTACACAGAATTTTAAATTAAAGTAATTTAATATTATTATGAAACATAATTTTTATTATCCTACTCCTAAATCATTTTAATAATTTTTTTAAGAACTGACAAGATTATTTAGCTTTAATGTATATGTAGTAGCATTTATCTACATATCATATCCAATAACTAACCATACATTCACACAGAAAAGATAGAAGCTAAACAAAAATCGGCAATCTAGGAAAATGAGAGACGTGAAAATGACGGGAAAGAAATGGATAATTAATTAGTTTTTTTTTCGATTTATTATATTACAAGTTACAATATATCGAGGACGTGAAAAAAGGGATGTCGTGATAAAGCGTTTCGTCTCTTTGAAATCGTACAGAGAAACCTGACAGTAGGAAAAACGTGGGTTGTAACCCAACAATCCTGCGATGGATGGACACCATTTTTGGTTGCGTGGGGAAGTAGAACCAAGCTGGCCTCTATGAGGAAACAACTTGAGAAGATTCGAAGACTGGCGTGTGTCTGCATCACGGGGGCGATGGGTTCGTGTCCGGCAGCAGCAAAAGAGGTGCCGCTGGATCTGACTCCGCTATCGTGGAGAGGACCGCCTAATCGCCGATTGTAAGGTTCAGCAACAAAGGAATAGGCAGAGGTAAAATGATCGGTATCAGAGACCGAAACAGCCTCGCTGCCAAGATCCCCTGCCTGGAAGCACAAAAAGACGAATGGTATGCAAATACCACATTGAGAAAAACTACACAGCAATGTGTAGTAGTAAAACCGATTAGTGCGACGAATAGTCAGCATACCACATAAAGCAAAATGCCATTAAGTGGTATACAGATGGTTCGAAGACAAAGGAAGGTACCGGTGCAGGAGTGTTTGGACCTCGTATCAAATACTTCGAATCCATGGGAATATTCCCAAATATTTTCCAAGCAGAGGTACACGCAATCGATGGATGTGCACAGTTTAACCTCGACAGGAATTATGGCAAAAAACGAATAGCTGTTCTATAAGACAGCCAAGCAGCCATCAAGGCCATTAGCTCCTACACCATCAGATCCAAACTGGTATGGGACTGTGTGGGAAAACTAAACAAGCTTGGCAAAGAAAATTAAGTAGGGCTATACTGGGTTCCAGGACACACTGGTATAGACGGAAACGAAGAAGCCGATCACCTAGCAAACAAGGGATCCAGTAATCCCTTTAGAAGTCCGTAACGCTTTTGCGGCATGACTGTGAACACCGTCCACAAAAGTTTAGTAGAAGAAATCTGAAAACAATGGATGAAAACCTGGAAAAATCTTCAAGGGTGGTCACCCAAGCTGGGATCTTTTAACCATAAAAGCTAAACAGGCACCAGCTTAGAATTCTGACAGGAGTAATGACCGGACACTGCAGACTTAGCAAACACCTAAAGGCCATAGCACTGCTCCGTAAGAGATAGATGTACCTCGGAGCCCACTGCTTGAACGCAGTGGATTTTCAGTCTTTGAATCCCACCCAGATCCTGAAAATCGTAAAGAAATCAGGACTAGAGGAGGCGCTCTAAATGGGTAAGTATACAAACGCTTAGAGGAAGAGGGTGGGGTACAATAGATCTCTAAAGGTCGCAGTAGTATGTCGTCGCCATCATATCTCCAATCTACAAGGGTTTTTTCAGTAAACGAGTATTTTTAGAAATAATCAGAGTATCTCATCAAAAGAGGTAAAATAGCAGGATACGACTTGATAGGAACCACATACCACCACGAATACGGAGTAGCGACCTACGTACGCTCCACTATCAAAAACGCACACTTTTGCACAGCACAGGACTCGGACGATATACGCGAAGTAGTTATCAAAGTAAGGGAAATAACCATCAGCAACATATATAAGCCTCCAAATACTACCTGGCCACCAGAAGTGATACCACTCCTTCCACACCCCGCGGTGTATATAGTAGAACAGTCACATAACTTACAACAGTCACCACACACAATGAAAGTACAAGAAGAACGATACCAATGGAGAAATATAAGCACAGTGGGCAGAAGGTAATAAGATGTACCTTGTCTTTGGTGCGAAAGAACGGGGATCCTTCAAGTCAGCGGCATGGAACCAAGAGTATAACCCTGACCTCTGCTTTGTGAGCACAGACGACAAGAACGTACCAATGCAAACCACTCGCAAAATACTAGCAGATTTTCTGCATAGCCAACACCGACCAGCCACGATCAAAGTCGGAATTCAAATCCCACTCAGTCGGTCTTTCCCCCGCCCAAGATGTAATTTCGGTAGGTTTTTTCCTAGATGTAATTTCGGTAGGGCACTCTGGGGGGATTTCTGGGCTGGTCTTAACAAGTGCCTGGGCTGGATTCAATCGATAGCCGAAAACTATAAGAGATTGTTAAAAGCAGTTATCGGTTCAGCAAAAAAGACTATCCATAGAAGATACCGTAAATAGTATGTGCCGGGATGGAACGATGAGTGCGACAGAGAATATCGCATCTTCCAGGAAAGCGGATTTAGAGAGAGAGAGGGCGCGAGAAAAGATCAGACACAGTATCCAGCCCCGATTTCAAGGGATCTAGCAGAAAAGCCTGGTCGCTTCTGAGAAAACATGTTGGACACAACACGACGAACAACGCCAAGCACCTACCAGCAAACAAGATAGCAGCACACATACTGTCCATAGCTAGATCATTAAAGAACAAAGCCCATGCAACCCAAATCAAACAAGAACTTACGGAATTAAAAACTAGAGGCGAGGGACCGATTAGATATTCCGGCCCAGTTATCACTGATGAGATAGCGAAAACTCTGTAAAACGTAAGTGACAGGAAAGCTCCAGGGCCGGATGGAATCCACCCAGACTTTCTTTTCAACTGTAGAAGATATACCAGAAAGTGGCTGGCCATGTTCTTTATGCAGTGAAAAGTTAAAAAATTATTGTCATACTGAAACCAGGAAAACCGAGTGAACAACGGAAAAGCTAGCGTCCCATCGCTCTACTTAGCGCAATATACAAACTCCTTGAAAGGGTCTTTTTTAATAGAATAGGGAGCACAATACTTAAACGAGTCCCTATTCGACAGGCTGTTTTCAGACCACAGAAAAGCTGCACAGACCAGGTGCTGACGTTACCAGCATACAGAAAAGCAGGATTTCAGAAAAAATTTAAAACGTCGGCCGCTTTTATATACCTGTCTGCAGCTTACGTCACCGTGTGGAGACACGTCCTCCTGAGCAAGCTTATACAAATAATACCATCTTCAAAGACCATACGACTATGCTACTTCTGGTTGCTAGCATATATATATATATATATATATATATATATATATATATATATATATATATATATATATATATATATATATATATATATATATATATATATATGTATATATATACATATCTGTAGGATTTGAATCTCTACCGAAAACTATTGGATCATGTCACCTAGCCGAGCAAGAAGCGAGAAGAGGGAGAGAGTGACGTAGTTTTGGTGTTACGACGTGAATAGTTGTCTGGTGAAGTGTTAATGAAGATATATTGTCCTTTTAGACTTTATTTTTATTTTCATACATCATCTGTTGTTAATCTATTCAACTTATTTCACGTTTCTAGAGGGTTCAACTGAATATAATGAGAAGCTAATTTTTCGCGTTGATTTAAAGTTCAATTTTATTGGCAGCATTTGTGAAAGATTAACGGATTTAGATAAATAAGACTAATTTGTCAAAATAAAGACGAGGACGATGAAGACGAAGAAGAAACTGAAGAGGATAATGCACAGTCTAACTCGTCTGTATCCGTGTCTAGAGGAACCGCTCCATTTGTCATGAATTTTAGAGATATTGAAGAGTCAATCCGAATTTTTGACGGCACTAGTTCGTACTCTGTCGAATGTTGGATTTCAGACTTTGAAGACATCTCTAAGCTTTTCGGATGGAACGATTTACATATGTTTGTGTATGGGAAAAAATCTTTAAGAGGATTAGCGAAGACATATCCAAGGTGAATCGAGTTTTAACTCGTGGTATTTACTTAAGACGTCGCTGAAACTGCTGAAGAGTTTTCGAATCGTTTGAATAGCGATCAGCTACATGATATATTGAGAAATAGAAAATTGGAGAGAATCGAAACAGTACATGAGTATTTCTTGCAAATGAAAGAGCTAGCAAGTAGAGGAAATATAGAAACGGAATCATTGCTGCAGTATGTAATAACTGGAATACCTGGAGATTCACGGAATAAAATGATTTTATATGGAGCTACTAGTGTTTATGGGTATAAGAAGAACCTTAATGTATATAGTGAGTTTAAAGGCAAATGTTATAGAAGAGACGAGGAAAAATAGAGATAAAGAAAAACGCAAAACAAAAATCAGAAATGGAAAACAAGATGGATGTGACAAGCTAATTCGTTGTAATAACTGCGGTGTACAGGGACATAAATCTTCAGAATGTAGATTAAAACAGGTAAAGTGCTTCAACTGTAATGAGTTGAGACATAGAAGCTTTGCCTGCAAAATGGATACAAAATTAACCAGAGCAGTTAATTAAAACAGAGCAGCAGATACCTGCAGATATTAACGAAATAGTGATGACACCAAAAAATAGAATGTGTAAAGTTGCTGTAATAAATGGAGTTCAAACCGAAGTACTAATAGATACAGGCAGCTATATGAATGTAATCAAGGAGGGACTAATTTAAAAAATGTGATGCCTAGAAATCAGAGAATCTAACATGATTTTGAACGGATTTGGAAAATTGAGTATTAAAACCCAGGGAATCTTTGAAGCCAGTATCCACATAGATGAGTCTTGTTACACTAGTCTGATTTACATAGTACCGGACAATGTCATGACAGTGAACGCAATTTTTGGGCATGAATTTATGGAACAAGCGGAAATCCTAATAAATGAAGATGAATTGAAGATATCTAAACGAAAGAAAAATACGTGTTTGATGCAGATTCAAGTAGCTGGCGAGGGTGAAATAGATATCGCAGAAACCGCTTCAACCAAGGCTAAGAAGATTATTCAAGATATCGTTTCAGCTTATTACCCGAATGAAATAAGAGCAACTGTTTTAACAATGAAGATAGTGCTGATAGATGAGGAACCGATATTCTTCAGTCCTAGGAGGCTACCTATCATTGAGAGAAAAATAGTGGATGAATCGGTCGAAGATTGGCTGAAAATGGGTATAATAGAACCAAGCAAGTCCAAATTTGCAAGTCAAGTGGTGAGCAAGAAAAAAGGATGGAACACCCATGATACGCATTGACTACCGTAAAATCAACAAAGTAATTTGTAGAAATCGTTTTAATAAAGATCGATATCCGCTGCCATTGATAGAGGATATACTCGACCAATTAATAGATTCACGCGTATTTAGCACTATAGATTTGAAGAATGGATTTTTTCATGTGAGTATCGCAGACGATAGCAAGAAATATACCGCATTTTTGACGCACAAAGGACTGTTTTAAGTTAGAAAAATGCCTTTTGGACTTTGCAACTCCCCAAAAGAATTTCAAGGAAGCATTAATAGAATTTTTAGGACGTTAATACTAGAAGGTATAGCGCTACCATATATAGACGATGTGATAATATCAACAGCCAATGAAGACGAAGCAATTCAAAATTTGAAGAATGTTTTAAAAGTCGTAGAGGAACACGGATTAGAAATATACATGAAAAAATTTCAATTTTTAAAGAAAAGAATAGAATTTGTAGGTCAGTTCATTGAAAATGGTAACGTACTGCCATCGCCAGAAAAGGCTCCAGCTGTTATGAAATTCCCAGAACCACGAACGGTTAAACAAGTACAAAGTTTCCTAGGTCTCACGGAATATTTAGGAAATTTATGCCATTTTATGGTATAAGAGCAGCCAAGTGAACTTGAGGAGTTGAAAAAAGTATTAGCCAGTAATCCTGTTCTGAAAATGTTTAAGCCTGGAGGAGACCTCGAACAACATACAGATGCCAGCATGGAAGGTTATGGAACTATTCTTCTGCAAAGATGCCAAGAAGATAACAACTTCCACCCTGTATATTATGCGAGTAGGAAAACAACGGATGCTGAGAAAAAATACTGTTATGAACTTGAAGTACCTACTTGCCATAATTGAGGCTCTAAAGAAGTTTCGCGTTTATCTCCTTGGAACGTCATTTTAAATTGTTACGGATTGTTCAGCATTTCAAAAGACTATGGACAAAAATGATTTATACACCAGAGTTGACAGATGGTTTTTGATGCTGCAGGAATTTTATTCATCGTGGAGCATGCGTCACGTTGCCTGGGCAAGAATCCGGTTGCTCTAATTGAAACCAGCGCACTTCCATTGAAAATTTGTGAAGATCAAAACGCAGACGATTGGTTAAGAGCGATAAGGGGAATTCTCAAAGAAAAACCATATCAAGACTACATGTTAAAAGACGATATTCTTTACAAATGGCAGGACGATAGCGAGTTGTTAGTAATTCCGAGAAATATGCAAAATGAAATCATTCAAAGAACTCATGAAGACGGTCTGAACTCACCTCAGCGCACAGAAGACAGAACAAATTATAAAGCAACATTACTATATACCTAGAATGAAAACAAAGGTAGAAAACATGATTATGGATTGTGTGAAATGTATTCTTGTTAACCGAAAAAGGGATAAGCTGGAAGGCTTTTTACATCTTATACACAAAGGCGACATCCCATTGCATACTTACCATATGGATCATTTAAGGCCCTTAACAATCGGTAAGGTAAGGAGTCTACGAATAAGAATTATACATATACTGTTAGTAGTAAACGGATTTACTAAGTACGTATGGCTTTACGCGACCAAATCGACGACAGCCGTCGAGGTGATATCCAAGCTTGAACAACAAAAGGTAATATTCGGAAATCCAGTTAGCATAATCACTGATAGCCCAACAGCATTTACTGCTCAAGAGTTTGAAAATTATTGCATCCATGAGGGAATTAAGCATTTTAAGGTGACAACCGGTTTGCCGCGCGAGCAAATAGTTAAGCCGAGAATAAATTCATGTGTCATCCCTATACGTCCAAAACTATCTATAGATGATCCCACCAAGAGGTACAAGCACATAGGGAAAGTGCAGATTGTAAAAAACTCAAGAGAGAATAGGAGCATCGGCACAACGCCATCCTAGTTAATGCCTGGTGTCAAATTTCGATGTAGGGAACATGAAACTATTGCAGAGCTGATAAAGGAGCATCTTCAGGTCTCATTTGACGACAATAGGGATGATCTAAGAAATCAAGTCAGAAAACAAATACTCAAGGTTCAAGAAGAAAATAGAAGAAGATACAATTTGAGAAGGCGCGCTCCATTCAAATATCGCGTCGGTGATCCGGTCGCTATTAAGATAACGCAGCAAAGTCCTGGAATGAAGTTGAGGCCGAAGTATTAAAGCCCATATCGAGTGACCAAGACGAAATCTAACGACACTTACGATGTTCAGAAAAAAGGCTATCACGACGGCCCGATTAGGACCACTTCCTGTGACGAGTATATGAAGAGACGGACTGCAGTCGACGAATCATACGAGTCGGACGATCATCAGGAGGGCCGAGTTTTAGGAATAGAATCTCAACCGAAAACTATTGGATCATGTGACCTAGCCAAGGAAGGAGCGATCAGAGGGAGAGAGTGAAAAAGCCGAGCGGCTGGAAACAGTTCGACACACGTAGTTTTGGTGTGAAGACGTGAAAAGTTGTCAGCTGAAGTGTTACAGAAGATTGTTCTTTTAGACTTTATTTTTATTTTGATAGATTATCTATTCTTAATCTATTCAATTTTATTTAGTATTAAATTTATTTGTATAGATTTTGACTATATATTCGATATCTTCTTCTTCGTTTTCTTTCTCTTCAGAGAGGTCGTGATTATGGTTTACTCTTTTGCTGTCGCTGTTTGTATATTATCCCGTCATCCTTTCCTATTCCCGGATTCACTTGTTGCTTATGTTATCGTGCTGTTGTCTTGATAGTGTCGATCCACCTCATCGGCGATCTTCTTCTTGGTCAGTGGTGTCGTCGGCATATCGCAGGTTGTTTATGGGTGTTCCTCCTATAAATATACCACCATTCCAGTTTTCTAACACTCTCCTCATTATGTATTCTGTGTATATATTGAAGAGGATTGGTGAAAGTATACATCCTTGTCTCGCTCCTTTCTTGATGTTGGATGGATTTGAGAAGTGTTTATCTATTCGTACTTTTTCCTTGCTATTTCTGTATAGTTGTTGTATTAATGAGTTTATATGATGAGGGACTTCCATTTCGCGTAGTATGTTCCAAAGATTTTCCCGTTTAATACGATCAAAGGCTTTACGATAGTCAACGAAGCACAAATAAATTAATTTACTGATTTCTCGGGCTTTTTCAATGATCATTCTTAGGTTGGATTTGTTCACGGGTGCCTCTTCCATTGACAAATCCAGCTTGTTGTGGTGGTATTTTACATAAAAGGAATGGTTTTAGTCTTTCATTAATAATTTTGAGGAGGATCTTGCAGGCATGTGACGTTAGTGCAATTATCCGATAATTCTCGCATTTCTCTTTAGAACCTTTTTGGTGTAATGGTATGAATACCGATTCTACCAATTCATCAAGCCATTGTTCGGTTGCCCATATTCCGTTGCATATTTTATGTAGTATGTGGACACCACTTTCTCCCATTGCTTTAATGATTTTGGTTGTGAAGTTATCTACTCCTGGAGATTTTGGGGGCTTGAGTTTTTTTTATGTCATCCCTTATTTCTTACTTTAGGATAGTTGGTTCTTCCTCCATATCTTGTTGTTTGTAGTTATCTGTTCTTTCATGATCGGTGAATAGTTCTTCACAGTAATCTTTCTATTCTTCCAGTGCTTCGTCTATGTTTGTTATTTTTCCGTCTTCACTATTTATGTATTTTCATGATCGAGGCTTGTGTCGTTATTTTATTGATTTTACTAATTCATAAAGATATTTTGTGTTATTACTTTCAGCATGCCCTTTTCCTTCGCTGCAGATTCTTGATAGGTGTATGTTTTTATCCTTTCTGCAACATCGTTGTATAGTTCTGCTGAGTTCGGTGTATTTGATCTGTTTTTGTCTTGTATATATACTACTTGCCCTTAGATCTCTTCTTTCTTATACTATTTCCATATATAGGTCCGTTATTCAGTGTTGGCGCTTTTCTGTTGTTTGTTTCTTTAATCTTATCTTCGATCGCCATTATGGTGAAATGCCAAATTTTATCAGGTGTTAATACTTCTTGTTGAGTAGGTGGATTATCGAGTTTTGTCCGCAGTTTTTCTTCGAATACTTTTTCATTATTAATTAATGTGTGGTGTTGCTGCTGTACTTCTTTGAGGTACCTTCAGTTTTAGTTTGAAGCGAGCTGTGAGGGGTTTATGATAGCTACCACATTCTGCTCCAGGAAGGATTTTTGTGTTTCGTATAGACGTTCTTCATGGAGTGCGTATCAGTATGTAGTCTATCTGCTTTCTACATCGATCGCCCGGCGATTGCCAGGTATATAATCGTTAAATGTGTTGTTGATGCACTGTGTTCGATATTGTTAGTCCATTACCAGCGCAAAAGTTTAGTGCCATTCCTTCCCTTTCGTTTCTCGTCCCTATATCGTATTTTCCTACGATATGTCTTAAGTGGTTTTCTTCGTTTGTATCTCCAACCTTAGCAATAAAATCTCCCATTATAATTCGATTCTATTCTCCTATTATGTAGTGCTGTTTCAAGTTCTCCTTAAAACTGTTCAATTTCTACCTCGTTTGAGTCGCTGGTAGGTGCGTATACTTGGATTATATTTAAGTTAACAGGTTTCGAGTGTATTTTGATGGATATCAGCCTGTCATTGATGGCATTATATGCCATCAAGCTTTTTACTATTGATGGTGTCATTATTATTGCCACTCCTTTTCTTGTAATTTCATTTCCTGAAAATACTATTCTGTTGCCATTAGATGTCGTAATAAGGCCATTTCCTTTCCAGTGTGTCTCGGATATTCCTGTAATATCCATATTATATCTTTTCAGTTCGTTTTCCATTATGTACGTCTTTTCGGTTTGCAAAAGTCCTTTCACATTCCAGGTGCCGATATTGGTATTGTCTAGGTATCTATTACCATTGTATTTAGTTTTTCTGAAGGCTATTCCCCGCGGATATCCGATTGGGGGATTGTCTCCGGAAAAGTTATCTTTGAGTAAAGCCATTTCATTTTCGTGGAAAAATAGTTTTTGAGGTGGGTTCCCGTTGCCTTCCACAATGTGGTGTTATGTGCTGATTTAGTCCTGCTGATTTAGTCCTGTGTTTTATGAGAATATGTTTATCCCGCCAATGATCGGTCTCCAGAGTTATTTTTCTAGAAGGGTGCACCGCGTGCAGCTTAGGTTGATATTAGGATGTCATTTTGGTGTAGGTCGGTGTTATTCGCCACCCCCCATACACCCCATATCCGATATGCCTGATACTAAATCCAGAAAATTCGGATATACAGAGGACTGGGTTATTGTATATACATATATAGTACATATAGTACATACACCAAACGTTCGAAGAAACTGAAACTACTCTCATATCCGACCTAAAAACACTGGGAGCTTACAGTCGCTAGTGGCGAATAAAACCCAACCCCACAAAGACAGAAACGTCTTGCTTTCACCTGTGTAACAAATACGCTGATAGGGAGCTACAGGTCTACTTCGAAGACCACTTTCTCCACCACAACCCGTACCCAGAATACTTCGGAATTACCCTTGACATAAAGCTATCCTACAGAAAGCACCTACAAAACACTGCTGCTAAACTGCGAACAAGAAATAAAATTATACAAAAGCTCTGTGGAACTTCATGGGGATCCTCTGTTTGACACCGTACGCACCCCGGTAATAGGACTAGTCTACTCAGCTTCAGGATATGGCGCTCCGGTTTGGCTCAACAACGCACACACACACACACAAAGTTGACGTACACCTAAACGTAGCAATGAAGACCATTAATGGCACATTAAAATCTACTCCATCCCTCGTATTCTGAGCTACATTCCGCCGGCAGACCACCGACGCAAATCTGCCCTCGTTCGAGAATTCAAAAGATTCAAGACAACCCCCAGCTGCCCATACATCGTGACCTAGCCGACCTAGACAGAAAAAGATTGCGCTCCAGAAAACCTCCTATAAAAACTGCCAGGGAACTATGAGCACCTGATTTCAACCCTACAGATCTCTGGGAACATAGAATGGAGAGAAACCTGCCCCGCCGAATGCCCGAATCTACCATGCATAAGCCTATAAGAATGGTTTTGTTGTGTATATGTATTATTAATCCATACGATAAATAGATATTTAGAAATTAAAAAAAAATACAAAAGAAAATCAAAGAAGAAAAGAAGTTTTTTTTTTGGAACGAAGTTCCGTTAGAGAGTTCTCGGTAGGAGCGATTCGGCAGAAAACGTTACGTTACGTACGATGTCCTCATACGCTGTCCTCGTACGCTGTCCGTTACGCGTCCGGTCTCTTTTTCTCAGTTTATATTTCTATACCGCGCCCTCTCTCTTTTTTTCTCTTTCTCTCAGTGGTTATTTCTATAATGCTTGCTCTCTATTTCTTTCGCAGAGTGACAGACAAGCGTGGTCTGTTTATAACCTTAAAATTAAACAAGAAGGACAAATAAAATTGTTGAAACGTATTTTTCTTTTTTGTTGTTTTAATTCAGAGGAGAGATATTGTTTATATTATACTCATTATTTTCATTAGATTTCGAGAAACGGAAAGTCAAGAAAGGATACAAAATACTGAGGAAAGGTAAGTTTATAAAAATAAAACTGTGCAATTTGAAGCAATTGCTTACTGTTTACACATGTTTATCGTACATGTAATTTGAGTGATTGATATTTTCTATATTTATATATGTCGTAGTCATATATGATCTCTGTCGGCAGTTCGATTTGCATGCTCAGCTCGTGAAATTTTATGCGGAACTAGTTTAACTAGGATTTACACTATCCTTTTTACCGATTCGACGTTACCAGAAATGCCTTAGTGCAGTTATCTTGATGAGAAAGAAGAAAACCACACAACAATATCGGCAAATTAGAAGCTTCACATATGAAAACAAAGCAGAATTTGAAAAGGCTCTAACTCAAGAAACATGGAGAGATACATATACCAATGTAGATGTCAATAAAAAAAATGATTGCATTTATAAAAACTTTCCAATACCACTTTAATAACATTTTTCCTATGATAAAAGTAAATATGTGTAAAAAGACATGGATTACAAAGGAAATCAAAATATCATCAGCAAAGCTTAGGGATCTCTCCGTTTTACAAAAAGAATACCTTATTCTTAGACCGCAATATGTAAGATTGAAGGAAATTCACCAGAATCTACTAGCGGACACCAAAAGGCAATTTTATAATAAAAACCTGAGTGAGGCAGCAAATAAACAAAAAGTCTCTGGAATCTCATAAACTCTGGAATCTAATAAATAACTAAACGAACAAATTTCAGTTAAGAAGACCAATAGAGCTAATAGAAAATGATACCTTAGTTAGAGAACCCAAAACCATAGCAAATATGTTCAACGACTTTTTCAAACATACTCCAGACAGAATTATTCAGAATATTGAACCCACTAAAATTTCAAATAGACATATGTCATTTAACCCGAAAACCATATACATACACTAACATGGAAGTTTAGACTATCATTGAAGCATTGAAAAATAAAAAATCTTGAGGCCCGGATGGTGTGTCATGTCACATCATAAAGGAATTTCGGTATCTCATAATTAACCCACTTACTCACATTATAAATGCGTCCTTTTCAATGGAACAGTTCCCCGTGATTCCAGAAACCTAAAAAATCTGTCCAATATATAAAAATGGGAGCAGAACCGATCAAAATAATTACATACCAGTTGCGTTGACATCTATATTTGCAAAAATCCTGGAACACTGCATGTTGAAACTTTGTTGAAAAATTTAATCTAATCCCTACTCAACAGCATGATTTCCGAAAATGAAAATCTACAAACACAGCCGTGGAAGAAGTCATCACCAGAATTATGCAGGAAGGAGATCGAGGAAAAAGACCAATTGGAATTTTCTGCGATCTATTTAAAGCGTTCGACTGTGTAGAACATGAGAATCTACTAAATAAGCTATACACTTATGGAATAAGGGGAAAAGCTGGTAGATGGTTAAGATCATATTTAGGTAATCGTAGTCAATTCGTTGCAATAAATCTTAATTACAATACGGCCCAATCTGATATTATTCATACAAATGTTGGTGTCCCTCAAGGGAGTATACTAGCACCAATGTTATTTATAATGTATATAGCAGATTTATCAGCATACATAAATGGAATGGATCAGTGTACTTTCTATGCAGATGACGCGAGCTTTATTTTACCCGACACACTTGGTGATGGCAATCAAATATTAGCTTAGAAATTATTAGATAGTGTAGGCCAATGGTTTGCAACAAATAATTTGTTTCTGAATACAGATAAATCCGAGTATATTATCTATCAAACCCAGCGAAGTAACTACGCGGAGAATTTAAATTCAAAAGTTGTGAACATGAACTTAAATAGAGTTAAGCTTACAAAATTTCTAGGCGTAGTCATTGAAGAATTCTTAACTTGGAATATTGAAATAGAAACCATCTCTAAAAGGCTACAACAAAAGGCGTTTGCAATCCGGCAGCTCAGAGATATAATAAACAATGCAAATCGGTTAAGTTTTTACTATGCTGAGGTTCATTCTCTCTTAACCTAAGGAATTCTGGTTTGGGGAACCTCAAATAAAATTGAAAATGTTCTGATTGCTCAGAAGAGAGTTATTCATTCCTTTATGGGTATTTCCTCACGAATATCTTGCAGACCCATTTTTGAGCGGTTAAAAATAGTAGCCGTAATCAGCATGTATATATTAGAAGAGTCAAGTCTTATACACAAAAATAAAAGGAGTATCTATAGAAATATTGATATACACCACCATAATACCAGAGGCCGTAATGAACTTTATACAAAATACAGATTTAGAAAAGTAGGTTACAATCATCAGGTAATAATGCAGCTCTGCAAGTAATTAGTCCAAGTTCTCAATCATTCCAAGCCCCATACGAGAAACATGATGAATGTTCAATGCCAAATGTCTTATTGCATCATGACACAAACATTATTGGCGACGGTAATTGCCATAGATCTCTTATAAGAATTTTACAACGTCAAATATCAGCATCGTTTCTTCGACAGCAACTTTATAATTCACCTTACTTAAATGCATGTCAAAATCCAACTCGTGCAAGATAAATACTTTGCAGTGGCTTTGAATATGGAGATTTAAATTGTTAATTCATATTTTCCAGAACATACAATCAAAATATTTATGTGAACTTTCATGATTTTAATAATGATTCAAAAAGAGAAGTTGTTCGAATCTGTTGAATGCGCGAGGAACTTCGTTCCGGACGGGGGTCCCATGACCGCATACGTTTTTTATTTCACTTCCAAAATGCAATATTCTTTTTTTAAATAATTTTTTTAACTTTATATTTTCCTGATATTATCCCAGACCATGTTATAAAATTGCTTTTGAGCATTTATTGCCGAGTTCTAGTAATCTAGTATTAAAGCAAATTTAATTGATTTCTTGCAGGATCTCTCAGGATATGACGGCAAAAGAAATGCTATTTACGCTATATACTAACACAAAAATGCATTGTAACTTCTGCTTGGTTCTTTTGGTTTTGTAGTTAAGATAACTATAAAGCAGACAGACAAAGTTTACAAAACACGAAAGTTTTCCCTTGAAATAAAATTCGATTTAACTCAAGTTGATTGTGCATTATGCCGAAAAATGCTCCAATTGCTACGTCCCGGCTCTATTCCACCTATTAAAGATACTGTAATTGCTTCGCCAGTCACTGGTTCCCAAACCTTTCTAATCAATACAAAGAGTGGAACTAGGAAGAAAACTTCAGAATATCGCGTTAATATACCTGAAATGTGGAGAATACTTGAGCTTAAGTTACAGAAATATTTCTATGCTACATAATTAACATAAGATGAAAAAATTCATATTGGGAAATGGCAAATACTATTACTCGTAAATAATATTGAAATCTATTATATGAACAAGGACAAGAGGGCTATTATTATTGAAACATAAATTGTGAAACTTTAAAAGAAAATTTGCATTTAAAACTACATTTTTAACGGATTGAAAGGGAAATTGAAAGCGTTTGAAAGCGGAAGTTGAACAACGTTTCTCGTTGTACCGAAACAGTAATTCAAGGCTTTATTACGGCGGGAGACATTTTTCTATGAAATTATCAAAATATCAAATATCAATATCACTAATAATTTAGTGTAAATTACTAAAATGTGTAAATGTACGTAGATATATGATCGTAGTAATGCGAGTTCCAGATTTATGTATTTTACTCACAAAGATCCACATGGGTAACGAAAAGAATCATCGATGATTTAACATTCTTAACCAATTTATGCTATGAAACAGTGTTTGAAATCGTTCTGAACAATTACCAATTAAATTTTTCGTTCAAAGTTTACTAACATTAAACGTCTACATATCGCTTTGGGAGCTACTCTGACGTAAATATGTAAAATGAAACCAAATCCGAAAGCCGATGAATGAATAAATTAACAAAAGTCCAGACAAGATAAGACAAAATAAGACCAGCCAAAACTATATAAGACCACACGAGACTATACAAAACAAGACGTGAGCAGACAAGGCCAGACAAGACCAGACAAGACTAGACAATACTAAACAAGACCAGGCAAGACCAAGCAAGACCAGAAAATACTAGACAAAACCACATAAGACCAAGCAAGACCAGACAAGACCAAACAATACCAGACTAAACCAGACAAGAACCGACAAGACCAGAAAAGACCACACATACCAGACACGATTTGACAAGACCAAACAAGCCCATACAAGACCAGATAAGATCACAGAAGACCAGGCAAGAACAGATATGAACAGACAAGAAAAGACAAGACGAGTGAAGAACATTCACTACCAGACAAATCCCAACAATACCTGACAAGGTCGGGCATAACCGGGCACGACTGAACAAGCCCGGACGGGACCGGACAAGAGCGGACAAGAGCGAATATGGTCAGACAAGACCGGGCAAGACCGAATAAGGCCGAATAAGACCGAAAAATACCGGACAAAACCTTACATAGTACCGGACAATAGCGGACAAGACTGGAGAAGAAAGATCAAAATCGATCTAGACCGGACAAGAAAGGACCAAACCGAACAAGGTCGGAAAAGAATGGAGAGGACCGGACACTATCGAACAAGATCTGACAGGACCGGACAGGATCATACAAGATCCGACAGGAACGCACTGGATCGTACTGGACCACACAAGACCGACCAGACAAGACTAGACATAACCAGACAAGATCAGACAAGATGAGAAAAGACCAAATAAGACCAGACAAGACCAAACAAGTCAGACAATCCAGAAAAGACCAGACAAGACCAGTCAAGACCAGACAAAACCAGGCCAGACGAGACAAACTTTTTTTAAATTTATTTATTATATAATAATAATAATTCAGAACAAAAAACATTACAACCCGGGTCGGCTCTTAGCATTTCTGCAGGTTATATGTCCTATTCTACTCAGTAGGTATGTTCAGCTGCCTCCTCTCTGCGACTTGTCTTATCGTCTTCTTCCTTTTAGATACAAGACTTAATGACCCCATTATGTATTCTATCGTTTTTTTTTTCACGTTGCCCCAGTTTTTTTCTGTTCTTAACATGTGGTCTGTTATTATACCTGGTTCTAGCATATCTCATCTTATGAGATATGCTTATATTCCCATCTCTCGCATATGAATATGTTGTGTTACATGCTATCGTTTTTTCGCAGTAGTCACACTGTGCTTCTCTTGCTCTGCCAATGCTGTGCAAGTAGTCCTTGAAACATCCATGTCCCGTGAGAATCTGTGTCAGGTGTAAGTTGGGTTCTCCGTGCTTTCTGTCCTTCTATTTGATTGGGTCCGGGATTAATAATCTAGTCCATTGTCCCCTTTCTGTATGCTTCTATTTGCTTTGCCATTCCTCACACATATTTTGCCTGCCAGTTCCAGTTTTGACTCTGTCTCGGCCTGCTAGGCAGCAAGACATACGTTCTTGCGCAGTCAGCTCGAAGGGGACGATGCTGGCGATTGCGGTTAGATACGATCATTTATGCACTGCAAACTCGTAGTGCCATATTTCTTTGTGCCTTGGCCAGTTGCTGCTTCTTTCTCTCTGTCAGTGCGTTAGCCCACACAGGAGCCCCGTACAACATGATGGAGTGGGCCACTAAGCTAAGCAGCCTGTATTGGCTGAATTTTGGACTTCCTACATTTGGCATAAGCTTTTGTAGCGCGTATGTGGTTTTTGTAGCTTTTGACGCAGCGCAGCTTATCTGTGCTGAGAAGTTTAATCTTTCTTCTATGGCGAATCCCAGATATTTTACATTCCTTGGGTTTGATCTTCGTCTCTTGAATCCTAGAGATACCGGTGAGAGTTGTCTTTTACCGTTTAGAAACATGGGCTCTGTTTTTTCAGGCACAAGTTTTAACCCTTTACTTGTCATCCATTTGTTTATTTTTTCGACCACTATATTTGCTTTCTGCTTCAGTCTCTTTTCTGTCTTTGCAGTTATGACTATTGCTAGGTCATCTGCAAATCCGATTGTAGTTACTCCTTCGGGTTGTGTCATTGAGCACTCCATCAAACATCACGTTCCAGAGTGTGGCTCCCAGGACCGATCCCTGAGGGACCCCACTGGTGATGCTGTATTTTCTTGCGTCGTTTCCTATTTAGTGTATGATCGTATGATTATTTAGGTAGCTCCATATCATCATTTTTGATATGGGGACATGCCTTTTCCAGATATTTCAGTCATTAAGTGCTGCCAGGATGCAGAGTTAAAGGCGTTTCTTACGTCTAACGTAATGAGTGTGCTGCTCTCCTGTATTGCCGGATTCACTTGGACCAGAAGAGAAGAGGAAATAAAGGAGTCAGAAAAACACAAGACCTGGTGGAAGACCTTCGACACCTGCGCCATACGCCTCAAACGACTAGACCACGACCTGCCCTGACATCCCATCGCCCCCAGTAACCTTTTCGAAAAACACCCCCACGCGCTCAACTTAACTGTAACCAGAATAAAAACTTAACACTGGCGTACAATTTATTTTACCTTACCCTTCTTCTAGGTCAACACCAAAGACACTGCTATGCACTGCACCTCTGTACGATATAACCTGATTATGATACATTACCTACTCCATTGTATTTACCCATCTACACCCGATCCTACCCTATCCTACTTTCTCTACTTAGTTTACTTTAATTTTACCTTAATTTAATTTAGCTTAGTTATACCTTTATTATTTCAGCTCTGGAAAACCCTATGTTAAGTCACTTTAGCCATTAGAAAAGCGAGTTAAGATAACCGGCTCAGTGCGAAAGCGGAGAGTCGGCAATTTATGTAACACATTTTATAAATAAATACCATGTTCTCCTATATTCCGTCCTGTTCTCGCTTTTACGTTCTCGACTATGTCTAAAATGGGCGTTACAGCGTGGTAAGTAGAGCGACCTTCTCTGAATCCTTATTGTAGTTTATCAGTAGCAGCTGTTCAAGAATTTTTCCCATAGTGTCTAGAAGACATAAGGGCCTGTACTACTTTCGCTCTCCCACTGGCTTATCGACTTTTCTTAAAACTACTTCTTTTTCTTATCCTGCGCATATTCATTAATGGATGTACGCGACCACATGTCCCATTTCTACACGATCACTAGCTGTGTGGATCAAACTTTCTACAGTTCGGAGTCCTGTCCATTGCTTTATGTTCCGCAACCAAGACATGTTCTTCCTTTCTATTCCCCGTTTTCCATCAATTTTGCCTTCAATTATTAATTGCAGTATGTGATACTTTTGGTTCCACATTATGTGACCCAGGTACGCAGTTTTCCTTCTTTTTATTGTAATTAATTATTTGCGGTCTGAGCACTTCTTCGTTTGTGATTCTTGCTGTCCAGGGGATCTTCAGTATCCTGCGGTAGAGCCACATCTCAAAAGCTTCAAGTTTGTTCATTGATGCTGTTTTCAGAGTCCACCCTTCCATTCTGTAAAGGAGAGCCGACCATATATAACACTTGAAGAGCCACAGCCTGAGGTTGATATTAGTGTTGGTGAAGATTTTTTTAAGCTTCGTAAATGCGCTACGTACATTTTCAATTCTACATTTTATTTCGATGTCTGATGTCTAATTCTCAGTGAGCCATGTACCCAGATATTTAAATTTGGTAAAACGCTCAATTGGTAACTCGTCAAATATTAATCTGTCATTCCTCGTTGCGTCTGGGTTTCTGAAAATTACCACAAACTTTGTTTTCTCAGTCTAATCAGTGTTCTCAGTGTCTTTGTTTGCTCAGTTCTTCCCATTTGTTTACTATGTATTCCTACGATATTAACTAATTGTTGTAGATCTTCTATGGTTTCGGCTATTGGTATTGTGTCGTCCGTATAACGAATGTCTTTTATCCAGTATCCGTTAACCTTGATGCCTTTTTCGATATTGCCAAGTGCATCTTGGAATATTTTCTTCTTGTAGTATAGGTTAAACAGGAGAGGCGGTAGAACAAACCCCTATCTAACTCCTCTACAGATCTGTATTGATTTGGTTACTTCTTTGTCAATTTTAGCCTAGGTATATAATATTCTCCTGGTCGTAACCGTTTTGCACGAGGACTTGTATTGCGGTTATTGCTTCCCTAGTGCCCAAGCCTTGCCAGAACTCAAATTGAGTGTCACTCATTGTGTCTTCAAATTTTCAATGAGTCTTTGATATATGAATTTTAGGAAAATTTTTTTAAAAGTACTAGTCTTGCTCTTTTCCATGTCTCTGGGAAGGTTCCAATCATAATGTTTTCATACATTACTGCAAGTACAGATTGTGGGTATTGTTGTACCGTTATTTTAATAATCTCTGATGTATGTTGTCTGGTCCTGGAGCTCTGCCAGTATGATCGCAGGCGGTTTTCAGTTCATCTTCTGTGAATTCTACGACAGAATTTTGTATGCTGGAAGCTGGAGGCGTGGTGGCCGTACTTTGAAATGTCATTGAGTGATCCTATATGCGTCCCCCATATAGCCTCGTATATGTCCTGGCACAACTTCGCCCAGTGATCCCTTTTAAATTTGTTTATTTTTATGTTTAGTTCTTTTTTTGTGACCGCGTATTTCTTTTGTAGAATTACAAGATTGTCATCTTCGCTATATCTATTTCTTGCACTTGGGTATTAGCTTCTATTATTTATGCACTCTGTCCTTATACGTTCAATGTCTTCGTTCCACCAGTATTCCTGTTTTATGCTTGAGCTTCTTTTTCCTGGGCATAGATACATCGTATGCTCTATTAATTTTTCTAATTAGTTCCTTCGCATTCACTGTTGATTCCTTCATTTCGTGTGACAGTTCACTACTGAATTTTTCCTCGATTATCTTTTACAGGTTCCATCCAAGTTTCATAGGTATTGTTTATGTTGTTTAGTCTGGGGTTCAGTCGAAAATGCGAATGCTATATATTTGTGGTCACTGAGGAATTGTTTGTCGAAGGACAAAGGTCCCGTCTTTGTCTAGAAAATACCCGATAAAACGAGACAAGATCGGACATCATCAGAAAATACCAAGCAAAGCCAGACACGTTTATTAGTGAAGGCCAAACCATAACAAGTAACACCAGCAATAATCAGACTATACCCTACAAAACCCGACAAGACCGGACTCGACCGGAGAGGATCGCAAGAAATCTGACAAAATAAGGTAAATCCGGACATAACCGGACAAGACTAGACAAGACCTGGATTTATGCTGCGATAAAAGACATTAGCGACAGATAAATCGTTGGAATAATCTGTTTAATCTAGACGAAACCAAGATTTGGCTGCCTAAAATAATTACGCTAAAACCAATTAATTCTACTTCAAATCTGAAAGTTATATTAAATTCAGAGTAAGTATAGTTTATTACGTAGTAACGGCCGCGATCATCCTTTTAATTAACTTTAAATTTGTAAGACTTCATGAACTGGACAGGAACGTGTAATATTTTGAAAGTGGTTAGAAGTAAATAAATTATTTAAATGGTATATCTCGACGAATTTAAAATTATCTTTACGAATTTTGCATTACATTAAAACTTTTAAATTACTTTGAAAGTTGTTTTGAATTGGATTACATAATTAATCCAGCGAGATTAAAAAATTGGGACCACAAGCTTTACTTTTTGATAAAACATTAAGTCAGTGTTTACGCGTACTCCAGAGGGTACGCAAAAAGGGGTTTGAAGGGGTACGGGAATTTTTTTTTTTTTTTTACTTTTTGATGTGTACCAAAGCGAAAATAAAAAGAAAAATAGCAATTTATTAATAACATAAAGAATAATGTTTCAAATATTACTTTTTATATAATTAAAAATCTGATGTCATGTCATTTTTTCCTTCAGCCCCTGACAAAAGCTGGTCTTGACCGTACCTTTTACTTGCTTTGATGTAGCGAAGGGCTCAACGCATCTTGAGCAAAGTGTGCCAACGAGTAACAAAAGTTATCAGTGTAATTCCAGGTTATCTCCTACTATCAATTTTATTATTTATTTGGTTCAATTAATAATAAAATTGAAAGTAGGAGATAAGCTGGAATTACACTGATATCTTTTGATACTCATTGCACGCTTTGCTCAAGTTGCGTTGCAAAGCAAGTAAAGGATACGGTCAAGACCAGCTTTTGTCAGGGGCTGAAGGCCAGTTACTTGCTTTGACGTAGCGAACGGCCCACACAACGCATCTTGAGCAAAGTGTGCCCAATAGTAACAGAAGATATCAGTGAAATTCCAACTATTTATTCATACATTCGAGGATATTGTGAGGATAATCTCCTAATTTCATTTTTTATATAATGTTTGAATTCTGTGAATTAGCTGTTCATTAGCAATAAATAGTTCAATCATTGTTTTTACGTATTTAAAGATAAGTAGAAACTCTCTTAAAGAGTAAACGAAGAACAGCGTTTTCGCAAAAGAATTCTTATCTTTTAATATAAAAGATGGTTGAGACCTTTACTATGTGGTAATCCATATTAATAATAAAAAGACGAAATTACTATGTTTGTTACCACAAAAACTTTATTTTGTTTGTGTAAACAAATAAAGTTTTTGTGGTAAGAAACGTAACAGTAATTTCGTCTTTTTATTATTCGTATCTGTTATTCCCAATCTGGGGACATTTTATTATATGAATAAAATCAGTACAGTTTCTGTTTTTAATAGCATATCTCGGAAATTTGCTGCTATCCCTTCGTACCCCGAATGGATAAACATTGTTTCAAAGGGGTACACATGGATGGAGAGTTTGGGAAACACTGTACTAAGTCATCCAATGTAATTATCCGACTTTTATTCCATTATAGGTTATTTTTATTTATTTTTATTTATTACAAATACTTGATCAATACATCGTTGATCTGATCAAAGCATGTTGTCGAATTTTAAAATTAGTTACCAGCATAGGACATCTGACATCTGTCAAATCTGATATAAAACTCATTAGAAATTTTTGGAAAAACACAACCCGACTAAGAATATACTGAGGCATGCCGATTAATCTGTTCGGTCCAAATGAGGCCTTCCAAACTGTTACCTAACTCTGGAAATCCTCATTCGAACCTTGTACTGTCCAAATTAGGAAAGCCTAACATAGCCAAATCTTTGGAATTCCTAAATTCCACCTAATGAAATCCCCTTTCCAAACTGTTAACAAATTGTAGCAAGCCTCACTCGAACCTTGTCCCATCCTGATCAGCAAAACCTTACTGAGTCAATTCAATGGAAGTCCTAATTTCAACCTAATAAGGCCTTCCGAACTTTAACTGAACTGTGGCGATTCTCGTTCGAACTTTCCCGAAGAAATTCCAAACGAGATTGTTACGAAGAAACCCAAGAGTAAAATTAACATAAGGATTTTTTGGAATTCCTGACTACAACCTTATATGGAAATGACAAACCAAAGATTAATCGAAGTTAGGCAATTCAATTCAAATGGAAATTTGGTTGTTATTAGGAAAATCTGTAGCATGGCCTAACTTGAATATATCTTTGGAATGCCGGCACCATATCACCTTGAGTTTCATTACGCGCAAGCGTCCACACACTCCTTCCAAAAGACTATTTCCATACTTGACCAATACAGAGCTTTAGTGACTTACTATTGTTTCAAATTCTTTACAGTGCATCTTCGTATTTTTAGATTTACTTTTAAGCTTCATTTGAAACGAGCAGGAAGCTCCTAGGACCATGAGCCTTGAGGTGTTTCCTAAGTCTGCAGTGTCCCGTCAGGACTCTTGTCAGGATTACAAACTTGTTCCTGTCTAGTTCCAGGCAAGCTTATGTTCTTTTCTAGTTAAAAGATCCCAGCATTACTTTGGATTGTCTTGGCCCTGGAAGTTCTTGCGAGGTTTTCATCCATTGCTCTCTTATTTCTTCACCTAAACTTTTATGGATGGTGATCATACTCATACCGAAAAGGGTTTCGGACCCCATATAGAATTTACTGGATCCCTTGTTTGCTAGGTGATCGGATTCTTCGTTTCCATCTGTACCAGTCTGTCCTGGTACCTAGTATAGCGTTACTTTATTTTCTCTGTCAAACTTGTTTAGCTTTCCCACACAGTCCCATTCGAGTTTGGATCTGATAGGGTATGAGCTAATTGCCTTGATAGGAACTTCGCTACCTGACAGGATAGCAATTTGTTTTTTGCTATAGTTCTTGTTGAGGTTAAATTGTGCACATCTCTCGATTGCATGTACTATAGATACCCATCGATTCAAAGTATTTGTTACAAGGTGCAAACACTGCACCAGTACTTTCCTTTGTCTTCGAAGCACCCGTATACCAATTCATAGCACTTTGCTCAATGTGGTATTGTGAGTTTTCGTCGTTCTAATTGGCTTCACTACTACACATAGCTGTGTAGTTTTTCTGGAAATGTATTTGCATACCATTTTGTCATTCGGTACTTCCAGCCAGGGGATATTGGCAGCGAAGCTGTTCCGGTGTCTGCTCCCGATTACTTTACCTCTGCCAATCCTGCCTTGTTGAAACTAATAATCGCCGATCTGGCGCCCCCCTCCACGAGAAGGTCAACTGAAGTCAGATCTTGCAACAGCTCCATTGCTGCTCTTGGACATGACCCCATCGCCCCCTTCATACATACACACGCAATTCTTGAATCTTTTCAAGGTGCTTCTTCGTATAGACCAGCTTGGTTCTACTTCCCCAAGCAGCTGCCCCGTAAGTGATCGGAGGTCTCACTATGATGGTGTACATCCATCGCAAGTTGGTACCACTTCTTTAGCGTGCCTGTTCCATACAAGTTAGCTATCTAGTGTAACCAGATACTTTATCTCCTGTTTGTATTTTACTGCCCTCCCATCTAACAGTATGGGTTGTAGGCACTATTACATTCCCTTCCTTGTTAATGGTATCACCGTGGTTTTGCTCGGGTTGATTTTTGGTCCCACTGTTCGACACCTGCTATTAGTTACTCTTAGGCCTCTCTGTACGATTTGACAAAGCGGTGTCTCAAACTTTCCTCTGGCTATTATAACTATGTCATCGACCAAGTTCGATCAAGTTCGTCAAGTACCAGGCTCCACATAAGTGGTGATAACACACTTCCCTGTGAGCACCCTCGATTTGTGGAGATCTTTATTGTGTCTTTTCCCACTTGTGGTAATGCTGTCGATATTTCTTCTTTCAAGAGCCGATTTGACTCCGTCAATGTCTAAGAAGGCACATATCGCTACTTCTGTTGTGTCTAGTGTTGTTTCTATGTCATTTGTCAGCTGATACAGGGCAGTCTCTGCGGATTTTCCTGTTCTGTATGCATGCTGATAGTTGTGTAGTGGTACAGCTACCAGTACTGTTTGGTTTTACCTACCTGGTAATAGTCCATTGTCCAAGTTACCTTTTCCATTGGCTTTAACATGAAAGATGTCACACTAATAGATCTAAATGACTTCGGTTGAGTGGTGCCTTTCTTCTCCACATTTGGTTTGATTTGCGGTCCTCCTCCTGTCTTGGATTTGATCTCCGAGGTTGCAAAAGCCCGCAGTCTCTTTGTTTTTTCTACATCCCGGAAAATGGGTTGCTTATAGGAGGAGAGCTCTCTGCTCTTAGTCTTCCATATAGCTGCTATCCGGTCTCTTAAGACTGGCTCTCATTTCACTCATGTGGCGCTCCTTCCTTCGCTGGTGCTTTCTGCAATCTAGCTTCCACCGGGTTGTATTCAAAATGTCCACTAAAGGTCCTGAAGTTTTTCTTTTCTGTCCTTCTGATCTCTGTGTTGTAAGTGGTGAGCACTTTGAAGTATTCTAGCCAAGTTCGGTATTGCTTAGATTTATTGTAAACCCTAAGTACTTTTGCTCGTAATGTAGACAAAGCTGTTTTCTTCGCCCATTTTCCATCTTTATGATCAGCCACCGATTTTACCGGGCAGATGGATTCAAATGACGTGATGATTGCTACCTTTATTTCTCCTACAGCTTGCTCCTGTACGGTGTGGTTCCTTCTATTAAAGACCGAACTGAAATTCCTAGTCCGCTGCAAGTGTGGCTACAGTAGAATATTTAAACTGTGTGAGGAACAGATATCGGAGATACAATTCGGCTTTAGAAGTGCTGTAGGGACTAGAGAGGCTCTATTTTCGATCTAGGTGTTGTTTCAGAGACGCAGGGATGTAAACTGCGATGTGTATGCATGCTTCGTTGATTATAGGAAGGCGTTTGATCAAGTGCGACACACGAAAATGATGGAAGTTCTGCTAAAAGCTGGCCGGGATGGGAATGATCTCAAAATCATCAGAAATCTCTATTAGAATCAGAGGGCTTGTGTCAGGGTAAACAGAGAGACAACGGAAGAGATACGAATATTACGTGGTGTAGGGCAGGGATGCATACTATCTCCTGAAATTTTCAATCTGTAATCGGAGTACATCTTCATAGAAGCCCTGCACGATATTGATGCTGGAATCCTGCTAAATGGAGAACCATTGAATAGTATAAGATATGCAGATGATGTTGTTATTTTTGCAGACAACCTAGCTTCCTTACAACTCCTAATGGACAGTATTACGTCATACAGTCGACAATATGGTTTGGAAATAAACACCAACAAGACAAAGTTCATGATAATCAGCTAAGAGTAAAACACCCGCGAACACCCCTATACTAAAACGCCCCTATTTTATTGATAGACGGAACTCCTTTAGAAAAAGTCAACAAATGCACATACTTGGGCACGAACATAAATGATGACTGGGACCATTCTGTTGAGATCAGAACGCGTATTGAAAAAACCAGAACGGCATTTATCAGGATGAAGAAAGTCTTTACCAGCCACGACCTGCAGCTGTCATTGAAAATTCGCCTACTGCGATGCTACGTGTTTTCGACCCTTTTTTATTGGGTCGAATCGTGGACGCGTCCTCCAAAAAATTGAGGCATTTAAAATGTTTCTGTACCGAAGAATCCAACGAATACCTTGGGAATAGAAACAGAGAGAATAATTAATACGGAGGTGATAAGAACGATGGAAAAAGAAAAAGAAGTCCTGAATACAGTTAAAACTCGAAAGCTACAATATCTGTACAATAACGAGAGCCGATATGTCCTTTTTCAGTAGATCCTCCAAGGCATGGTATATGGAGCTAGAGGAGTGGGCATAAGGAGAATATCGTCGGTAAGGCACTCTAAGAAGAAGAAGAAGTGTGGCTTCCGAATGTGTTCCGAATCAGGCTTCCTAATTAGGAACAAAGCCGGACGTGAGTAGCAAATGCGATTGTAAAAATTAATCGTTCCTAATAAAACCCAAACTGTAATTCCCACTCGGGTATATCATGGACGCTGTAGCCTGAAATGTAGTGACTAAGAAGTGTCATTGAAGAAAATAAAGCCAGAGTTGAGCAAATATTTTGCCACAAATTTATTTGTAGCTAATGAAACAAGACCAAACCATGTCCCATAAGTGCGCAGGATATTGAAAAATTATTGAACGTTACCACAGGTGAAAGTTATTCTAAGGACGATCTTAAACACTTTGTGAAGCAAGAACTAGTGCACGAAGATAATAAAATTAACATTTTTGAAGATAAGTAGCAAAAAGAATTTTCAACAGATTTTCTGTAAAATAGGTCTAGTAACTATTACAGATATTTGGGATGAATTTATACAAAGTGAAGTTTGATAGATGTTCAAAGTCAGAAAGTGTCGTGGATGTGATATCCTGCTATCGATAGTTACTTGAAAAAATGAAAACATGAAAAAATTATTAAATAAAATAATTTTTACATTGTTTGCGTTTAAATATTTTATACTTGTATTGCTATAAATGACAATAAGAAAAATATATTTTTCATTGTAAATTATGCCTATTATATACATATTCAGATAACCGTGTTTAACTGTAACTATCTGAAACGTATCCCCAGTGTTTAGCGGGGACTTACTGTACACAAATTGTCTTGTTCCATTTATGATACTCGTATTATTTTACAAGTTTCGAAACAATTATTCCAACATTGTAGACCATTTATAGACTAATGGATTAGCGTATGCACAACGTTTGCAATAAAATATATACATCTAGATCTAACTAAATTACAAACTATATTTTGGACTAACCAGATACATAATGACATAAAGTAAACAGATTAGTTGGATCGAGCAAATTATACAGATGTTATATTAGATTGACCGGGACTGTAATTCTACAATATTAAATAACAGGATTGATATAATTGTATAACATTGATTTGAAACACTATTGATTATTCGCTTCGTAACATTGTAAACCTATCTCAAAATATATTTTAATGATATTTTTATAAAAATATTATATATGCGCTTTGATTTTTCACGAATGAAGAAAATGAGAAATGTTTTATCAGACAAAGTCGTTTATAATTTCTTTTCATATGTGAAATATTGAATATAAAATTTAATTTTTGAATAGTATGTAATGTTATATTAATATTTTGCCAAAATGAATAATTATAAATTTATCATTCCTCTTGGAGAACTTAAATCAATTATTTTGATGGAGTATTACATATGGTATCAGTAAAAATATATAAAAAACCATTTTAGCTGTTGTAGTATATTACTTTTCTATAGCGCTGCAGTAAATGCATAAATTCGTTTAAACTTCCGCTGATAAAATATAGATTTACATGCGGGTAAATATCATTACCGAAATACATATTACCGATCTACATATATATATATATATATATATATATATATATATATATATATATATATATATCCTGCGCACTTATGGGACATGGTTTCGTCTTGTTTCATTAGCTACAGATAAATTTGTGGCAAAATATTTGCTCAACTCTGGCTATATTTTCTTCAATGACACTTCTTAGTCACTACATTTCAGGATACAGCGTCCATGATATATCCGAGTAGGAATTACAGTTTGGGTTTTATTAGGAACGATTTATTTTTACAATCGCATTTGCTACTCACGTCCGGCTTCGTTCCTAATTAGGAAGCCTGATTCGGAACACATTCGGAAGCCACACTTCTTCTTCTTCTTAGAGTGCCTTACCGACGATATTCTCCTTCTGCCTCTAGCTCCATATACCTTGCCTTGGAGGATCTTCTGAAAAAGGACATATCGGCTCTCGTTATTGTACAGATATTGTAGCTTTCGAGTTTTAACTGTATTCAGGACCTCTTTTTCTTTTCCCATCCTTCTCAGCAAATCCTAATTAATTATTCTCTCTGTTTTTATTCTCAAGTTATTCGTTGGATTCTTCGGTACAGAAACATTTTAAATGCCTCATTTTTTTGGAGGACGCGTCCGTAAGCGTCCACGATTTAACCCAATAAAAAAGGGTCGAAAACACGTAGCATCGCAGTAGGCGAATTTTCATTGATAGCAGCAGGTCGTGGCTGGTAATGACTTTCTTCATCTTGATAAATGCCGTTCTGTTTTTTTCAATACGCGATCTGATCTCCACAGAATGGTCTCAGTCATCATTCATGTTCGTGCCCAAGTATGTGCATTTGTTGACTTTTTCTAAAGGAGTTCTGTCCATCAATAAAATAGGGGCGTTTTAGTATAGGGGTGTTCGCGGGTGTTTTACTCTTAGCTGATTATCATGAACTTTGTCTTGTTGGTGTTTATTTCCAAACCATATTGTCGACTGTATACCGTAATACTGTCCATTAGGAGTTGTAAGGAAGCTAGGTTGTCTGCAAAAATAACAACATCATCTGCATATCTTATGCTATTCAATGGTTCTCCATTTAGCAGGATTCCAGCATCAATATCGTGCAGGGCTTCTCTGAAGATGTACTCCGAGTACAGATTGAAAATTTCAGGAGAAAGTATGCATCCCTGCCCTACACCACGTAATATTTGTATCTCTTCCGTTGTCTCTCTGTCTACCTTGACACAAGCCCTCTGATTCTAGTAGAGATTTCTGATGATTTTGAAATCATTCCCATCCCGGCCAGCTTTTAGCAGAACTTCCATCATTTTCGTGTGTCGCACTTGATCAAACGCCTTCCTATAATCAACGAAGCATGCATACACATCGCAGTTTACATCTCTGCGTCTCTGAAACAACACCTAGATCGAAAATAGAGCCTCTCTAGTCCCTACAGCACTTCTAAAGCCGAATTGTGTCTCCGATATCTGTTCCTCGCGCAGTTTAAATATTCTACTGTATAATTTAAATATATTACTGTAGCCACATTTGTCTACATTACGAGCAAAAGTACTTAGACTTTACAAAAAAGCTAGGCAATACGGAACTTGGCTATTATACTTCAAGGTGCTCACCACCTACAACAAAGAGATCAGAAGGACAGAAAGTAAAAACTTTAGGACCTTTAGTGAAAATATAGAATACAGCCTATATTATTATATTATTACTTCTATATTACGTCATATAGGCATAGGAGATGAAGCTGTAAATGAAACGTTAATTAAATCTTTTCTAACTAACAGAAAACAAATAATAATGTTTAAAGGCGAGTTATAGAATGAAGTAATTCAACACAAGGGTCAATCCTAGTCTCATTGATTTTTTCAATTTATATTAGTCAAATGAATGTGCATATGAATATTTGTAAAGTAAATTATTACGCAGATGACGCGCAAGTATATGCATCATTCAAGCCTGACAATCTGCAGGAAGCCAATATTAAAATCAATTCCGATTTGAATAATATGTTGCGAGAATCTGAAAAACATGCACTATGCATAAATCCTGAAAAAACGGTAGCTTTATTATTTGGGAAAACTGAATCAAGAAAACGGCACGCACATAAATTAAATATTATAAATGATGGTAAGAGAATTCAGCTGGTTGAGGAAGCTCGCAACTTAGGTATAATCTTGGATACGGATTTACGCTTCAAAACGCACATCAATAACTCTATCAAAAAAGCCTTCTGCAAGCTAAAGATGATTTATTCAAACAAAAGCATTTTTAATAAGCAAGTAGTTAAACTTCTATGCGATTATTTGGTTTTATCGCACTTTTCGTACTGTGATGTTGTGTACAATAAGTGTATAGATGTTCGTACATCGAAAAAGATACAACGTATTCAGAACTGTTGTGTGAGGTTAATCCGTGGAGTCTCCAAGAGGGAACACATCTCTGCCAAGATTAAAGAAATCAAATGGATAAATATGCAAAATAGAAGAACGGTGCAAATTTCACTGACTTTTCACAAGATTATAGTTCATCAATGTCCCACATATTTATACAAAAAAATCAGATATAGAACTGATATCCATAATTTGAATATAAGGAGGAAGTCATTGATTACTCCACCGGCTCACAAAACAGCATTTTTTTAAAGATCATTTACATTCAATATTACCAAAATAATGGAATAATGTTTAGGTTTTATTCCATTATTGCTCATGCAGTAGTTTTAGTTTTATTTGCTTTTTAAAATGTCTGATATTTAGCCGTCTCATAGATTTAGGAAGTTTATTATAGATTTTGATAATATTGAAAGTAAATTGTATGAAATATTAAATAATATATAATAATATTGTATAAAATATTAAATATAAAATTTAATTTTTGAATAGTATGTAATGTTATATTAATATTTTGCCTAAATGAATAATTCTAAATTTATCATTCCTTTTGGAGAACCTAAATCAATTATTTTGATGGAGTATTACACATGGTATCAGTAAAAATATATAAAAAACCATTTTAGCTGTTGTATATTACTTTTCTATAGCGCTGCAGTAAATGCATAAATTCGTTTAAGCTTCCGCTGATAAAATATAGATTTACATGCGGGTAAATATCATTACCGAAATACATATTACCGATCTATATATATATATATATATATATATATATATATATATATATATATATATATATATATATATGTATATATATATATATATATATATATATATATATATATATCTATTGGTCCTTCGAGCCGGATAAGTAATTAAATCAATGTGATGAGTGATATAGTTGTGAATAGTACCAATGACTAAAACTGAAGACATCAGTGCCAAAGAACTTAAAAATCGTCCAATCCAAGCAACAATCGAAGAAGTCACCATGTCAACGAGAAAGTTTACTTACATTCAACTCCAATTTTAGCAGCTATTGGTAAATTGATCTTGTATGTTTCACCAAAAATTGGCCAAAAACCGTCTGTCTTTGTTATTCCAAACTTTCCATTAATTCCCGAAATTTGTTTTATTTCATCGACTCGTTCAGTACCGACAAAGTGATTCAATATGACTTAAATTAGTAAACTTAGAAGACAACGTGGACATATCCAAGCATGATTAACGCATTGAGAAAAATATTGGACGCTGCCGGTGCAGCCCCAGCGAACCGCAACATTCATTTAATCAAATGATCATTAGAATCTACCAAAAAAACCTTTGAAAAATTTGAGAAAATTCAATCACACTTCGAAGAATTCGATGAAAAGGTAAATTACCTCATGCTATCACTTACTGGAAGCGCAGCAAATGCAATAGGCTAGTTGACTAAATTTGAAAAATTGTTTAATACTGTACTTTAACACCTACTTAACACAAAAAAAACATTTTATTTTTAAACATCCATCATTTACATTAAGTATTTTGCATTGAAAAAAAAAACAATTTAAAATTACCTCGAAAACAACCAGTAATGTCAATGACGTCACATCGTACAGTACGAATCAAAACAATAGTGTTTTTGTATGACAGTAGTTACTGCAATTTTGTTTTCTTTAAAAAATGAATTTCTCATATTACAAGTACTGTGTAGTGCCCCAGTGTAAAAGCACAAGTATAAAAACGCCAAATAAGTTATTTATATACGTTCCAAACAATGAAAAAATGGTCATATTGTGTTAAAAAACAAAGAATGATGACAATCGCTGAGTGTCTGAATGATTCAGAAAAAAGCTGTACATCTAGTTCATCTCTCAAAGATACTTCTTATACAAGTACGTATTTATTTATTGAATAGAAGATTAACAGCAATCGAAGTTATATACAATTTTGATTAATATTCCAAATAACAAATTTTCCTACTTATCACAATTTAATATTATTCTAATTACTCTCAAATGTACCTATGTTGTGAAAGTACAATAGTATGTAAGAAAAAACATATTGGTTTGAAGATTTAAATACCAAGTACCTAGTTATTATCATTATAAAGATATTTTCTTGCATTCATGTTTCAGATTTCCAAACAGCTGGCGAAAATGTAAAAGAAATTTTATGTGAGCGGGCAGCAGTCAGGAGTAAAACAGTCCAGGCTAAAGTGCAATTCAAATACCAGTCATTATCACCTTTCAAAGTGCCAGTAACATCTACTTCCACATCCCCATTTAAAGTGAAATCCATTAAGAAATCAAGACCTTCTGTGTCCGGCCTAAGCAAAATTACAAAACATATATTGATTGAAGAGAGCACTCTGACAGTGATATTTCTTTATATATACCATCTATATCCACCAACAGTCGATCACCATCATCTTCTGACTGTAGTGAATTTATTGAAGAAGACAGAAAACTAGAAGCAAGAGAGACCTTATAAAAGACAATTAAGAAAATTGAGAAAAAGCTTCGATTATACATTGGGGTTCCAAGCAGTTGTTACTATTTGATTGATATAATAATAGATGATATAAATATTCCAAAACATCATTTATTGCTATGTTTAAATAAAATGGAATTGATTGTAATGGAGTACCCCCAGTACCTGCATTTAGAAGAGTCTGAAGGGTGGAAGGTTAACATTTCTCATTATTGGCACAGTAATACAAAGTTTAGAAAGCTTGAACTTTACAACAATAGTTTTTTATAAAAGGTAGATTTGGCTTGTTTAAGGACTTCGCTCAACTTATTTCTATACTTTAAATAATAGATTTTTAAGATAAGATTTAACGACTGTTTAGGGCATTTTAATTTTAACTTATCCCGTTTACGAATAGATTGTAAAATAGAAGTGGTTATCCATAGTTTAATTTGTGTTTTTTCCCTGAAATTTTGGTAGTGGATGTACATTGTTGTATGTTAGTATAAATTATGATGGAACAAATTTTCACTTCCTCTTCAACCTCAGTCGGGGCGACTGAGGTTGAAAAGGAAGTGAAGTCTATAGAACATAAGCAATACTAGAACAAGGACTGATTGGCAAAAACTACAAAATATGCTTAAAACTTTTTCCTGGGATGAGGTGATGGGGGCCATCACCTCATCCCTTCGATTTTTATAACAAAAAATTTTCGCGTAACGAAATTTTTTTCATGTACGGCGGAGGTTTTTTAATAAAGTTATTGTTCTAGTATTGCTTATGTTTTTGTATAATTTCAGGAGACTGGTACTGACATTTAGAGCTAGAAGTATGGGATAATGATCTGTAATATCAATAGTTACTGATTTGGATACAACCACTGATTGGACAAATATGTGGTATATGCATGTTTCCCCCTCACTTTGTGTTTGAGATGGACGAGTAACAATACTGTACACGAAAAAAACCCTCTGAGGCCTAACTCATTTAAATATCTGTCTCTTAGTGCTGGAGTTTTACTTCAGGAAAGTATATCTAAATTCGTATCCCCAAGAATAACCATTTTTTGATTCTGACCAAGGGAATCAATGCAACTAAATAAGCTATTTATAAATAGGGTTTCTATAGTTGAGTGTGATCTTACAGGGTTACACAGAGGTACACAGCTAGAAGGGTGAGTGACTGGCGCGAATCCCCGCCACCACTTGGATATGTTTGATGCGACTCTATCTCTAGGCAAATCTCCACCTATTTGACACTTCAGGTGGAGCCTGAAACGTTCGCCTAGAGATAGAGTCTATATACTCTTGAAAATCATCAGGTTGGTTAAATTTGTAAACCTGAATCATCAGGTTAGGTAAATTTGATTCATCTAAAATTCGACCTACTAGAGTAACCTTACCATCTGAGGATTTTGTACTGTCATTATTACGATCCACAAATCAGTTGAAAAACTTTTCCGTTTGGAGAAGTATTTCAATTTCTCGGGACAGTATACCCATGCAAATGCAATTATATCGTAATGCTAAGAGCATTAGAGAGCATTAAGAGTATTAAAGCAGCGCATACTAAATGGCGAAAAGCATCTTACAATTAAAATCAAATAAAAAAGCAATATACCACATCTTCTTAATGTAAACTTATATTATCAAAACACGCGTGCTTTAAGATCTAAGACACATAATTTCTACTCTCATTTGACCCTTATCTTGATGTTATCATAATTACTGAAATATGGTTAAATGATTTTTTCAATATCTCCGAACTTTTCTCAAAACATTATAATGCTATCAGATGCGACTGAAAATTTTCTTTAGTCAATCTCAAGACTCGTGGTGGTATTCTAATCGTGTTCCACTATCTAACAAAATTAGCTATGATGTTGTTGATATTTAAACTTGTTCTTATAATAGATCTAGTTGTTTGTCTATGCAGCTTAATCTTATTAAATTTGTATATAGTGGCAGTTTATGCACCTCCTGATACATATGACTATGACTTTGAACTTTTTATTGAGGCTGTGAAAGCTATGGTTTTGAACAACCCTGTTGTACTACGTGGAGACTTTAATCTTCACAAATATTATAGCAGTATAACCTCTTCTTTGCCCATTACTCCGTTTTCTAAAATGCGCTTAGTCTTTTCAAAATCACTTGATCTCATTCAACATGACTATATTCTAAATCGTGATAATCTTCTATTGGATCTCGTGTTGTCAATTAATGAATTTACATTCAATATAGCACAAGATGTTCATCGGTTAGTTCCGGAAGATCCATACCATCCTACATTATCTATTCCAATCGAAGCATTATTAACTTCGAAATTTTCCAGAAAATTCCGAAATGTACGATGTTTGCTATCGGCGAGTAATAAAAGATACAACTTCGGCAAAGTCAACTACGTTAAAGTATAGGATGATATAACTACAGTAATACAGTACTTGTAACTACAGACTGGTCGATCTTAGATTCTTTTAATGATCTTAATATTCTTTTAATGTGTAGATGATCTTAGATTCTTTTACTGAACACAGTAGTTGATAAATTTTATGATAAGCTTTATGCTATTTTAAATACTTCAGTACCCCAGTATTCCTTAGACATGCAAAATACTTAACCCTGTCTGGTTTACCTCTCATATTATTGGGACATTAAAATCAAAATAACGATACAGGGAAAAATGGGGAGCTCATCCTAGTCAGTTTTACTTTCAAGAATACAAAAAACTACGGTCATATTGTAGGAAGCTCATTACTTCTGCGTATATTACGTACTTATATATAAAACTAATATAGAGAACTTCCTATTATACTCCAAATAATCTTTGGAAACATGTTTATGCTAAGCAAGTCTTGATACGTATTCCGGAAAAATTCACATATAACCACAAAAACTATGACAATCCTCAAGATATCGTCAATCCATTTGGCTCCTTATTTTTTAACGCGTTTCATTCCAAACCTAATCACAATATTCCCGATGTGGCCTCTATTCATTCATCACTCAGTATGCAGTCTATTACAGAAGAACAGCTACTAACAATAATGTCGTCCTTCGACAACAAACTTAAGGTAGGCGATGATTTAACTTCGAGTTTTCTACTACGAGATCCTAGACATTGTCTAGCCAAGCCACTGGTTACAATTTTCAATTTAGCAATAAAAACTTCAACTTTGGCAAATGTTTGGAAACGTGCTAGGATAATACCAATTTTCTAAAGGGGCAAGAACAATTACTTACAGAATTACAGGCCTATTGCGATACTTTCAAGTTTTGAAAAAGTATTTGAACAAGCTCTTTATGAAAACATATTTCTAAATGCTCGCAACCATATTTCTGGGTACCAGCATGGCTATCTACCCGGACGTTCAACTGTGTCGAATCTGGCCATAATAACTCAATATATAAGTGAAAAACTTGATAATCGTGGACAAGTTGACGTAGTATACAATGATTTTTCTATTGCCCTTGATTCTATACATCATGAGCTATTCTCAAGTAAGCTCAGTTCCCTAGGCTTCATCTTTTTTTTAAATTATTTGCTTTATACTTTGCTGACAGAGTGAACTACGTTTTCAATAATGGTTTTTAATCTAATTCCTTCATAGCCTCGTCAGGGGCTCCACAAGGTTCAAATCTGGGTCATCTTTTCATTGTGCTGTGTATCGATAATCTCTTAGCTGCCTTAAAATGCATTAAAAGCCAGCATTGGCCTTTGCGGGTATTGTATAGCTGTATTCTTCTATTAACAGCAATGCTGATGCAATAATCCTTCAATACAACATCGACTTATTGGTTGCTTGATCCTAACAAAATCAGCTGAAACTAAATACAGTCGAACTTCCTTAAGCCGAATTACCGCAGTTCACGAAAAAAATTTGTCATTATAGAAAATTCGAGTTAGAGAAATACATATTTGCAAAATGAGCAAAATTCACATTTTTTCAGGTAAATATAACATAATATAACATATGTATAATATAAAATATGTATTTATTTATAAACAAAACAAATAATATAAATTATTAATATAATGTTATATAATTATAATTAATTAAAAATAATTATACATTGAATTGAAAAATTCACTTTGTTTTTTACCACACTTATATTATGTAAAAATGTTATATAACTTATTATTCACAGTTATACAAATTTCTACACATATCACGACTCGAGTTTCGACGTTTGACGGTCATTTTCAAGTGACTTAACAAATTGATGAGGTTGAATATATACCCTTATAGTTTTGGTGTGGAGGGGGGGCGGTGTTTATCCGAAGATGAGGACTTATCTGTTTGAGATTGGGTGAGATTAAAAAGTTGGGAAAAGATTAGGTCAGTTTGCTCGTTTAGGAGATTAACTGAGGGATTACGGGTTTTTTTGAAAATTTCTAATGACTCTAGTAGATTTAGTTTCGGGCCGAAGTTTTTCAACACGGTTTTCAGAACATTCTCGCGCTTTTCGTCTGAAAAAAGACACTAGTTCTTTTTCAAACCATTGTCTCGAATGCAATCATAAATTCCCAGAAATTGATAATCTAAAAATCTTGCATAATTGCAACAAAGGCCCGAAACTAATTCTCCTAGAGTCATTAGAAATTTTCAAAAAAAAACCGTAATCCCTCAGTTAATCTCCTAAACGAGCAAACTGACCTAATCTTTTCCCAACTTTTTAATATCACCCAATCTCAAACAGATAAGTCCTCATCTTCGGACAAAAACTGCCCCCACCACACCAAAACTATAAGGGTATATATTCAACCTCATCAATTCGTTATGTCACTTGAAAATGACCGTCAAACGTCGAAACTCGAGTCGTGATATGTGTAGAAATTTGTATAACTGTGAATAATAAGTTATATAACATTTTTACATAATATAAGTGTGGTAAAAAACAAAATGAATTTTTCAATTCAATGTAAGTATGGATTACCACGTAGTAACTGTCGCAACCATCCTATTCATAAAAATAATTATAATTAATATATTATTTTTTTTAAAAGTCGGTAATTTTAATTTTTTTCCATTAAAAAATTCTCTATTTACAAAGTTCTCCAAAGTAGATAATGCGCGCTACACTTCGTCTGAAGAAGGGACACTCAGCCAGCTCGGTTTTCTTAGGTACATTTTTTCGAACGTATGCATAATTAGTTGCACCATTTTCGGCTTTGTTCAGAATTTCTTCGCGGTTTCTTATAATTAAGGAAAGTGTACTTGGAGGAATTCCAAAGTCTTCTGCAATCACTTTTTTCTTTTAAATTCCATTGTCAACTTCACTTATGAACCTCACTTTGTCAGATAACCACATCGTATTGAGTTTTCTTTACTCATATTTGCAATTCTAACGGCAGAGGTAAGAAGAAAGAATGAGTTTAAACTCTAAAATTTCATTAATATATAGCACCTTTGCTATAACAAATAGGATACGGTTTATGATAGACAATATCCGGCACCATACATTTTGGAAAGTACGCAGAATGGATTGTAAATTTAATCAATTGAGAGGTAATTATGGAAATACTCCTTCATATTTAAGTAAGGTATTTTTTAAAAATATACCTTTGATAGCCAGTGTTACGCGTCCTTTTATTGTGACTCTAGACACTGAAATGATCAAAAGAACTTTACCTATAGCATTCAGGCATAAATTTCACAATGGCCCTTGTATCATAGACTGTCTGGAAATTGAGGTGCAAAAGCCATCCAAAGCAATTAATCAAGCTCTGACGTGGTCAGAATACAAAAAAGCCAACACTATAAAATATTTATCCTGTACACCAAATATAATAAATATCCTGTACACCAAATGGATTTGTTAATTATATTTCTCCAGGAATTGGAGGCAGAATAACTGACACGTGTTTGGTTGAATCATGTGATTTTTTAAATATATTAGAACCTGGTATATGCGTTATGGCAGATAGAGGATTTAAGGATTTAAGGATTTAAGCACATTGAACAATATCTGCGAAAGTCAGGTGTTACACTAATAAGATCTCCAAGTGTGGAAACAGGTGTGAAAATGACAAAAAGTGAAGCGAAACTAACTAAGATTATAACTAATGATGAATAACTAATGATTATACCGCATGCTTGTGTTAATTCAAAATTTGTAAAAGTACTGGATGACATATTAATCATAGCATGTGGTTTGGTTAATTTGCAAGATTCTTTAATACAATAAACTCAAACATTTTATTTTATATTTAATAAAACAAGTTTTTTATATGTTTTATACAACATTTACATTGTTTTTTATTTAAAATATATTATACTATTAGTTCTACACTCTGATATAATAATGGATAAACATTATTTTTCCAATAGTTTATTAACTTATCACCAATTATATTTTGAACATATTCAAGATCGAATGGAACACTTAAGATTTCTATTTCCTTATTTTTAAGATAATCTGGGTCAGCCACACAAAACAAACAGTTTGTCTTTCCTGTTAAATACATTTGAAGTTGAATTTGGGCATCATATTTTTCAGTACATTTTCCGTTTTTTATGTAATTTTTATATGTGTTTGCACTAATGGGACATTTCATTTCTATTATGCCATCTTCAAATATTCCATCTGGGGAACCAGCAATCATAGGATATTTGGAATTTAATATCATGCCACTCTTATTTATTTTTATCTTCAGTTTTTTCTCTGCTGTTTTCCTTACTTCATCTTCTAGGACACGGCCACCTTTCAAGGATGGAGTGTCTGGAATTTTACCGGCTAACTTCAAATGCTCTTGAAGCAGTTATTCGACCATATCTAAGTTCATATCAAATACTACTATTGGATTGTTCCCTAGTTTGTTCTTCAACTTTCTGTATTAAAGAAGCTGGTAATGCAACTTTATTTAAAAATACATCAACACATTTCTCTGTAAAATTCAATACAAGCTCGTGCATTGAGAAAGCCCGTGTTTCATTTAGACAATAAAAGCATTGATATTTAAAAACTCCACAGTTCTCAACTTTTTATTTCCTCTTCCAAAAGTTTCTGGAAACCAGATGAATTTCCTGGAAATATAGGACTGCCCTCATACAAGTCTTTTGCTGTACTTTATTTCAGGCTACTAACAATTTTGGACAGCTTAGATTTTTTCCAATAACACTCCACAGAAATGCATGATGGTTCCTCACTTCGGCGATGAACCCACATTAGAAATGCTATTGCGTGCTTGCAACCACCCTGTGAAGCAAGACAGTCATGACACTGAACGGAGAGAATAACTTTATTATCTTCGTCAACAACTAGTGTGCATCCATATAATTTTGCGTGAACTTTGTGCTCTGGACATATTCTGCACTTTACTCTGCACAATTTGCTGTCACGCTTAAGCTGCACATAACCGATGGCATCGTCTCCATATGAAGCTCGTGACGACCTGAAATCAAATTTAGCTATTGACACTCGTTTATATTTCACAAATCTAACCTGAAAACCACTTCAATGAACTTACAATACGTACATCAAAACAAACGGTTGTTATCTACAGAAGTGAAATAATTCTATTTAAGCTAGTAATAAACATTATATGTTTGTGTATACTTACATCGAGGTTTTAGCATTGCGGAATTCCGATGAACAAAACTCACCGTTTGACGCGAAAAATTTGCAAACATAACAACATCAATTTTGGGCAAATTACTACTGTTTGCTTTGTTAAATCCTGATTCCATAGCGAACTCTGCTTTGTTAAACTTGTAACAATAATCTACAACTATTTGTACAACTAACGCTATCTATGTAAAACCGTATGTAATAACTTACTCAACTAAATAAATATGTCAGTCTATTATAAGCAACAGACTGCGTATTATTAACAGGTTATGTGCCCAGTTTTTAAAAGAAAATTAAACGAAAAGTACTGTGAGGTTTTGTTATAAAATGACGTCGAACTATATCACTAATATGCCTAAGTTGAAAGGTCGTGAGAACTATGAGGAATGGTGTTTTGCGGTGCAAAATGTGCTCGTGTTAGAAGGCATGGCGTCCGCCATTATGGAGAGGTTACCGGATTCGGCTACAACAGCTCAAGTTACTGAAGATTCTAAAGCAAAAGCGAAAATAGTATTAACCATCGACCCATCGCTTTGCGTTCACATAAAGCACGCAGCTACAACATACGATTTATGGAGCAAGTTTTTCTATAATCTAAGTTACATACTGGGTCATGGAGTGGCAATTTACAAGCCGAATGTTAATGTGTTTGCGTAACAAACTAATTTTCCTTGTGTAACCGGTATCATCAAACATATTCTTCATGTTTGATGATACCGGTTACACAAGGAAAATTAGTTTGTTACGCAAACACATTACCATTCGGCTTGTAAATTGCCACTCCATGACTATATTGCCACTCCATGACCAGTATGTAACTTAGATTATAGAAACAGACCAGCGACTACAAGGTACAGGTTTCAAGATCACCGATGAGTGGATCGGTGCATTGATGTCAGCGGGATTGCCAGAAAAATATAGTCCTATGTTAATGGCTATAGAGCATTCAGGCATAGATAATAATTCAGATGTCATAAAAACAAAGTTGATGGACATGTGTAGTGAAGTTGAAATGGTTTCCGATGCAGAGAATGCTTTTGTTGCCAAAGGTTCACAGAGATTGAAATATGGAAACTCCAAAAATGGCCAGAGACAATCTAGTGAAACAACAAAACCTGTCAAAGTCATAAAATGCTTTAGATGTAAACAAACAGGTCACTATAAAAACCAATGTCCCAATTCCGAAATAAGCAATAGGAAATCAAATGCATTTAGTGCTGTTTTTCTGACTGGGAAATTCAATCCCAACAATTGGTATGTTGACAGCGGGGCCAGCAAGCACATGACAGCGAAACTAGAATATATCACGAATCCATCATATGAACATGAAACCAAAAAAATCATAGTTGCAAACCAAACATCTGTTCCAGTGCTGTGTTCTGGTGATGTAAACATCATTACAGTTGTGAATGGTGAAGAATATGACATCACAGTTTCAGATGTATTCTGCATACCTAACCTGACAACCAACTTGCTTTCAGTGAGTCAGTTAATTAAGAATGGCAACAGTGTAGTTTTTAAAGAAAACACTTGCTACATCTACAATCGACAGAAAAATCTCGTTGGAATGGCAGAATTAGTGGAAGGTGTATACAGATTATATGTTAAAGAATCAGATCAGTTATTAGCAGCAACAGCTATCCCATCAAGTGATATTTGGCATCGACGTTTGGGTCACATCAACAGTACTAGTTTAAACCAAATGAAAAATGGAGCTGCAGAAGGTGTGTCATATACAGATACAGCAAACATAGACAAATCCAAGTGCACTATTTGTTGTGAGGGGAAACAGACTAGACAAGCTTTCCAGCATAGTGTCACAAATACAAAGGATGTACTGGAAGTGATTAATTCAGACGTGTGCGGTCCTATGGAAAATCTATCCATTGGAGGATCCAGATACTATGTTTTGTTTGTTGATGACTATAGCATAATGAGTTTCATTTATTTTATGAGAACAAAAAGTGAGGTATTTGAGTTTTTTTAAGAATTTCAATGTATGGTAGAAAAACAAAAGGACAAAAAAATAAAAAGTCTTAGGACAGAAAACGGCGGTGAGTTCTGCAGTCAAGACATTGAGAAATATTTAAAACAGCAAGGAATAATCCATCAAAAAACTAATGCCTACACGCCTCAACAGAACGGTGTGAGTGAGAGGATGAATAGATCATTAGTTGAAAAGGCTAGATGCCTAATTTTTAATGCTGGTTTACATAAAAAGTTTTGGGCAGAAGCCGTAAATACCTCAGTTTATTTGAAAAATAGATCAGTTGTTGCCGGATTAAATAATATGACTCCGTATGAAGTTTAGACAGGTGAAAAGCCAAACTTAAGTCAAGTACGTGTCTTTGGAAGTAAAGTTATGATGCATATTCCAAAAGAAAAACGCCAAAAGTGGGATAAGAAGGCTAAAGAACTTGTTTTAGTTGGCTATGTTGAAAATGTGAAAGGGTATCGGGTTTATGACCCAGAAAATAACTCGATTACGACAAGCAGAGATGTCATCATAATGGAAAGACCAACAGAAAATACAGTAGATATTCCAGTTATACACAAGGTTCCAGAGGAGGAACAGATATTAAATAAAATAGAAGACACAGATAGTACTGATAGTGAAGTTGAATATGACAATAAGGACAGTACATATATACCAGAGGTTTCTTCGGTGAGATACTCTGATGAAAGTTCTTTTGAATCACCACCAGAAACAGATGCTTTACTAGTGAATAGTAAAGAAATTCAGTTCAAGCGAGCAAGGAAAATACCTGATCGTTACGGCTTTAACCATTTATGAATTGCAGAAGCAGAAGATTACAACGAGAAGGATATAACGATAGAGGAAGCTTTAAATGGACCTGAGAATCAGTTTTGGAGAACAAGCATGGAGGAGGAATTGGAATCCTGCCAGGAAAATGATGCTTGGCAAGTTGTTGATCGACCTCAAGACTCTACTATTGTGCAGTGCAAGTGGGTTTTTTAAAAGAAATACGATAGTGTAAATAATGTGAGATGCCGGGCGAGACTAGTGGCAAAAGGGTTCTCTCAGAAAGCTGGTGTTGATTTTCATGAGACCTTCTCCCCAGTGCTCCGATATTCCACGTTGAGGTTATTATTCTCTATTGCAGCAAAACTTAGTTTGTACATGCGTCACCTTGATGTTACTACAGCCTTTTTAAATGTTTTTTTGAACGAAACAGTGTATATGCAAAAACCTGTAACTTATAAAGGTAGCAGTGATGACAACAAAGTATAAAAATTAAAACGTGCCATCTATGGACTCAAGTAATCCTCCCGTGCTTGGTATCAGAGAGTAAATGATTATTTGATGGATCTAGGTTATCAGAAATCTAAATATGAACCTTGCTTGTTTATAAAATTTGAAGATATTGTTAAAGTTATTATAGCATTATTTGTTGACGATTTTTTTGTTTTTTCAAACTGAAATGGCAACAAATAAATTAATAAATGAGTTAGGTTGTAAATTTAAAATTAAAGATTTAGGTCAGATTAGACAATGTTTAGGTTTAAGAGTTAATATGCATAACAACTCAATAACTGTTGATCAGGAACAGTATGTTGAAAGTTTATTAAAAAGATTTAACATGTCACTCTGTAAGACTGTAGAAACTCTTATGGAGATTAATTTAAAGTTAATTAAGTCTCAGAATGGTAGTTGTCAGAATAATTATCCATATAGACAACTCTTAGGTAGTTTAATGTATTTGGCAGTGCTAACTAGACCTGACATTGCATATAGTGTAAACTATCTAAGTCAGTTTAATAACTCATATGATGAAATTCATTGGAAACAAGGATTTTAAAATATTTAAAAGGAACTAAAAACTATGGTCTCATATTTTGCAAAGATAAATCTAATATTGAGGGTTATGTAGATGCAGACTGGGGGTCTGATATTAATGATAGAAAATCTTTTTCTAACGCTTAACGCTTAATGTAACGCTTTCTGTTTGGTGTTCACTGTCACGTGACAGAATGCTTACTTTTGTCGATTTTATTTTGTCATTAAATTCATAATCGTCATAATAAGTCATTAAAGTCATAATTAATCATTAGAAACTGCCATTCATTCGATTTATTCTCAGTGTACACTACCCTATTGGATCTATTGAAAACTGATGAAAATTATGCATTTGCGCTAAATATTTTAAGAGATAAATATGAATCAGCACGGAAAATTACTCGTCGCCACTGGTCTATTTTACGAGAATATCCACGTCACACGAAATATACAGTGACATTACAGCTACTCAACCAGCTAGTCGATACTTTTTACCAACATACGAGAGCATTAGAAAATTTAAAGGCACCAGTGTCGTTTTGGTATATTCCCCTGGTTGATTTAATACTCTCAAAACTTAACCCGGCACAATATGGCATTGGGAACTTACATTCAACGATGATAAAGTTCCATCCTATATAGGATCTCTTGAAGTTTTGAGACACGTGTGGGGATAGTTTTCAACTCAACTGCACCACCAAAACGAGTTTATCAACAAAATCGACCACATTAAAAAACGCTTTTCGCTAACCACAACGCCAATCAATAGCCCACAAATGCATCAATTACCTTAACGTCAGTTACTTGACCTGTTTGTAATGAACCCCATAGACTATATACTTGCGGAAGATTTCTAAAAATGTCTGTTCAAAACGACACAAAGTAGTTGCTGAGGCACATCTTTGCTATAATTGTTTTGGGAAAGGACATTCAGCCAACACCTGTTTATCAAAGGCTTCATGTCAAAAATGTTCCAAACGTCACAATTCTTTATTAAATTTTTAACGAAACGATAATGTACCAGTGTTGGGCATAATTCAATTAATTTTTTAATTCTAGAATCAAACAATTACAATTTTAATTGCAACTAAATCAATTGCAATTAATTTAATTGAATTTACTGTTTAATTGTGAGATGCAATTGAAATCAATTGCAATTAAATCCATTAATTGTGTTTTACAATTAATTTAATTGCAATTAAAATTTTAATTGTTAGTTACAATTAACTTAATCATCAATTGTTTGTTATTATAATTAATACTATTTGATGAATGAAAAACTTTTCCCTTATTGTAACCGTGCTTTCCCGCATTGTGCCAAATAAAATAATTTCCAATATTGTAAATAATCTAAATAGTTGGGAAAGATGGTTCGTTCTGGACCCTTCACCTCCACTTCCGGCCCACCACCTCGCTGCCACTTCCGGTTAACACCCTACTTCCGGTTCCCACCTCCACTTCCGGTTCCCACCTCCACTTCCGGTTCACACTCACACTTCTGGTTCCCACTTACACTTCCGGTTCCCACCCCACTTCTGGAACCGGAAGTGGGAACCAGAACTGAAAAAAAATTTGCAACCGGAAATGGGGGGTGGGAACCGGAAGTGGTGAAAATTTTGCAATCGGAAGTGGAGTTGGGAACCGGAAGTGGGGTGGGAAACAGAAGTTGGGGTGGAAACCGGAAGTGGGTGGGAACCGGAAGTGGGGGCGAGGATGGGGGTCCGGAAGTGGAGGCGGAGGGTCTATTTGTTTCTTAAATAATAATTGTCGGCCAAAAATATTTATACAAATTTCGTGTGGAAATGATTTTACAGCGCTCCAGCTAATGGGGAACGAGCCCTTCAAGGGCTCGTTCCCTAAACAAGCTGTCGCGTTGTAAAATCAAACTTTCCACACTCTAATGTAAATAACTATTTCAGTTACGCATTATGGCAAGTGATTGATACATTGGAGTATAATAGATATCTTCTAGCCGACATATATTAATTGTTAATTGTAATTGAAAAAGTGCATCAATCAATTAACAATTAATCAATTGTAATTGCAAAATATTACAATTAACAATTAATCAATTGTAATTGAAAAATTTTACAATTAACAATTAATTAATTGTTAATTGTGATATATTGCAATTACAATTAATTATTTTAATTGTTAGTTGCAATTAAATCTCGAAATTTAATTGTTAATTGTTTTCACAATTAATTTTTGCCCAACTATGTAATGTACCATCTGATTCAAATCAGAACACCTTAACTATAATGAAAATAACCATTTATGACTAGTAAATCAGATACACCGATACCAAGGGTCTACTTACACCAAAGGGTAGGCACACAAGTTTAGTAGTAGATGCATAGTTAAACGACATTATGGTCACCGCTGCATTAAATGTATTAGATAAGTTCTGAAAAAGTGTTTCCTGTCGAGCGCTGCTTGATACCTGTTCTACTACTAATTTTATGGCCAAAGGTTTAGCAAACCTTTTAAAGTTGAAAACAAGTACTTGCTGCATACCTGTCGGCGCATTGAATACCATGACCACTTATTGCAATGAAATGACCACCGCTACCATCGCCTCACGTATAAATTTCAAACGACATTGACGTTTTTGATTATTACAATGATTTCACATGTGATACCCGATCAACCAATTCATCGAGAATCATTAAAAATACCTTCCAATCTCAAATTAGCTGACCACACATTTTATAAGCCAGGACCAATTGATCTTCCCATCGGAGCAGGTACAACTTCGTCATTATTAAGTATTGGCCAAATTAAGATTTCTTTGCCTGAGCAGCAAGACCTTTACCTACAAAAGACACTCCTCGGTTGGATTTTGGGTTGGGCCGCATCTTTGAGGAAACATCGATGAGAAACACCTCCTCAATGCAATGTAACAAACACAAACGAATTTAATCTAAAAGAATGTTGGAAAGTTGAAGCATGTCCGAATACTAGCAAACTTACCCCTGCAGAAAAGGAATGTGAACTTCATTTCAAAAAACACATTTCCAGAGATTCAACCGGTCGATATATAGTAGCGCGACCATTCAACCCAAAAGGACCTGAAATAGGAGAGTCGTGAAACCAGGCAGTCAAACCATTTGTAAGCACTGAGGGAAAGTTTAAGAATGACACAAATTTACAGAATCAATATAAGAAAGTAATGCAAGAATACATCGATTTAAACCACATGTCACCAGTCCACGAACCACCGTCAAGCTCAAAAGATTATTTATTACCTTCCACATCACGCCGTGATTAAAGACAGCAGTATGACCACAAAAATGAGAGTTGTATTTGATGGCTCTGCAAATACAACAACAGGTGTATCCTTGAACGAAAAAGTTTTTACAGTACCAACATCGGATAGTAATAACTGGCGATATTGAGAAAATGTACCGACAATTTTTAATTAGAAAGTAAGACAGAAAATAATAAAGCTTTTTATGGAAAGCTGATGATTTAATGCTACGAGCTCAATACAGTAACCTTTGGACTAAAGCCCAGTCCATACCTGGCTATTCGTTGTTTGCAACAACTTGCCCAGGATGAGGGTTCCTTGTTTCCTATTGCAGTTAGAATTCTATTAGAAGATTTTTATGATGATGATTTACTTAGCGGGGCTCTAAATGTACAAGAAGCAATAAAAATACGGCAAGAGATGACACAAATTCTTGCAAAACTTGGTTTAACTATTTGCCAATGAGCTTCAAATGATATTGCAGTATTGAAAGGCATATAAATGGAAAATATTAATTCCCAGTCACAATTAGGGGACACTACGCTGAAAACATTAGGTACCTGTTGGGAATCAAGCTAAGATAACATAATATATACCGTAAAACCTTCTCCATTTGCTGAAGAGACCAAAATAATAAAACGACGTATTTTATCGGAAATTGAAAAAATATTCGTTCTTTTGGGTTTGTTAGCACCAGCCATTATTATAGCAAAGATAATTATACAAAGACTTTGGGATGCAAAACTTGACTGGGATGAATCTTTACCAACTGAACTTTATGCCGAATGGGAAACATATTGCAATCAACTAACATTATTAAATAAAATATATTTTCCACGAACAATAATTTCAGCGACAATCAAATATATATAATTACATGGATTTTATGATGTAAGTGAGTAAGGCATATGGCGCTTGCATATAACTGAGGACAACAGATAACAACGGAAAGGTTCAGGTACAGTTATTATGTGCAAAATCGAGGGTCGCCCCTTTGAAAACCATTACAATACCGAAATGAAACAAATGGAACACATGGAAACGAAAGCAAAACAAATCAGTTCTTCTCAGAAATGTACGACAAGAAATATTGGACCGAGTCTCCGAATTTATAAAACATAAAAACAAGTTGACGTAGCTACCATTCAAGAAGCTCATGTAGGAAATGAAACCGATCTCAAAACAAGAGGCAAACTAGCAGGATATGAAATCCTTGGTGCTACTTATCACCACATATACGTGGTCTGTTATCCGACCTTCAGCCGGTAAAAAATGTGGCATACCTGGAGCGTTGGAAACCTAAGCACCCTGAAAGTAGTCTCCTTGGGACTCCACATATTTCTCCCAGCTGTGCCGCCATTGTTGGAAGCATTCCGAAAAAGCCTCTTTCGTAATCGACTTTAGCTCGGCTGTCGTTGCAGTCATAATGTCCTCTCTGTCTAAAATCGCGTTCCTTCCAATGGCCTCTTGACTTTAGGGAATAGCCAGAAGTCGCATAGGGCCATATCAGGAAAGTAAGGAGCATGTCGAACCAAAGGAGTCTGTTTCTTGCCTTTTGTCTGTTTTGAGAACCAAGTGATGACCACAACTCCAGTCGCTTGCGCCGCACAGCATCAAGTAGGCAACGTAGGACATCCCTATAGTACTCCCTATTATACTCCCTATAGTTGTTCCGTCATTTTACGTGCATTGAAAAACAAACGACAGCACTACACACAACGTCACTCGAACACTGCTCCACAGCAACTAACGCTATCTACAAGCGAGAAAAAATTCACACATGCGCACAAAGGTTCAAGGTCGGCTCATGCAAACGCGCTTGGTTCAAATCCATCAGGTTTTCAAAATAGAAAATAAGGTCGGATACTTTTCTAACAGACCACCTATGGATGCGCAACCTATATACCTAGTAAAATTGAAAACGCTCGTATAGTAGGAACCAATATTAGTAAAAATAACATTCACACTATCACGATGAAGATCGAGAAACTTACAGTGGCAAATATATATATAACCCTCCGTTAGCCCAGTGGTCTCCTGAAGTCTTGCCGCAGCTCCCCCATCCAGCTGTCTACTTGGGAGATTTTAACAGCCACCACACAATGTAGAAATGTAATAGTAAGGGTGAAACACTTGTAGAATGAGCAGACGAGAACAGCTTAAGCTTAATTTTTTATGCAAAAGGGGAACGTTTAGATCGCCAGCATGGGACAGAAAGTACAACCCGCACTTGTGTTTGTCCACCCATAATACTCAAAATAAACCAGTCCACATATCCAGAAAAGTCTTGGAAAGCTTTCCACACAGCCAGCACCGCCTAACTAAATTTGAAATAGGCACCCATATCCCAATAATCCGATCTATACCCAGACGATGGTGGAACTTTCAAAAGGCAAATTGGACAAAATTCTCTCTTGAATTGGACAAAATTGTGAGATGGATCCCGGCAGAGCCTGAGAATTATAATAGGTTTGCAGGTGTTGTTGTCTCAGGTGCAAAAAAGTCTATGCCTAGAGGGTATCGTAAAGAATACATCCCAGGATGGAATGCTGAATGTAAAGAACTGTATAAGTAGTAACCCACCCGTTTGAGAAACCCACTTGATCTTACCAGATCAGATAGCCAGCAGAATGGTAACTTTATCTAGAGCCCCACGTGATAAACAGCATACAAAACAACTTAAAAAAGGACTTAGTAATATACGCCAAACAGTATCACGCGACACGGAATTCTCTCTTGAGTTCACTACTGACGAATTAATTGCAGCTCTTAAGGATGTCAAAACTGCAAAGCGGTATTGACGGAATACCTGAGTTCCTGCTTCACTGCGGAGAAATGGCTGACCGTAGATTACTCTTAACATCTGGAGTCTTGCCGAAAGCGTATAAAATGAGTAAAATAATCGCTGTACTAAAGCCCAATAAACCGCGAGATAAAGTCGAAAGCTACCGCCCCATGGCACTCCTTAGCTGCTGTTATAAACTCTTAGAACTACTTCTCCTCAACAGATTAGGCACACGAATTCTGGAACATATTCCACGCGTACAAGCTGCTTTCAGACCTAATCGAAGCTGTGCAGATCAAGTTCTCAGCCTAACTACATATTGAACATATTGAAGCGAGTTTCCTAAAACAACAAAAGACAGCTGCAGCTTTCGTGGACCTAACAGCTGTTTACGACACAGTATGGAAAGAAGGGCTCCTTAACAAACTGGCAGAACAAGTCCCTTGCCATACAACGATCGGTAAACCTTAATCTTGTTATGTAGCGCACAGTTACTAGCGTCGTTAGCGAAAGCAACAATGTCAGAAATAAAGATTATATTTAACAGTCTACATTATTGGATCGATTCAATGATAGTTCTGCATTGGTTAAATTCATCACCGCACCAATTAAAAACCTTTGTTTCTAACCGAGTCTCAGATGTCGAAATTAAAAGAAATATTGCATATTGGTATCATGTACATACTAAAGACGATCTAGCAGATCTATTATCGAGAGGCGTTTTACCGACCGTATTTGTGACTATGAACATTTGGAAATTTGGACCATTTTGGCTGAGCAAATCCTCAATGGATTGACCTTCAATTCACCCACCCTCTTTAAAAGAAATACCCGAACAAAGACGTGTAATCTGTCTAACAACGAGAACAGAGGATTTACCACCCTCAATAGATTTTCAACATTTGAACGCATGATTCGCCCACTTGCTTATTGTTTTAGGTTTATTCGAGGCCGAAAACCAAAAGGTCCTTTACTTTTGCATGAATGGCGCGATAGACCGTCCAACAACAAGCATTTGCAAAAGACATAAAATGTATGTAACGACTTAATAACTTCGATGCATAGCAATACTCAACTTTCAAAGTTAAATCCGAAACTCGATAACATTAATTATAAGTTTGAGGTTGAACATAAGTTGGAGGTCGCCTATCTTTCGCCAATTTACATTTTGATGCAAAACATTACATATACAAAACCGTAATCTTACCTAAGAATAACCATGTAACTGATTTATTTATTGAGTATTTTCATAGAATACATCTATATACAGGAGTGCAGCAAACTTTATATTTGTTAAGGCGAAAATATTGGATCATCGACGGTCAAAGTCAAGTTTATAAAGTTATCACAAAGTGTGTGCATTGCTTTAAAGCGAAACCACCAATACCCAAATCTTATATATATATATATATATATATATATATATATATATATATATATATATATATATATATATATATATATATAACCACCCGGACCACGAGTAAATCCATCGCGTTCCTTCAGTCAAGTAGGGGTTGGTTATAGTAGACCGTTTCTGGTAAAAGAAAACAAATTCCGAAATAAGATTGAAATAAAGGCTTATGTTGCTGTGTTTATCTGCTTAGCTGTAAAGCCAGTTCATTTTGAATTAATTACCAATTTTACCTAAGGTTTTCTGTTTGCATTGAAACGTTTTATCGCTCGTGGAGGTTTATGTCAAGATACCTACAGTAACTATGGTACCTCAAGAGAAAACACAAGGCTTATTAACTATGAAAGCCATCCAATGGCATCTTACTCCACCCCATGCACCTCATGTTGGCGGTTTATGGGAAGTGACAGTTAAGAGCTTCAAAAGACTTCTACGTCATGTTGCCAGACATGACATGTTATTCACCTATGAACAAATCAACACCTTGGTTACTGAAATTGAAGCAATATTGAACTCACGACCTTTAACTCCCATTTCTACAGATCCCAATGATCCATTAGTCTTCACCCCTGGCCATTTTTTAATTGGTGATTCGTTGACCAACTTTAGCGATCGAGACTTTAGTAAACTTCCAACCAATCGTCTGTCTACTTGGGAATACATACAGAAAGTCAAACAAGACTTCTGGATTCATTGGAGACTTGAATATTTAAATGAATTAAATCTTCGGACTAAATGGTCTAAATCTTGTTGATTGTATCAAAACTTAACACTATTGTCTGCAATGCCATCTGTGTTCATACTTTGTTTCATGTGCGGCGTTTTGCATCATCTATATTATAAAGGGTGATTCATTTTGGATTTCCACATTCAAAATATTTAAAAAAAACACGTAGAAGTTGAAAAATATAAAAAAATTATTTGCCCTTTAAGGTTAGTTCATTACAATTATGTGTGAAAGATTGTATCATGTAAATGACCGCCGCGGCTCATGTGACATGACGTAATTCGTTTGTTAAAATTTTCGACTACTCTGCGACACAACTCAGGTTCTATGCCGGCTATTTCGCGTCTGATCTCCTGTTTCAGCTCTGCAATGGTGTTCGGTTTATTCTTGTATACTCTGCTCTTCAGATTCCCCCAAAGGAAAAAATCTGCGGGAGTTAAATCACACGATCGCGGCGGCCAATTGAAGTCACCGTTACGTGAAATAATGCGACCGGGAAACTTGCCGCGCACTAATTGCATCGTTTCTCCTGCTGTGTGGCAGGTGGCACCGTCCTGTTGAAACCATAAATCTTCGATATCCATATCTTCCAACTGCTACCAAAGAAAACCTGTTATCATGTTCGGATAACGAACGCCATTAACCGTAACAGAGTTCTCCGCATGATCCTCGAAAAAAAATGGGCCAATTACGCCTCCGGACCAAAAGGCACACTAAACAGTGACCTTTTGAGGATGCATTTTCGTTTCAACAATCTTTCTTGGATTTTCCAATCCCCAAATACGACAATTGTGCTTATTTACGAAGCCATCAACGTGGAAATGTGCCTCATCGCTAAAGATAATTTTCATTGAAAAATTTACCGCTTGTTCTCTTATCCATTCGGCAAACACACGGCGCTGTTGATAGTCTCGAGGCTTCAATTCCTGTGTTATTTGGAGTTTGAACGGGTGTAACTTCAAATCTTTTGTTAAAATTCGCTGTGTAGTGGAATACGTAAGGCCCACTTGCTGCGATCGATGACGAATCGATGTGCTTGGATTTTCGGCCACGCTTTCGGGAACAATGGCAATATTTTGTTCCGAACGACCTCTACGAGCACGCTGAGGGGTTTTGATGTTAGCTGCGGATCCAGTTTGTTCGAATTTTTGGACCACATTCCAAATTGTCCTCTCACAAGGTCGATTTTGCGCACCACAAACTTCACGTAAAGCACGAAATGCACTTTTCCTCGATCGGCCATTTTCATAATATGCTTGGATAATTTTAACACGTTGTTCTTGCGTATATTGCTCCATGACTACTTTTGTTTAACTTTTTAGGTTAGAAATCACACGCTGCCCTTGACAAATACAGTGGCGTGTCAAAAATATTTTAGATTGTAATGTGGAAACTCAAATTGAATCACCCTTTATTTGTACTTTGTATATTTTTAAATAAAATACAGTCAGTCTGTGCAGATAATTATAACGTGTCGCTTCAGTTTATTAACAGGTTATGGGACCAGTATAGTTATTTTCTTTTGAAAATATTGTTAAAATTGTTTTCTAATAGCGCAAGAATGGCTGCAAATTATATAGTTAACGTTCTGAAGTTGAAGGGTTGTGAAAATTATAGTATTTGGGTGTTTGCCGTCGAAAACTTCTTGATTTTAGAAGGGTTCTCCACGTGCGTATCACAGTTAGTGGAAGCAGATGACGCCAAGGCAAAAGCAAAGTTAATTTTGACGATAGATGCTTCATTATATGTCCATATAAGAGAAACAAAGACGACAAAGGAATTATGGCACAAACTAACGATGTTTGAAGATTCCGGCTTCGCGAGAAGCACTAATTTACTCAGAAGCTTAATTTCTACGCGATTAGATTCATGTGATTCTATGGCCAGCTACGTGACGCAAATTGTGGAAACGGGGCAGAAATTACGAGGAACCGGATTCAAAATTGACGATGAATGGATTGGTTCGTTACTTTTGGCAGGCTTGCCGGAAAAATTTTCGCCTATGATAATGGCGATTGCGCATTCTGGAATCGCCATTACAACCGACGCCATTAAAACGAAGTTACTCGATATGTAGTTTGACAACAGCGCAAACGGAAGTGCCTTTGTAAGTAAAGCAAACTGGCATAGAAGCAAACATCGGAATTTTGACAACAGCGGTGCTGTAGTGTCAAATGTTCGGAAAGATGTCAAATGTTATAATTGTAAACAGTTAGGTCATTATAAAAACAAGTGCCCCAATATTGAGTGTTCAGATAGACAAAATCTGATCATAAAAGCAATTCAAAACACAATGCTTTTAGTGCAGCATGTTTGAATGGTAGTTTTAATAGAAACGATTGGTATATAGACTCGGGTGTCAGTGTTAATTTAACTTCAAATGGAGAATGGATTAAAAATCCATGTTCAAGTTCAAATTTTGAGGAAATAATGGTTGCAACAAAAACCAAAGTGCCAGTAGTATGATCAGGTGAGGTTAACGTGACAACTGTGGTTTACAATCAAGAATTTCAAATACAAATGTGCCAGAGTTGACAACAAATTTATTATCAGTTAGCCAATTAATAAAAAATGGAAACACTGTAGAGTTTAAGAAAAATTGTTGTAAAATAGATAACAAGCAGAATAAGCTAGTTGCCAAAGCTAATCTAAATGATGGTGTTTATAAACTGGATCATGTTAATAATATTGAAAATTGTTTATTAGCAACAACTGTTGTTTCTGGAGATGTTTGGCATAGACGATTTGGACACATAAACAGTGTTTATTTATACAAAATGAAGAATGGTTTAGTAGACGGGCTTGACTATCAATATGCAGTGAATATAACTAAACAAAACTGTACAGTTTGCTGTGAAGGAAAATTACCTAGATCACCATTTTCCCATAAGGGAAATAGAGCCAAGGATTTGTTACAGCTGATACATGCAGATGTATGTGGTCCCATGGAGAACAAATCGATTGGTGGCTCGAGATATTTTTTAATTCTAGAGGATGCCTACAGTCGAATGGATTTTGTTTATTTTTTAAAACAGAAAGACGAAGTGCTAGCCTGTTTTAATCAATTCAATAGACTTGTAGAAAATCACCAAAATGGAAACATAAAGACATTCAGGACAGATAATGGTGGTGAATATTGCAGCAAGGAGTTTAATCAATGTTTAATAAACAATCGGATTGTTCACCAAAAGTCTAACCCATACATTCTAAACCACACAGTCTAACACCACAGCAAAACGGAATGTCTTAGAGATTAAACAGAACAATTGTAGAAAAGGCAAAATGTTTACTATTTGATGCAAAATTAGAAAAGAAATTTTGGGCAGAGGCAGTTAATACTGCTGAATATTTGCGTAACAGATCTATAGCTGCAGTTACTGAAAAAAACCCATATGAGTTGTGGAAAGGTAGCAAACCTAATGTCAGCAATCTAAGGATTTTTGGAAGCATAGTGATGGTGCATGTATCGAAAGAGAAAAGATTGAAATGGGACAAAAAGGCTACGAAGCACATTTTGGTGGGTTATAGTGAATGTGTAAAAGGCTATAGATTATATGACGATGACACACATTCTGTAATAACAAATAGAGATCAATCATAATGGAGAATATTGAAGAAGAAGTAAATATTACGGTGGAGGATAAATAAGAAACAATCACTAATACTGAGGACACATATTCAGTGGGGGAAAATTCAGAAAGAAGCGAAGAAAATTTGTCCATTTATTTAACAGAAGATTCAACAGATGATAGTTATATTATGCAAGAAAAGATGGAGGGTGCAACACTGCAACGTTAAAAAGGTCTGACAGGCCACCAAAACCGAAGAAGTTTAATGACTTTGTGGCTTATCTTTGTCTGGTGACTTATCTTTACCTAGATCCAGTGAGAGAAGTGATCCAGTGACAGTTACCGAGGCAATGTCAAGAATGGATAAGGAGAGGTGGAGACTGGCAATGCAGGAGGAGATCCAATCTTTTGATGAAAACGAAGCTTGGGAGCTTGTTGATGTTCCAGAGAGAAACACAATAGTGGACTGTAAGTGGGTGTTTAAAAGAAAAAGTGATAGTGATAATAATGTGCGGTATAGAGCCAGACTAGTTGCTAAGGGTTCTGCTCAAAAACCTGGTGTACACTACGATGAAACTTTTTCACCAGTGGTTAGACACTCTACTTTACGGTTATTAATTGCGGTTATTATCTGTACAATATGATTTGAATATTTTTTGCTTTTTTGAATGGAAAACAGCTTTTTTGAATGGGTTAGTGGAGGAAAATATTTTCATGAGACAACCAGAAGGTTTTGTTACATCAGGTAATGAAAACAAAGTTTTTAGATTAAAAAACGGCAATATATGGTCTCCAACAGTCTTCTAGAGCCTGGAACAAAAGGGCTGATGAAATTTTGACTTTCCTAGACTTTAAAAAATCAGATTTAGAACCTTGTATATATATAAAAAGTAGAAATAATCAAATATCAGTTGTAGCACTGTATGTTGATGACATTTTATTTTTTCAAATGATGAAAAAGAAACAGATTTTTGAAGAAAGGAATTTAGTTCAAGACTTAAAATTAAGGATCTAGGAGAGACAAAACTATAGGCATGAAAATTGTTAGAGATAAAGTAAAAGGTATTATAACTTTAAGTCAAGAGAAGTATATTGAGGAATTGTTACATACATTTAATATGGTTGACTGTAAACCTAAATTTTCGTAGGAAAATATAATAAAACAGAGTTTTATATGTTTCAAAATTTATTTGTAGGATACTACATATGTTTCACCACACTGTGGCTTCATCAGGTGATGAAATATAGAAAAAATATAAAAAACAGCTTCTTATATACAAACGGAAAAAACTTTTTGACGGGGGGGTGGTTAGTACAGACTTAGGTTTAGTAGGGGAGAATTATTTAGCTATATTTGGTCGTTTAGGATGATGCCTTTTTTATAATATTTGTTAATTTCTGAACTTTCTAATAAGTTAAGTTTTTTACTTTTTGCTTCTGTGTGTAAAATATCAAATTTATTATTAAATTTGTGGTTGTTTTCTAAGCAGTGGTTGGCGAAAGTAGAGTCAGTTTTCTTCGAGATGTAACTTCTTTCGTGATATTTTATCCTGATCCCAAACGACCTCCCTGTTTGTCCTATGTAGACTTTATCACAAACAGGGAGGTCGTTTGGGATCAGGATAAAAGAACACGAAAGAAGTTACATCGGGGTTACCCCCGTCAAAATGTTTTTCCGTTTGTATATAAGAAGCTGTTTTCTATATTTTTTCTATTTTTCATCACCTCATAAAGCCACAGTGTGGTGAAACATATGTAGTGTCCTACAAATAAATTTTGAAACATATAAAACTCTGTTTTATTATATTTTCCTATTAAAAATGAAGTTTCAACAAGTAACTCCACAACTAATCAATTATCTAAATTTTCGTATTGAAACAAATGTTTGTACAAATTTAGATAATAGTAGTAACAGTAGATATTCCATACCAACAGCTAATTGGTAGTCTCATGTATTTGGCAGTATTGACTAGACCCGATATTGCATTTAGTATTAGTTATCTAAGTCAATTTAATACCAACTCTAATGATAGTCATTGGAAAAGTGCCAAAAGATTTCTAAGGTATTTAAAAGGTACCAAAAACCATGCTTTAAAATTCAAAAAGGAAAATTATTTATCATTGAAGGGTTTTCTTGATGCTGATTGGGCAGGCAATGTCATTGACAGGAATATCATATACTGGTTTTGTTTTTAAACTTTCAGGTTCTGCAGTGTCATGGGAAAGCAGAAAACAGAAAACAGTAGCTCTGTCTACTACAGAATCTGAGTATATGTATGGCCTTGTCAGAAGCTTGTAGGGAAGCAACTTATTTAAGGAACTTATTATATGAGTTAACAGAATATTCTGATTGTAATGTTTTGTACAATGATAATCAGAGTGCTCAAAAATTATCGTCAAATCCTATGTTTCATAAGAGAGTGAAACATATTGATGTTCGTCACCATTATGTAAGAGAGGTGGTTAATAATGGTATTGTAAAAATTGGATATTTACCGACCTCAGAAATGTTAGCTGATGTTTTGACTAAAGGTTTAAGTTCTGTCAAACATCACATGTTTTTAAAGGATTTAGGCATAGCAGAGAATATGTAAAATATTTGATAAGTGTGGGTGTTGGTTGTATCAAAACTTAACACTATTTTCTGCAATGCCATCTGTTTTCATACTTTGTTTCATGTTCGGTGTTTTGCGTCATCTATATTATATTTGTACTTTGTATATGTTTAAATAAAATACAGTCAGTCTGTGCAGATAATTACAACGTGTCGCTTCAGTTTATTAACAAATCCGAACCTAATATTCTGAGCGGTCTTCCACCAGCACAATGGGCAATGGGTCGAGTTGTTGAGTGTTTCCCTGGCCATGATGGCGTCATTCGTACAGTGAAAGTGATAACTTAATGTAAAAAAATTGGCAATCCTACCCATAACTACCATTGAACAGTTATCAAGTGCATAAGATTTTAGAGACTTTATGTGTTCTCATTTTAATTTTCATACCTTAATTATTCTTAAGAATTTATGTGTAAACTTGTTCGGTCTACCCTCTCGACGTGGGGAGAATGTTTGAACCTTCCTTCTTTATTTTTTGTTGATATGGTGATTTCGGGTGACATTTAGTTTTGCAGGGTTTTCCGACGGTTTTCTGACGTGTGACTTAACCTAGAAGAACCTAGAAGACACCGTTCGCCGAGTTCTCCAATATTGTTTGTTTCAATAACCAAAAGACCGCTCGCCGAGTTCTCCATTATTGTTTGTTTTTAAGAACCAAAGTGACCGCTCGCCGAGCTCTCCATTATTATTTGTTTTAAAGAACCAAAGACACCGCTCGCTGAGCTCTCCATTATTGTTTGTTTTTATGCCGCGAAAAAGACACCGCTCACCGAGTTCTCCATTTTATTATTTGTGTTTTCACGCCGTCAAATTGTATTTACCGAATTTGTTGCATCATTTGCTTGTATTTTTTTGTGGTTTAATAAAATCACAAAACTATTGTTATTTTTGTAATTAAAATTAACAAACTTTCGTTTTAATTTGTTTGAAAGAAAATTACAAAAAACAAAGTAAAAGATGTTTTTGATTACTTACAAAGAAGGTAATGAACAATTAATTAAGACGTATAACATCATATAACTTGACAAAAAGTTGTAGATTACATAATCGCTACTGTAAAGCCAGCCATGGTAAATTTTATTACGGTGTTAAATTATTATAATCAAAATTATTATTTGGTTTGCAAAATGTCGGACACCAAACCAATCGGCACAGCACGAGGAAATAAATTAAAGTTGAAAAAAACTGCGAAGGTGCGCATTGGGAACAATTGTGACATCAGTGACATTAGAAAGACACATAAGTCACAAGCATACAAGAATAATAATATTTAAATAATATTTAAAGACGTAGAAGTCGAAAATTGAATCCAGCACTACGTAGTAGTCTCCCAGAAACCAAGGTAATATGGAAGATCCCCAGATCTTCCTAGAAACAAGGAGCTCAACGACACCCATTTAAGAAAATTGTGTAACAGTAGAACCACTAGAGAACACGAATCCGCAACAAAAGTACAAAATAAATAGCAAAAGAGAAACCACCCATCCAGTTAGCTCTGTCTAGACATCGCCCAAGTCATAAGCCAAGCGTACATATTGCTCAACCCGTCCATGTCCTTCCTTGAGTTCATGGCTGCGCCGGCGTTATGAATAAAACACATTTCCAAGAAGAGTCTCTTAGATAGGAGTGGTTCACTTGCAAAAACTTTTAGGTCATCGTAATTGACCCGATGGTCCTTGACATTACAATGTGTTGCTAAGGCGCAAGAGTGGGCTTTTATTCGGCAATCACTTCTGTGATTGGCCAGTCTGGAGGACAATCTTTGGCCGGTCTGACCAACGTACACCAGTACACCCACTCGGCACACGGTATGCGATAGAGTACATTTGATTACATTAACGTGAGGGTTAAATCTTTAAGGTTGTCACATAGGTTGTCCGACAGGTTGTCTTGTAGGTTGGAGAACAACAACTTCCTAAGTACCGTTTCTTAAATGGGTGTCGTTGAGCTCCTTGTTTCTAGGAAGATCTGGGGATCTTCCATATTACCTTGTTTTCTGGGAAACTACTACGTAGTGATGGATTCAATTTTCGACTTGTACGTCTTTAAATATTATTTAAATATACTTTTTCCTGTGTCCTTGTGACTTCTGAGTCCTTCTAATGTCACTGACGTCACGATCGTTTCCAATGCGCACCTTCGCAGTTTTTTTCCACTTTAATTTATTTCAATAGAACGAAAAGTTTTTGTTGGTTTCCTCGTGCTGTGCCGATCGGTTTGGTGTCCAACATTTTGCAAACCAAATAACAAATTTTTAAACACCGTAATTAAATTTACCATGGCTCGCTTTACAGTAGCGATTATGTAATCTACAACTTTTTGTCAAGTTATATGATGTTATACGTCTTAATTAATTGTTCCTTACCTTCTTTGTAAGTAATCAAAAACATCTTTTACTTTGCTTTTGTAATCTTGCCTCTGCAACAATTTGTTGGGTCTTGAAAAAGATTTAATCAACAAATCGAAACGTCGACTTAAGAAGAATTTGAGTTGTTTTTGTTAATCGTATTACCCCAATTCTACCGTTTGGGTAGTAATTTAAAAAAAATTTACTCTTTATATATATATATATATATATATATATATATATATATATAGATATGTATATATATATATATATATATATATATATATATATATATATATATATATAAAGAAAAAATGTTAATATGCATATAGAAAATTATGCCGCGTCAGAAACCGACAAGAGCGCATCACGACATTTAATGAACACACTCTCGCGGCCGGATAAGATTAAATTTAATTAAATCCATACCACTAGTACTTATAACTTATCTGTTTTACAGGTGACATTGGTCTCCAGTATAAATGAATATAAATCTAGCACTTATATGTGATTTATGGCCAAATCGACGTCGCGGAATTTATACACGCTCAAGCGACATACAAACCACAAAGTTTTCGCTGCATTTATGCACCTGCTTTCCATTTAGAAGCCGAAAATATGTACATTTAAGTAAGAGGGATCACTGGTTATCGGTTATTCGATTTGGCGAGGAATCTCTTGCCGACCAGAACGTAATACGTTCGGGCAGCCGACCCAATATCCGGATTTAAATGTATCTCCATGTTAAATTTACTCACGTAAATAAGTGCAAATACCTATTTCAAATATTCAATAGAGGTTTCACAAAATCAAAATAAATGAAATATTAAATAATATTTGCTGGGGTCTAGAGATAGGTTTGCTGGGGTCTGAATCATTCGAGAACTCGACCATCTGTTTCCGATTTGGAAATACGAATCGCGTGTGAGTTGTCGTCGGTAGTGCCAAGATATGGCATAATCGCATAACAATAATTGTATCGTCTTAGTACTCGGTTAGTACTCGTGTGCAGAAATTATGTATGACCACTCGGACTAGAAAATCGGTATCTGCTGTCTGCACTACTAGTCAGTCCCTCCGTTAAAGGCTCTTTCTTTGGAAAGAGGAAGCAAATTCTAGTTTTTGTTTCAAAATAAAATAAAAGTATTGATATTTGTTGAATTGGTGATGGACCATACCATTTTAAGGCTTTAAAACATGTTTTTCTTTTTAACTTTCTTTTTAAATACTGGGTTGGTAAAATCAAAGTATCTATTACAAATTAAAATAAAATAGGGTAAGGAAAGGTAAGTTAGTGATAAAAATGGAAAAACTATTTATATAATGTTTGGCAACAAAAAGCAAAAAGTCACTTTAGTTTGAATGTAATCAATCAGACGATCACCAGATTTATTATTTAAAGTAAGTACTAAGAATAGTTTACTTAACAAAAATCTTATAATTTTGAAAATAAATCTCAATAGAATAGACAGGTACTCTATGGTCAGTTGGCGACACAGTCCGATAGATTAGTGGTACTAGGTAACAAATTTGGTGATGGAAATTCTTTATATAATCACATATTTTCAACTTAAAATAAAAAATGTTGGACTCTTTAATAAATACAGCATGCAATGATCACATCTATAATATAGCTGTGTCTCTGGATCAGTATCTTTGATAGATGCACACATCTCGTATCCGAATAATATGAGCATTGGATTCATTTGTCTATATATTCTATTTTTTAGCATCAGCTGAGTACAATACCTCAAATAATTCGCACACCCAATCATCTTCTATATATTGGATTTAACTTTTTTTTCTTGCTTCTTGTGCAGATTTGCCTGACGTTGAGGACAGAGGCTGCAAATTTTCTATTATATTTTAATAAGCACATTTAGGTGTTAAGTTATTTAAAAGTATATTTATTTAATATATTTACATATACACAATTATTAGGCCCACAACCCTCATTTAAGTTGCTAATTGGGCTTAATTACAATTTTTCAAATTTTTTAAAAAAATCGTCATTAATCCCGGTTTACCATTAAAAATGCAATGTAATTAGGAGTATCAATTAGGGGTATTACATTGTATCAACGGATACACGGTCAGCCCACGATTATTTAATCTCTAATTGGTCATTTACCAACGGCAATAGAAGTTCGACCACATCTCCTTTGCTAAACCGAAATCTTCTTCAAAAAGGAACCTTCAAAAGGAAAGAAACAAATGTACCTCTTGGCGAGCCGCCTTCGAAATCCATTTCCATTTCTTATAGGAATTTCCTCAAAACCATCGTCTAACTCACTATCATCATCATCAGTAGTGCTACAACCCTACAGGGCCTTGACTTTCTCCAGCCTCGTCCGCCATCCTCTCCGGTCTCTGGCAAAGACCTTCCTGTCAGCTGCACCAATTTTTCTGAAATTCTCAGAAACGCCGTCTTTCCATCTTAGCCTTGGTCTCCCTCTGCCTCTAATGCAGGTTGGTATGGCCTTAAAGTTTCTTCGCGTTGGCACGTTGTCATAGCGTGCTACATGTGCTGCCCATCTTAACCTGCCAATCTTGATTGTTGTTATTATGTCTCAGTTTCCTGACCCTCTGTATAAGTTATAAAGGTCAACTGACTGGAGAAGAGATATAATTCTCTTCTCCAGTCAGTTCTTCCAGTTCAGTTTTCTTCTCCGTTATCCTCTTGGATAGCCCCATAAATCTTTCTTAGGACTCTTCGTTCAAATGTTGATAGTAGCTTCTCATCTGCTTTTCTTAGGGTACAGGTTTCCGAGCCATAGATTAAAACTGGTACAATTAACGCCTTATAGATTCTGATCTTTTTGATTCTCGAAAGGCTCGATTTTATATCTTTTTATTTCTTTGCTGACATCATTACTTGGTTTTATCAAGGCTCCTAGGTATACGAACTCATTCACTGCCTCGATGTTATATTCTCAAATTGTGATATTTTGACCCGCATCTCTCGCCCTGTGTTCTTTTGTGGCAGCCATAAACTTTGTCTTATTTGCCTTTATTTGTAGTCCCATATTTCTTGCGGCATTCTCAAAATTTATAAAGTTTTTTTTTGCTTTTCAAGGAGTTCTAGAGGTCAGGTCTATGTCGTATGCATATGCCTGCGCCTGTGATGATTTATTAACGATAGTAACTCTAGTATCCAGTTCCGCATCTCGAACCACTATTTTTATTGCTATGTTAAACAGGAGACACGCCAGCGCGTCATCCAGCCACACGCCTACACTTGTTTCGAATGAAATTTCATTCTGTATTTTTACGTGGCACACAACTTTTGACATTGTCGTTTTTGTCAATTCAATTAAGGTCTTTGGAATGTGTAGCTCATTAATAGCTTGTTATAACTTCGGTCTTAGAACGCTATCATAAGTTGCCTAAAGTCAATAAAAAGGTGTAAAGTGTCGATATTGTATTCGTAGCACTTCTCGAGCATGTGGCGTAGTACGAAAATCTGGTCTGTTGTCGATCGACCAGTTCGGAATCCGCATTGGTATTGTCCGATTCTAGATTCTGCGTACGTCCTTATGCGAGATATCAGGATATGTGACAGTATCTTATAAGCAGTGTTTAGTAGTGTAATAGCTCGATAGTTACTGTATTCCAACTGATCAACTTTTTTGTGTAAAGGGCATATAACCCCTACGTTCCACTTTTCTAGCATTTGTTTTTCACGCCCGACTTTTCGGATGATTTGTAGCATGGTTTATGACAATACTTTTCCACCAGTTTTGAGGAGTTCTGCTGTGGTAGTATCTTTTCCAGGAGCTTTGTGGTTTTTCAGCTTCTTTATGGCATCCTGGATTTCCTACAAGTTGGGCGGTTCGACTAGGTCATCATTTAATTCTTCTAGCTCTTCTGCTTCTTGGTTATCTGAGCCTAGGAGTTCGGGGAAATGCACCACCCATCTTTTGAGTATTTCCTCCCTCTTGGCAAGAACCTGTCCGTTCTTGTTCTTACAAATATTTACATTTGGTTTGAACTCCTTCTTATATTGTTAACCTTATGGTAAAATTTTCTTGATTCCGATTGATTTTTGAGTCGTTCTATTTCATCCAAGAGTTTTTGTTCATCTTCTCTTTTCTTTCTTTTATGCATCCTTTTTTCTCCTCTTCTGAGTTTCTTGTAAGTTTCTTCTGCCTCTCCAGTTTTTCGTTGCTGTATTCTTTGGTAAGCTTTGTTATTTCTGTCTGTCACTTCCTGGCATTCTTCGTCGAACTAGTCATTTCGAGGCGCTTTATTTTCATAAAAAATAGCAGGGTAAATAGCTAAGCAGGGAGTATTCATAATAACCCACAGGAGAATATATCTCCAAAGTATATCTCCACATGGGAACCGATTAATGAAAGGATGATAAAGATGAATCTAAAAATATTATTATATAATGTGACTATACTGGGAATATATGCCATTAATGATGACGAACTAGTCCACAATAAAGACTCATTCTATGAAAAACTAAATAAGGAAATAGGAAAAATAGGAACGTCAAGAGAAATAATACTTCTAGGAGACCTGAACGGCAGAATAGGAAGAAAAGAAAAGGACCTGGTAGTGGTAAAGTATGGAGAAGAAGTCGTTAACGATAATGGAAGACGGTTAATAGAAATATACGAACAAAATCAGTTAACCATTCTTAATGGACATTTTCAACACCGCGAAATCTATAAATACACATGGACACAGCCAACAAGGAATCTAAAAAGCGTTGTCGACTACATAATTATAAAACAAAAATCCAGACTGAAGTTCCTAGATGTAAGAGTACAGAGAGGTGCCTCATGTGGAAGTGACCACACCTCTTAAAAGGAAAAATAGTGTCACCAATAAGAGCAAAAGAAGAACCTGACAATTCCAAATGAATGGATGAAATAACAAACGGAGAAACCCCAAAAAAATTTAAAGTCAATTGCTTTAGAAAAAGCGATACTGGTCAGAAAAAGCCATACTGGTGGGACGAAGAAATTGAATACGAAATAGAAGAAAAAAGAAAAAGGTACCATGTATATTTAAGTTCGAAAACTATGGAAGACAAGATAAAATACAAGGAATCACAAAAGAGAGTTCGGAAGAAAATATGGGAAAAGAAGAACTATCAATGGAAAAGGAAGTGTTCAAGACTCAATACATACATTGGAGGAAGAAAGAGTACAGAAAGTTGGAGGCTCCTCAAAAGTATGAGAGGAGGCCGAACAAAGGACATAATCTCACCTAAAACACATCAAAAATGGAATCAATACTTTGAAGATATGCTGACAGAAGACAGACCTCAATTTAAAGACATCCAAAACGAAAATCAGGGCATATTTATACAAGGAACCCCAATTAGAATTACTGTGCCAGAGGTTAAAGAAGTCTGTAAAAACTTAAAACACAGAAGAGCCCCAGGACCGGGTAATATTACTAATGAATTATTAAAATATGGCACAGATAAACTAAACGGGGTATTAAGAAATTTATTCCAAAGGTGTCTCAACAGGCACGAAGTACCCATAGAATGGAAGACATCATACCTATCGACGATATACAAAAAAGGCGATAAGAGTAACTGCGACAACTATAGTGAAATAGCCGTTACAAGCACTATAAGTAGAGTTTATGAAAAGATCTTAAAGAACAGAATAGAAAAAGAATATGCGGATATGGAGGCAGAAGAACAAGCAGGCTTCAGAGCAGGAAAATCCACAGTCGACCATCTGTTTACGCTAACTCAAATTTTAGAAAACAAAACAGCACGAAATCAAGAAGTACATCTCCTGTACGTAGATCTGAAAAAGGCCTACGACAGTATACCTTTAGTATAACTTTGGGAGGCTCTCCAACATAGCAATATAAAATAATAAAAGCTGCGAAGTCTTTATACGCGGGCTCTACATCCAGAGTCAAAACCAACGAAGGATTAACATCTGGATTCACAGTAAACAAATATCTTAAACAGGGTTGCTGTATATCTCCGACACTGTTCAAAATCTACTTGGAACACGCGCTGAAGACATGGAAACGGAAATGCAATGGCATGGGAATGCCAGTGGATGACGACACGACAGTATATACCCTCTATTTCGCAGATGACCAAGTAGTTATCGCACAAGAAATAGATGATATTGAATATATGAGCCGAAAGCTCATCGAGGAGTATTGAAAATGTCAACATTACAAAAACGGAGTATATGTGCACAGGAGGACAGCCAGAAGACTTACATCTAGCAACGGGACAGATCATTAAACAATGCAATATATACAAATACCCAGGAATGAAAATATCTAAGGAAGGGACACTAGACGAAGCAATATCGGACAGAAACGTACAGGGAAGAAGAGCTATTTCCATGCTGAACAGTATTCTTTGGGACAAAACCATTACAAAAGAAAATAAAAAAAGGATTTACAATTCCATCGTGAAAAGTATAATAACATATAGCTCGGAGGTATGGCCGATAAAAGAAAAAACAAAAAAAAGCTAAAAGCCACAGAAATGGACTTCTGGAGAAGAGCGGCGGGAAATTCCAGGAGAGATAGAGTCCCAAATAAAACCATTAGACCAGAAATGGGAATACAATACGACATTATTGATGACATTACAAGTAAACAACTAACATGGTATGGACACGTCCAAAGAATGTCAGAACACAGAATCCCAAAGAGAGTACTAAACTGGAACCCCAAGTAAACCGAAAACTAAAGACCGCGAAAGACCGCTAAAAAGACCGCGCAGAAGCTGGAGAGACGGAGTGGACAAGGAAATTCGAGAGACGGATCTGGAAGAAGGGCTGTGGATGAACAGAGAGGAGTGGCGATTAGGAATCGGAAGACGTAAAAGTTATAACCCGATATGTATATATTATTTTCATAGCCCAGGATATTTTCTGCCGCTTGTTTTATGACATCGCTAACGTGTTGCCACATGGTATTCACTGGCTCATCAACCCTGATGTTTATATTCTCTTCAATATAGTTCTTGTATGCATTAAGTGTTTCTTCTTTCAGGGCATCTGTATTGTATCTTAGTTCTTTACTTCCTTTGGCCTTTTTCACGTTGGAAATTTTGGCTCTTAGTTTCGCACCAATCATTGTGATTGCTCTCCTGTACGTTCAATCATCCATGAGATTGGAGTAGTGTCTGCTGTCTATAAGTACATGGTCGATTTAGTTTTAAGTTTCTCCATTACGGATACCCATGTAACCTTGTGTATTCTTTTATGTTCGAACGTTGTACTTCCCACTACCATGTTCTTAGAGGCCTCAAAATTAATAACCCTGTTTCCGTTGTCGTTACTTTCATAATGGAGGTTGTGTCTACCAATATGCTCTTGGTACATTTCCTTCTTACCAATCTTAGCATTCATGTCACCGATAATTATCTTAATGTCGTGGGTTGCGGTTTGATCATAGGCACATTCTAACTGCTCATAGTATAGGTCTTTATCTTCTTCTGATTTATCTTCAGTAGGTGCATGTGCATGTAATTATACTAATGTTGAAGAATTTTCCTTTTAGTCTAAGCACGCACAATTTCTCATTAATAGCTTTAAAGCCAATTACTAACTGCCTAATTCTTTCCGTCACCGCAAAGCCAGTACCAAATTGATGTTGAGAGGGGTGACAATTGTAGTATAGATCAATGTTTGTCTTATGCATGACTACGTTGCCAGTCCAGCGCATTTCTTGTATTGCAACTACGTCAGCTCCTTATCATACTATTTGTTCTTCCAGAAGTCTAAGCGACGCATTACGATATAGAGTTCGAACATTCCATGAAAAGAGTTTTAAATCATTATCCTTTAAACGGTGCTTAGATCGTCGTCGATCGATCAATCCGGCTCTTTCTGCTGGAGACTTCGCAACAATGTTTTTATTACGGAGTGAGTTGTCAGCCCACTGCCAACCCCTTTTTCGAGGGACCATTTTACCCGCTCTTGTTTGTTTCTGACCCAACTTTCCACCCGGGTTGGTTATCTGGTTACCAGTTGGGTTACTCAGGTTAACAGGGGGCACCAGCGAGTAGGTGAGAGTCGGGTTTGAGCAGCAGAGGCTAGGTGAGGCTATCCGGAGGCGGCCTCATATGTTCGCTTACTACTCCATTGCCCCCAAACTCACTATCATAATTGTTTAAAAAATCGGTGTTCATTATGCTGTTTCTGAGGTTAACCAACATGTCAAAACTACATCGACGACAATCGCAAGCGTCAGAAATGCAACAACCAATCACAGTGCTGAAGATTTCCTCAAGGGAGCTCGAGACCTTCGTTGAGATAAGGAGCCGAATAAGGTTCCTTCAGCTGTCAAGGAAGGTCTATGAAATGCGAAGTAAGGAACAAGGAATCCTTGTTCCTCAAGGAAGCACTATGAATACGGGTATTAGAGTAATCTTCACAGTGATATGGTCCTACCCCACTTGACATTATCATATTTATATAAAACCAGAAACAGAAATCTTTAGACAACCACGTCTGCTTGCTGTACTAGCAGATAATATAAAATTGGGAGAAATTACTATTTGAAATTTGAATATTAAAAGTATGCATTAAAAGTATGTTATGAATTAAGGTATTCTACGTTCTTAAATTGTACTTATATTTTATATTTATTTTGAAATTCATTTGTTAATTTAAACGTAATATCGTAATTCATTACAATAATAATTACTATAATATAAAAAATACTATTACAACTACAATAAAGTAATTTTTCCTAATTTTATAAAATTATTTATGTGTAATATTTTACAACATACGTACAAACAAATCCTTTTAAAAAAGTTTAAATATAGTACTATTTATACAAAAGTTGTGTATTATAAAAAACAAAAATTAATATTAATATGAATGAAAAATCGGCAGAGTCGTAGTTTATTTACACCTTATAATATTATTCGTAAAATCGGACATTATAGTGCCAAATAGTCTACAGTGAAAGCGACTAAGTGCAGAAAAGACTTGGCGATATTAGAAAAAGTGCGGAATAAGAAAATAGATTCATAAAGTAAAACACAGAGATAAGTACGCTAGTGCGTTTTAAAAGGGGAGGTAAATATAGGAAAGAACGTTTTGAATGGCTAGGAAAGGAAATTGAGGAAGTGCAAAAGTTTGGGTATTTAGGATATGTGTTTGGAACTGGGTGCACTAATAGGGAGCATGTGGATTATGTGTTAAAAAAAGCGTGGGTGGCGGCAGAACGCATGTGGAAGGGAAGAGGTATTTAGAATGGCAAATCGTGAGGGTGAAAGAGGGAAGAATGGGAATGCGTGGGGAATGAATAAAAGGAAATTATATGAAAGAGCAGGGATATCTGGCGAGGGACTAGAAAAATTTAAGAGGGAAGGGGCAAACTGGGTGGAAATGCTAGGTGAGCGATTAGTAGAGGTAGAGTTACAGGAACGCCAAGACCAAATTGCCAACAGTAGATTTTTCAAAGAATGAGATTCAGGTGCTTAGTCGTTTACCTACCTATTTATACTCAACTAAAGAGGCAGACACGAAGGTCATACTGGCAAGGTTTAGGTGTGGAAGTGAAGAGCGTGCTAGGAAATACTGGATGAGTGAAGAATATCGGAAATGCACAGTATGTGGGGCTGGAGAGGATAGATGGAAACATTGGATAGACGAATGTACAAGGAATGAATGGAAGGAACAGAAGAAAAGGCTAGGACAAGAATGGAAGAAGTGTATGGATGAAAGGGGAATTGGTTTGGAATTGAAAAAGTGGAAAGAGCAAATAGGCAAAAAGGAAGAACCTATTCCTTTAGTATGTAACGTGTAGGTAATATATGTATAGGATGTAATATATTTTAATATATTTTGTATATATGCCAATAAAAGGTTATATTAATAGTGCGAGAGAGGTTAATTGATAAGGCATACGAGAGACTTGCGCCTGGGCCAAAACATACGCAGCGTTGCGGGAGTGTGAATAAAGCCGGCAGAAGAAAGAATAACCCACCCAACAAGTAAAAAGGACACAGAACTTTAACGAATGGCTAGCAAAGACATACAGGTGATACAAGACATGTTCAAGAAGATTGAAAATAACAGAATGAGTGGAATGAAGAAAATAGAGATATTGAAACAGAGCAAAAAACTAAAAAATACTAACATATGGATAGAAGAGGATTATCCAAGGGAAATTATGGAAGAACGCAAAGCCCTAATTCCACAAATTAAAGAAGCAATACAAAAGGGACAAAAGGCGATCATTAAGTATAAAAAATTAATAATATATGGGGAAATGATCTGTACAAAAGTAGCAACTAGAAAATCAGGTAGCAGAACCGACGTAGAAGAAGATAACAGAAAGAGAAAAAAAGATAACGAAAGATCTCCGGAGGTCAAAACACTGGAAGAGCAGCTAAAGAAAATTACGAAAGCAGCAAAAAACTAACGACAAACAAAAAAGATTGTAAAAATAATGTAGACAAACCCGGCAATGAATGGGGATCATAAGTGTCATAAAAGCAAGTTTAGGGTCATAAAAAATGATAAAGAAACACAGATACGTAAAAGCACACTGAAAGGACATGTCCTTCCTCTCAGTAGAATAGGAACATGGCACGTCAGAAGCTTATTGGGAAAAGAGGACGAACCAATAAACGAATTAGAAAAGGTGGATATGGATATTCTGGGTATTACAGAAACAAAAAGAAAACGAGAACAAACGCTTACTGGAGAGCATGTACTAATATATAGCGGAGTCAATGAACAGAACAGGGCAAGAAAAGAGGTAGCATGTTACATAAAGAGAGAAACTGTGTAATATATACGAAAGCGGACTACACTAACGGAGAGAATCTTGAATTAGAAATCGATAAAAATACGATATTAACAGTTATAAGTATATGGTCCAAGTAAAGACGAAAGGGTTAGAATAAAAGATGAATTTTGGAATCTACTGACGGAGATAATATAAGTGGGGGAAGGATGTTGATAATAGGTGATATAAATGGGCGAGTAGGAAAAAAAGTTTATGAATCTGGAGAGACAATAGGTATACATGGAGAAATCACTAGAAACAATAATGGAAGGAGATTGATAGAGTTTTGTATGCTAAATAATTTTATTGTAACAAATACTTTTTTCGAACATTCGAGGCACATAAATATACGAGAGAATGTTTAAGTAGGGGAGAAAGATCAATAATCGATTATATAGTAGTCAACAGAGAATTTAGAAGTAAAGGACACAAGAGTAAGACGAAGACCTGAAATATATTAATAGGCAACACAAAGCAGCAAGAAAATACTAGTGCAAATATAAACAAAAAGTCAAGTGAAGATGAAGCAGCTTAAATATATAAAGAGAAAAAAGAAACGGAGGTCATTAAGATCAAAGAAAGTATGAGCAGCATGTCAGTAGAAGATGCATGGAGAAATATCAAGGAAATAATAACAATAACAGCGAGAGAGACGTTTAGATACATTAAAATCAACAAAACTAAAAAAGAAACTATATGGTGGAACGACGATGTAAAAATGGAAGTAAAAATGAAAAAACAACAATTTTAAAAGTACCTTACGAACAGAACTACAGGTAACTATAATAAGTATAAAGAACAGAGAATGAAAGTAAAAGAAATAGTGAAAACTTTGAAGCAACAAGCCTGGGAAGAATTCGGACGCAAGATGGAAGAAGAAAAGGAAATCAAAAGTTATTTTACAGAGTCTTAAAAACACTACGAAAACAAAAACCAAATAACGGTATAGTGATCAAATCTAAAGAAGGAAACTTAATAGAAAACGAGAGAAATATAATGGCACGGTGGAAGGAGTACTTAGGGGTTCAAAGGGGGTAGTGCATGCGCACCACACGACATTCGCACTGAAAGAGTTTGTCGCATAGCCTCTCCTACCCAATTCCGACTCTCACCTCCACGTCTGGTGAACCCTGGTAACCTGACCACTCTAGCCTGAGATGCGGTAACCAACCCGTATGGATGGTAAGGGTGGTCAGGGCTAGCGAAAGCGGGAGAAATGGTCCTCCGATCATCAGGGGGTTGGGCGTGTGGTTATCAACCAGCACCATAAAACAAAACCTGTTACGAGACCTTCAATAATGCCTCGGAATGGACTGGAAATACGGCAACGACACAAGCAATGGAAAAGGGAGAACGATTGGAAAATTGCATCGTGGAATGTTGTAACTTTATCGAGGCCTGGTGGGTTAAGAACCCTAACGGATGCCCTAAAAATCGACGGAATGGACATAACTGCTGTTCAAGAAACAAGGTGGCCTGGAAAGAACTTACTAACCAGTAAGGAGTACTCATTTTAGTACAGTGGTAAAACGGGCGGCAAAAAGGAATTTGGAGTGGGTTTTATTGTCACAGGAAAGGCCAGAGAGGCAGTAATTGGTTTTAACCCAATAAGTGAACGATTATGCTCCATAAGGCTAAGAGGGAAGTTTAGAAACGTCACCCTGATTAATGTCCACGCACCAACTGAGGACAAGGAAGAAAACGTGAAGGACCAATTTTACGAGGAACTGCAGAAAGCATATCGTGATGCGACAGAAGGAGATATCAAAATCATCCTTGGTGATTTTAATGCTAAAGTGGGACACGAGGAGATATACCGACCGACAATCGGACTGCACAGTCTTCATGCTGAGACTAATGAAAACGGAAGTAGGATGATAGACTTTGCGACGACCAACAACATGGTAGCCAGTAGCACATATTTCCCACACACAAATATTCACAAAGCCACATGGAAATCACCAGGTGGTAGAGTATTGAACCAGATAGACCATGTGATTATAGATGGGAGACACTGTTCAAATATCCTGGTTGTAAGAGCCTGTCGAGGCCTCAATGTAGATTCGGATTATTATTTGGTAAGGGCGGTGCTTAGGGCTAGAATTGATTGTCAACGCACACAACAGCCGGCAGTTAAGAGATACGATCTGGAAAAATTCAAAACCGATGAGATGAAAGAGAGATTTCAGTACCAAATGCAGGAACGAATATCCAAACGGCCAGAAAACGCTCTAGTAGAGGTCAATGAAGCGTGGCAAAAGATCAAGCAGGACATCGAAGATACAGCAGCAGAGCTTGTGGGGTGGAAGAAGGGACAAAGGCGTATTAACTGGTTCGATGAAGAATGTAAGGAAGCTCTGACAGAGAAGAACAAAGCCAGAGAAAAAGTACTACATTGAAATACTAGAGCGAATGTAGAGGATTATCGAAACAAACGGAAAGTTGAGAAAAAACTCTTCCGAAGAAAGAAATCCGAAAAAGATGAAGAAGATTTCGCGGAAATAGAAAGAATGAGTAATGCCAACGAAACTCGGGGACTCTATCAAAAGGTCAGAAATGCGAGACTTGGCTACAAACAGCAGCCACTTCTGTGTAAGGATAAGGACGGCAGAGTAATCGGACACACAGAAAAGTGTATCAAGAGGTGGGGTCAGTACTTCAGGGACCTGCTCAACCAGAACACTCGCGTAGTCCAAGAGGAAAGTATGACGCCAACATCAACATCAATATTAGGGACGGAGCAATTGGAGGAACCCACCTTAGAAGAAGTAGAGACTGCAGTGCGCAGTATCAAGAACAATAAGGCGCCAGGTGCAGATGGCATTCCAGGAGAATTGTTGAAGTATGGAGGTAGAGCCCTAATATCGTGCATGCATGATCTCATATTAAACATATGGAGAACGGAAAAGCTACCGGATGAATGGAAGCTAGGGATAATATGCCCATTGTACAAGAAAGGTGATAAGTTAGATTGTTCTAACTACAGGGGGATAACGCTGCTAAACATTGCATACAAGGTCTTTGCTAATGTGTTGTACCGTCACTTACTACCATACGCAGAAGAGAATATCGGGGAATACCAGTGCGGTTTCCGCACAAACAGGTCAACCACAGACCAACTGTTTGGCATTAGGCAGATCCTGGAGAAATGTAATGAGTTCAATATCACGACACACCATCTATTCGTGGACTTCGAGCAGCATACGACAGCGTTATAAGACACAAACTGTGGGGGATAATGACAAGTTTCGGATTCCCTGAAAAACTGACAGCCCTAACCAGAGCAACACTGTCTGAAGTATCGTCTGTAGTAAGAATACGAAACAAGTTGTCTGAGACTTTTATAACAGAGGAAGAACTACGACAGGGAGACCCACTGGCAACTTTACTGTCTAAAATCGTACTAGAAAAGGCCGTTAGGAGTAGTGGAGTGGATACTAACGGCACTGTGTACTTTAAGTCAACACAACTATTGGCTTACGCAGACGACATTGATATAATTTGCAGAAGCGAACAGGCGACCAAAACTACTTATTCGCTGCTGGAGAAGGAAGCAAGTAACCAAGGACTCACTGTCAACGTAAACAAAACGAAATACATGGTGGCTAACGAAACTCATCGGAAGGTAGGACCAACGCTAGAACTAGACGGAAAGCACTTTGACACAGTAGATACATTTGTGTACTTGGGCTCGCAACTGAACAGCGTAAACCGGATGGGCGAGGAGATTAGAAGGCGGATAACTCTTGGTAACAGGTGCTATTATGGGCTACTTAAACTTTTTAGGTCCAAAACAATCCACCCCAAGCATAGGTGCACACTGTACAGGTCACTGATAAGACCGGTGGTAACCTATGGTGCAGAAGCATGGAGCTTAACACAGAGCGAAGAACAGGCTTTAAGTGTATTTGAGAGAAGAATGCTACGTGCAATATTTGGAGCGACCCAAGGAACGAGGAATCTGGCGCCGAAGATATAATCACGAACTATATCAAATCTACAATCAACCAGATATTGTGAGTTTCATCAAGGTGGCAAGATTGAGATGGCTCGGACATATGTAGAGAATGGGTGATCATAGGGTTCCGAAAAAGTTGTTCAATGGCCAACCAGAGGGAAGGAGAAGGGCCGGAATGCCAAGAGGGAGATGGAAGGATGCGGTAACAACTGACCTACAAAAACTTCAAGTACGGGACTGGAGAACGTTGGCAAGTGATAGGCCCGCTTGGAGAAACATGCTGAAGGAGGCCCAGACCGGCAATCGGTTGTAGTGCCATTAAGAAGAAGAAGGAAGGAGTACTTTGAAGATATGTTAAATATAAAGCAAAATAATACAAAAAGTAATACAGAAGAAAAAACTGAATACATAGGGAACGAGGAGAACATGATACATGAAGAAATAAAGTTATTCTGTCTTTATTAATTGAAGCAATAAAAATGTTAAAACGGGGTAAGGCAGCTGGACATGATGGAATATCGACAGAGATTGTAAAGAACATGGGCAACAATGGTATAGAAGTATTAGTAAAACTTGTTAACAAAATTTGGGATGAAGAAATTATACATGCAGACTGGAAAATAGGAGTACTATTACCACTCCATAAAATGGGTGAGAACAAAGATTGCAATAATTATAGGGCTATAACCTTGATGATCGTACTCATCAAGATATATGAGCGAATCCTGGAGACAAAAATAAAAACTGTGACAGAAGCTCAGATGGAAGAAGCCCGTAGCGGTTTTAGAAAAGGTAGAGGAGTTCAAGATCATATATTTTTCAAAACCTTGATACAACTAATAGAAAAGAACGTAAGCCGCACCATATATGTAGTCTTTGTCGACGTTGAAAAAGCATTTGATAGCATCCCAAGAATGGCAGTATGGAACAGCCTTAGACAAAGAGGAATTAGTAACAAGCTAGGAAAAGCTATTTTCAGTTTTTATAGAAATACAAGAAATTATGTTAGAAAGGGAAACTTACAGTCAGAGGAGTTCGTAACGAAAAAGGGATTGAGTCAAGGGGGAGTACTGAGCCCGAATCTATTCAATGTAGTTCTGGATGACATAATAAAAGAAACTAAGAGAAAAACAAAGAAATTACAAGTAGGGTATAGAAACATGAAACATATAGCGTATAGAAACATATGGACACAAATATTGGAATGTGCTTTTGCCGACGACCTAATGATTTATGCAAAGAACGAAAAGGATTTACAAACAAGACATCTGGAAGACATCTGGAAACTAGACATCTGGAAGTTAGCGTTAGAAAAAAGAAATATGAAAATAAACGTCGCCAAAACCAAAGTAATGGCCATTAGGAAAGCAGAACCAAGCTTAACAATAAAAATAGATGGAAAAGATATAGAACAAACAGAAACATTTAAATACTTAGGAGTAAATATACATAATGACGGAAAGGAAGAGGCTGAAATCAACACCAGAATTGAAAGTACAACAAAACTCTTCTATGCACATAACACGTTTATAAAAAACAAATATATATCGAAACGAAAATGACAGTGTACAATACTATATACAAACCAATTCTGACATATGGTGGTGAAAGCTGGGTGCTAAGCAGTCAAATGAAAAGATGGGCATGTGGTAGAACGAGAAATTCAGCGAATGCCTCAAACATGTCCCATTGTATATTATATTTGTACATAGCATTATATTAAATGTAAACATGTAATAGTATATATACATTAAATGCTTTAAGAAAAAAAAGTAAAATACAGGCGCTAGAAATGGAATACAGGCGCTTGAAATGGAATGAGGGGTTGAAGATGGCAAAAAACAAGAAATAATGGGCAAAATTTAATTATGCATGAAATGTTGATTTTGTTTTATATTATTAATTTGATTTGTTTTAACGATATATTAGGATATTGTAATTAGTACCTTTACATCTTAGGGCAACAAAGGTTTTAATTGATTAAAAAAAAAATGAATAATAAAAGGATATCTACAAGTTTCCCATTTCACATGAATAATTTTAAAAGAACATTTTCTTAATATAGGAGTATATTTTCATATGATTTAACGACATACGCAATAAGAATATATGGAGAACAAATTGATGATCGAAATTTGCGGTAATCGATATCCAATATCTCTGTCTTTAAAGTCACTCTCAATTTTACCGGTTAACATTTGAGTAATTTATATACATCTTGCAGAGCGCCCTACGCAGTGGCCATGTATTGCAAAATCGATGCTTCATAAATAATATATTAGAATTTATCCGCATAACCAAGCCTATGGCATCCTACTGCATATTTGTATAGATAATTCAGGTTGCGGCAACAAATATGTGATTATAATAATTTAATAATTCAAGATTCATTAGTTCCTAGTTATTAAATGTTATAATGTAGTAATTCCTATCCGGCCTGTGCCTGAGAAAATGAAGCTTTATAATCACTCGTACTTGAGTTAATTAATTATATTTCGACAATATTTGTAATATTTATACTCATTAATCATTAGCTGGTTAGATTAAAATATTTGAATGGCGAAGAAGTAGAATTTGTAATCTAGGGTTGTTAAATGGGTTTCTTGATGTTGGTTTGTTTATTGGTAATTTCAAAAATACTTTCAAAATTGTTTACTGATAAATAAATGTTTTAGCCAAATATGTTAAAATGTCAAAATCTGCATTCAAAGTTTTATATATTATATTCGTTCAGATTAACAACAGATGAGGGGGCATAAATAGGGACACAGACGGTAATAAATATAAATATTGTTTCACGGAAATGATAAATTTTTTAATATTAGATTGAAATCGTCGACTGGAATTTTAAAAGTTCTTCATATGAACACGATAATTGATCAGAATGAAAATGATGGTGCCTAAAGGAACCTGCAAACGAGCAATGCTTTGCAATTATTTGTGACTGCTCGGTATAAAATAACTCCACGCGGCCAGCTCGCCATAGGACAACTTGCTGCCGCTTCATTGCGCCGCAACGACATTAATTCAATTTAAATATTGTTTCGTATTAATATAAAATCGTATTAATATAAAATCGTATATTGGTTTTTGTTTTTGTATAATATCGTAGAAGATAGAAACTTGATAATTTGATAATCAAAAAAAACAAATATTATTTGAAGAAGAACTGATATAGAGAATATGAGGGAGGCTTCAGGAAGGCCAGATCCTGTGTCGAACAGATCCTCAACCTTAAAACTGCACTTGCATAGAAACCATAGAAACCGCAAGGTGGTCGTTATCTTTGTTGATTTTAGGAAGGCCTACGATTCCATTGATAGAGAAACGCTTAACAAAGTACTCCAGGAACTAGGGCTGGGCAACAAAACCCGCAGACTCATCCTAGAAACCTTGACCAACGCCCATTCCAAGATTAAATTTAGAGGCGGGATCTCGGAAAGCTTCGAAATTAAAACTGGAGTTAGGCAAGGAGATGGACTTTCCCTATTTCTCTGCAACTGTGTCCTTGAAAAGGTTATAAGAGAATAGCGCCAGGAACTGATCAACTTGGGTATTCAGAACGGTATCTACCTGGGACGGTATCTACGATGGACTCGTTGTAGATTGCCTGGCCTTTGCAGATGATGCTGATTGCTGACTCCCGATAGATGGCAACAATGCAGATAAATTGCCTCGAAAAACAGGCTGCCAAAGTGGGTATTCAAGTGTCGCTGGAGAAAACAGAATTCTTCGTTAACATCAAAGAATCAAAAAGAGAGATGGTAATAGAGCAGGGAAACATCAAGAGAACTGAGAAATTTAAGTATCTCGGTGAATGGTTTGAATCCAACTTATCAGAAAGAGCATCATTATCCAAGAAAGTCAGCAACTGATCAAGAACACCTACAATAAGAAATGCCTGTCACGCAACCTGAAAACTAAGCACTACACATCAGTCTTGCGACCAGAAGCCCTGTATGCCGTGGAATGTCTTTCCTTGAGCCGAACAAGTCTTGTAGAGAAACTGGAATTCAGAGAGAGGAATCCTCAGGAAGATCCTACGCCCGGTAAAGGAAGATGAGGAATTCCGAAGTCGACATAATTCTGAGCCCTACGAACATGTTGAGAGTCTCTTTGTCTCTGCAAGGAAAATAAGGGTAGCTTTTTCTATGGCCACGTTGCAAGATTGCCTCCAAAGCGAACAACTAACCGTCTGTTCATCTTCTGGAAAAACAAGAAGGTTCGTACCACTTGGTTGATAGAAACCTAAAAGGATATTAAAGAACTGGGAATAACAGATCTCCAAAACAGACTGTGAGACGCACCCTAAAGGAAGTTCGTGGATTTTAGGAAAAATCCCGAAGAAAAGGTACTCTGTGGACAAAAGAGAGAAAAGACTTACACCGGCAGAAGATGCGACAATACTGGCCAAAACTCAAAGCCCAACAGATGAACAAGCGTGGTCTAAAGTAGGTCTATTCAAAACACGTAGAAGAAGAAGAAGAATATGGACTGATTTGAAAATATTTCAATTTTCTGTCTTGTAGCTAATAGATTATTTCTTAAATAGTCATATTCATTCCTATTTGGGCAGTCCTGAACAGTTCTTAATATCCTTCGTCACCCCTAAGGTTATTTCTTTAATTTAGGTAGAGGAAATCTATCAGCTACTAATTGTTCATAAAACAGATCTCTACCTTTAAGTGTTTTCTTCAGACCGCCTATCTATTTCCAAAATCTAAGATGATTCATACCGAGCTCTGCTTAAAGTCGATGATGAGCCTCTCCAAAAATATTACATTAATCGTCGCCATTCATTTTTCTTTTACAAAGATTCCACATTTTTGTAAGAAACTTGGGATCCTTTCTTCCGAATTAGCATTGTATATGTGTTATATAATTGTCTTCAAACTAGTGTAATATGGGATACGTTATTTCGCAAAGTTTATCCATTAAAATGAATAATGCCGCATGAAGATCTTGGATTGGCGGTAATGCTAAGGAAGTTACAATCCAGCAATCAATGGCAAATTTTGGATTGCTATTAATTAAACGAAGGAACCCACGATTAGATAATTGTTTTTCTTGCTTTTTTTAACAGGTTCCAATCCTTAAATTTAGTCTTTTAAAAACTAATGGCGGGTTACGATGAACTTAGCGTAACGGACCGCGACGGGACATAACGTAACATAACACTAAAACACATTGTTTTATATGCGGCTGATTACGATCGACGTGACGTGATGTATTAGAACACAACAAGAAAGCTTTCAAAAGTTCCAACTTTACGTCGCGTTGCTTCAAGTCGGGCTATTTCACGTGACTTTTTCAACCAATCAACGCTCTAGATTCTTTCGCGCGTGTACTCAAATTCAAGAGTAACATTTGGTATCATATTATAGTCATTTAAATAAACAAACAGAAAAGAAAATGTCGATGAACGACACTATTGGTTGAGTGTGTGCGGATCAAGCAATATATGATAATGGACATGCAGGTTTCAAGAATGCCGGGATGAAAGACTCCATGGCAGACTGTGGCCGATACTGCAAATAGTTTAAAGTACAGCATTTAGGTTATTTTACATCTTCAATACATTTTCAATGGAAATTTACTGTTTATACGTTTTCTATATCTTTTGAGTCATTATCTCGTCATCAGTGATTATTTATACGGCCAGGTGGAAAACCCTTGCAATTTGTATATTTCGTAGGAGACTTGTATTGCGACCATCATAGATCTATTGCACCCCACCCTCTTCCTCTAATCGTCGCGACGTCGATTGTCGATAAAAATATTTCATTAGCTGGTTTCAAGAAAAGATGGCAAAAAGCTTATAGAAAACATGACAGGTTCTTACAAAAACTGGTTGGAACTTCCATAAATTTACATACATGTATATAGTTCAGAAAAAAATACATATTAAACTTTGTATTATTATTAAAAAGTTTTGTACATATCATTTTATAGTAAAAATTTAGCTCAAATAATTTTTGCCAATAAATCATGCATTCGGCTCCACTGTGCGTCGGTATACTTACAAATTTAAAGTATCTAATTAACCTATCCTCTAGTCCTGACACTTTTAGGAGTTTCAGAATCTGGGTGAGATTCAAGGATTGCTACTCTTTGTTGAAGCAATGGGGCCCAAGGTACATTTGTCTCTTGTGGAGCAATGGTCCGCAGTCTTAGAGCAGACGAACGACGGTTTTCTGCTGAATTCTAGAATTTGCAACTGTCAGCTTCCTCTAGGCCTTGAGGTTCTTTTCTCAAGCTGCAGTATCATGTTAGGACTCTTTTCAGTAGTATAAGCGTGGCTCCTGTTTAGCTTAAGGCAGGATTTTGTTTTTTTTTCTGGTTAAAAGATTCTAGCATTACTTTGGATTTTCTTAGCCCTAGACGTTCTTTCCAGGTTTTTAGCCACTCTTTTCTTATTTCTTCATCTAAACTTTTGTGGGTGGTGTTAGTACTAATACCACAAAAGGATTCTGGACATATAAAGGGATTACTAGGTCCCTCGTTTACTATGTGATGGGCTTCTTCTTTTTCTTATATACCAGTGTGTCCTGGGTCCAGTATAGTGTTACATAATTTTCTCTGAAGAGCTTGTTTTCTCACACAGTTCCATACTAGTTTGGATCTGATGGTGTATGAGCTAATAGCTTAGATAGGCTGCCTTGCCATCTATACAGGGTATCAATTCGTGTTTTGCGATAGTTCATGTCGAGGTTATATTGTGCGCATCTTTCGATTGCATGAATCTCGACTTGGAAGATACTTGGGTAGGTTCCCATGGATTGAAAGTGATTGGTACGAGGCGCAAACACACTTGCACCATTGAAACGCTTCACGAGAGGTTCGTGGTGGAAATGCGTTTTCTCGAGAAGGAAGGGAGGTCTGGAGCAGCAGCCTTAAGCCGTCCAGGATAACCTCTATACAAAATTATTTCTAACACCTCATTATAAAAAAAAAATAATTTTAATCCTTTGACCTCAATCAACACAGTCATAATTGCAAGCTGTCTGATTTAATGAACGACTATAATTGATTATTAATTTAATTTAGTTATTTTCGCTTGCAGATCGATTAACAATTTCCCTATTTCTTACAACAGATGAACTCACCTTCATTTCTATCTCGAGGCTGCATAGACATGAAATTGAACGAGGAACCCGTGGATGATGCTAGTGACCCATTTAGTACATCTTCACTGGTGTGTGTATCATCAGCTCTTGCCAGTGGTATCCTGAGAAACTGTTTACAATGGCCTCGCTGCTCGATGACCGCGACCTGGGGAAGGAAAGCGATTTTTTTTTAAATTTCAGAGTCTGGCACTTACTGACTCCTAACGCACTAACTGACAACCTAACCTAACCTAACTCCTAATTGTTGACACATTGGCTAGATGCCTAGATACGACAAATAAGGCCATTTCTCCTCTTATTTGCTTGTTCCTTGTCCACCTGTTTATGTAAGCAAATTCTATTCCTTTTTTTTATGAGAAAGGATGTTAAATTATTGTTACTTTTTCGTGAAAGTATAAACACAAAACATAAATTCATAAATAAAAACGATAACAAAGTTTGGTCTATGTTTTTATTATAAAATGTATGTACAGTGTGTTTGAAGAAGAAATCAATAATCATAAGTAACTTATTCAACATAAGAGAGTACTTTTAAGTTTTGTTGCGGAGTAGACATTGTACTGCACTCCACGCCTCAACTGAATCAAAGAGAGTTGGTTATAGAATAGCTTAGGCTATCCTAGGCTATCTTCTTTGAAATGAATTAGGCGAACTGGGCCCTAGCTATATATATATATATATATATATATATATATATATATATATATATATATATATATATATATATATATTGACATAGTGGAAACTATGCTATTGGTAATTTTTAAAAAAAGGGCGCACATATTTATAAAAAAATTACAATGGGCTTACGCGAGCCGGTTCCAGCACACTACTGGCTCCAGCTGCAAATATGCCCTACTTAGGGCCTAGTGGTTGCTCCAAGAAGCCAAAGGTGCATCAGACTATTCATATTCAAAGAGACTTCCCATTCTAAGTAAATCGATAGCTACATACAGTGCTCCTGTTCCATCACCACCACCTGCAATTGACATGAATAATCCATATATACGTATTGATCGGAAAAATTGTTGAATCTTGTCCGAATTATATAGGAAATATTCCACAGTAACTTAAATACATTAGGAAATCTAGATCTCTCATTCAAGATTGTGAAGATTTGAAAGAATCATTTGAATATTTGTAACAATGCAGCTACAGTCCCAGATGGCCTCAACTAATAATAATAATAATAATATAAGTAAGAACAGTCATATTATGAATACGTTTCTTTTCTTACTTATACTATTATTATTATTTTCCGTTGAGGTCATCTAGGAACAAGTTTTGTTGCACTTGGCACTTTGTGTCGTTTTCTCCCGGGCCCAGAATTCCCACACTATGTAAATGGGACAGCTTGGGCTCTGCTGTCCAGGTGGGACCTTGTCTTCCTTTTGCTTCATCTCAGTATATATATATATATATATATATATATATATATATATATATATATATATATATATATATATATATATAAATATAAATATATATAATATTTAGATTTTCGCGGGCGTAACATGGATTCTTAGGTTCTCGGCGTTGCATCCGCGTTCTATTTGAAAATTTCTTTTTACAAACTTTCGGCAAGCTCGCTGTTGCCATCTTCAGGTTATATGTGTTGCGCTCTGCTTGACACTTGATCTTTGAGAGGCTGCTCTTGTTATTCTATGCACCGTTGATCTCCATGTGTGTGGTAAACGTTGAGCATCATCTCGTTTGTTTAAGTTGTTAGGTCTTTTTTCTATCTCTATGGCCTCCATAATTATCCGTTTATGGTAGTCTTCCATTTTACTTATTGTTCTGGTGTTGTCGAAATTAATGGTATGTCCAGTGGCTGCTACATGTTGGGCAAGAGATGATGTCTTGTCTTGCCGGCTTACTGCTTTTCTGTGTTTGTCTCGTCTGATATTTATTCGCCAATTTGAGTGTCCGATGTATGAAAGATTGCATGATCCGCATGGTATCTCGTACACTCCTTGTTCTTCTAATGGTATTTTGTCCTTGGGGTTTCGTAAGATTTGTGAAATTTTTATGTTTGTGTTGTAAACGATCTTGATATCGTACCTACTTTTCCTACTAAAGGTGTGGAGTTTAGCATACGCTGATGATGTAGTTGTATTTGCCAAGACAGCTGGGGAATTGAGAGAGGTACTTGAAAGGGTGAGAGGGTTTTTTGAAAGCAGAGATTTGAGTGTGAATGTGGGAAAAACTAAATGGATGCGATTCAAAAGAGGTGGGAAGTTCAAGAAAGAGAGGTTTGAATGGAGAGGAAGGGAAATCGAGGAGGTGCAAAAGTGTGAGTATCTGGGGTATGTATTTGGAAATGGAGGTAGCAATAGAGAACATGTGGAGTATGTAGCGAAGAAAGCGTGGGTGGCAGCTGGGCGAGTCTGGAATGAATGGAGAAATAAATTCGAAGGAAACTTCAGGGCGGCTGAGACGGTGTGGAAGGTGTGTGCGAGAAGCATTTTATTGTATGGCTCAGAAGTCTGGGGGACGAGAGAGGAAGAGAGGATAGAGAGAGTCCAGTTAAAGTTTTTCAAAAAAATCCTGAAGCTTGATAGGTCGACACCTAGTTACATTGTCCAGGAGGTGAATGCGTGCAAGGTGGCAGTCCTGGCTGCAAGAAAGGTCATAAGGTATGAATATAAGGTGTGTGAAATGGGAGATGAATGGTTAATAAAAGAGGTTTTTAGAATGGTAAATCGAGTGGGAGTAGGCGGTATGAAAGGGAGTGACTGTGGTAAGAATAAGAGGAAATTGTATGAAAGAGGTGGTATATCTGGTGAGGGGCTCGAAAAGCTAAAGCAGGAAAGAGCAGGTTGGGCCGAAAGGTTGGTAGAACGTTTGCAAGAAGTGGACCTACAGGAGCGGCAAAGCAAAATAGAAAGTAGTAATTTTCATAAAGGGTACGTAAAGATACAGGTACATGGGCGGTTACCAACCTATTTAAGTGTAAATCAAGAGGACGATGCACAAGTCTTGTTAGCAAGGTATAGGTGTGGATGTGAGGAGCGTGGAAGAAGATACTGGATGAGGAGCATAGAAAGTGTAGTGTTTGTGGGACAGCAAAGGATACTTGGGAGCATTGGATGGAAGAGTGTACAAGGGGTGAATGGAATGAGGGAGAGAAGCGGGAAGGAAAGAAATGGGAGGAATGTTTGAATGATAGCGGAAAGGGTCTGAAACTGATGAGACGGATAAAAAGATGGAAAGAGCAAACTGGTCACAGAGAAGGTGTATTATAAAGGAAATTCGAGTTTATTTTGTGTTTTGTGATATTTTTGTATTTTTATTTTTAAATTTATATATTTTTTTTTGTATGTTGTTTCTATAAGCCAGTAGGTTAATAAATAAATAAATAAAGAATAAATATAAGTGTTTTTAACACACCATGTTTATAGAAAAATGACACATACCAACAGATACCTTAATGCAAACTCACACCACCACCTAACACAACTCAAATGGGTGTTAAAAACACTTATACATAGATCCACTAAATTAGCAGATGCAGAACACCAAAATAAAGAAACATCCAAACTCCGCCGAGCTCTGATATCAAATAGATACCCAAATAGGCAAATAAACACCATCATGAAAAAACGTAAACAACCAAAAGCTAACGATAAGAACGAACTAGAGACTACCGAAAGAGCCTTTTTACCATACGTCAAAGGAACAACAGACAAAATCAGCAGAGTACCAGTAGGTACGATATCAAGATCGTTTACAACACAAACATAAAAATTTCACAAATCCTACGAAACCCCAAGGACAAAATTCCGTTAGAAGAACAAGGAGTGTACGAGATACGATGCGGATCATGCAATCTTTAAAACATCGGACTATCAAATAGGCGAATAAATATCAGACAAAACAAGACATCATCTCTTGCCCAACATGTAGCAGCCACTGGACATACCATTAATTTCGACAACACTAGAACAATAAGTAAAATGGAAGACCATAAACCGATCATCATGGAGGCCATAGAGATAGAAAAAAGACTTAACAACTTAAACAAACGTGATGATGCTGAACTTTTACTACACACATGGAGATTAACGGTGCCTAGAATAACAAAAGCAGCCGCACAAAGATCAAGTGTCGTGGTCGTCAGCAAAAAGTGAACTGTCAGAACTGCCTGAACTTTCACGCAGAGCGCAACACATATAACCTGAAGATGGCAACAGCGAGATTGCCGAAAGCTTGTAAATAGAAATTTTCAAATAGAACGCGGATGCAACCCCGAGAACCTAAGAATTCATATATATATATATATATATATATATATATATATATATATATATATATATATATATACCGCACGGACGCATATATCTCTTGAGAATGGCGAATGTTAGTTCGCCGAAACGTCAACGTCAACGCGGAATCCCCGAGAAAACAATACAACACAGGTATCTCTCCGCGAAAACCTCAAATACAACATATATATATATATATATATATATATGTATATACATATATACATATATATATATATATATATATATATATATATATATTTATAACATACTATTACTTATAAACTGTATTTTCAAATAATACCTTTTATTCGTGTATTTGTATTTCAATTTGTTTAATTCAAAAACTGTAGTGTTAGTAAGCGTGGGTCCTGAGGCGATAGCTCCTTGCCGGATCCGCATAATAACTTCCTTAAATTCACAATAACTTCCACCAATCTTGATGGTACAAAGTCCCAGGCCCATTCGCGAACTTCTTCAATAGCATTTCTTGAACCCATCCGTAGACCATTGGTGATGGCTTCATTTTCTCCAGCAACAATTTCGTGTTAATCAAACTCCACTTGCCACCACTTTGCAGTTAGCAATTCCTTGTCTACGAAATAAGAAAGGCAGTACTCCAAGTTTAGTTTCCTGTCGCCTGTCTTTCGGATGAATTTGTGGAGGCAAATGGCACATTAAAAGATGCTTTTCACATTGTTGTCTGTTACTTTAATTTAAATTAAATTTAAAAATTAATTATGCCTCACAGCAGAATTCATTTTGACCTACCAACGCTGTCAAATCACTTTTCCACGCTGTCGAATCTAGGGCTTCACACAAGAGTCTCCTTTCTGATCTCGTTCCGCAGCCGTAACATTTTCTTCATAAACTTAAACCCGAGCATCGATGAGACCAGAAACGAGACTCTCGTGTGAAGACCTAGTGAAATCGCTCATTTTAAACACTCAATAACTAACTTTTTCTGTTTGAAATCAGGCAGCATTTCTTGTTTCCTATTAAAAATTCATATATTGCTCTATGCTTATTTGGCAACGAACAATATATAAAGTTTTTTTTTGATTTTTTACAGATTATGGGAATGGGATATACAAAGTTCTTTTAGAATGTAATAATTTATTTGTCCTACTGGTTTCGGTGTACAACAATATAAAAAGTATTAGTTATATTAATGTTGATTGTAAATATAATATTTTTTTAAATACTGGAGTATTTCATTATTATTATTATTGCGGCAGGTATATGGGAGGGTGATAAGATGGCCCGCGAACGGTTGCAAGATAGCCATTTGTTTGACAAAGAATAGAAAATTCTGTCATATCGTGGGCTTAGTGCAAAAACCGTGAAGTCCATGTTTGGTCCATGCAAACTTGACTTCTTTTTCTACACCGTGAATAAAGAAATGCACTTAATGAAAAATGCACAGAATCCACTGGAAAACCACTTAAGTCTAAACAATCGCCTGAGTCTATCGATATACTATCATCCATATCAACCATCAATATAAATATAATCTGAGAAACCATTCCTTATATAAAGAAGTTTCAAAGTTATTTACCCTAGTAATTATGTTGACAAAAGACATTTAAAACATTGAAATGAAAAATGCTTTAATATATGACAAAAAGAACAGAAGAACTTGCTATTCAGATGTGCTACACTACGTAACAGATTCTAATTTGAATATATCAGAATAGGAATACATCGAAATTTTTAAAGTAATCAATGAAGCCGCAATGATAATAAGATTGTCGAGAGCATCTCATACATATTAAATAATCATATATTAAATAAATTCTTGCAATTGTTCTGACTTGGTTGATCCCGAAACGGATAAGGAAATGAAAACCCCAAGGTTAAATGTCTCGTTATCTATGAAAGGAATGTTCAATATGTTGATAAAACAGAAAACGGAGGCACCTCGGGTATAATTCGTTTCTAAAAGAAAAGAAAATCAAGGCACCGAACGACGCAATAAAAAAGAATTGGATTATTTTCGACAAGGGAAAGTAAAAGGGAAGTACGTTCAAACAGTTTTCGATTATTTGATGACCATCCGACCAACGAGTGTTAAACCGGAGAGGGTATTTTTAGTAGCTGGATTGTTTTGCGCCAAAATGAGACCGTTGGGTGAAACAATTCTGGATAAATTAAGCTCTTTACGAACACATTTATTTTAAAAATATAAATCTGTAATATATATATATATATATATATATATATATATATATATATATATATATATATATATATATGTTGTATTTGAGGTTTTCGCGGATAGATACCTGTGTTGTATTGTTTTCTCGGGGATTCCGCGTTGATGCTGAGGGTTGGCTCTGAAAAGAACCGGATTCTCGACGTTTCGGCGAACTAACATTCGCCATTCTCAAGAGATATATATATATATATATATATATATATATATATATATATATATATATATATATATATATATATATATATATATATATATATATATATATATATATATATACAGTTAAGGCTAGTTAGTGTGCATTATGTGCTGCGTCTATTAGAAGTCTACATTTATCGCAGTTGGAGAACACGTGGTTTGCATCTTCTACCACCATGCATTGTCGGCACAAGTCACTATCGCTGAGGTGGAGACGATTCCGATAACTATTGAACCACCCGTGTCCACTCAGCAATTGGCAGAGGTAGAAATTTATCTCTCCGTGCTTGCGTCCTATCCACTTTGTAAGATCTGGTATCAGTAACCGTGTCCATGCCCCTTTTTCGGTTTCCGTTGCCCATTTTCGCTGCCATTCGGTAAATATCTCCCGGTCGGTGCTACTTTTTATTCCTTTGGCAATTTGATACTTGGAGATCAATGGGTGGAATTCCGGCCAGTACCAATGCAGCTTCCGTAAACGAATTTCGAAAACTGTGTCTACTGAAGCTGCATCCTCAGCGCCACTCTACGTTGTACCCCTGCCACGAGTTTTCTGTATTTTTCCCACATGGTAGCTTGGCTCCATATGGTTGCTACATATAGGAGAATCGAATGTGCCACGTTTGCTAAAATCTTCCTGTTGGATGATTTTAGTCCCCTAGGTTTGGCATAATTCTGCTTAGTGCCATTTCGGATTTTTCAGCTTTGATGCTGCATGTCGCCACATGTTCCTTCAGTTCACAGTTGTGATCGAATACTACTCCGATATATTACAACCGCGATTTGGTTTCTATCACTTCATTTTCCAGCTTCAAGGTGGCTCTTTTAAATTGTCTGAATGCGTAAAGTATTTGTTTTATATAAAGTACATTTATAAAGTACAATACTTAGAATATGTTCATACACCCATCAATTACATGTGGAATTTGAAATAAATATATATCAATGAATAGTTTAAATCAGAATCAATTCACTTACATCTTCTTGCATTTCTTTATTTTCTGCAGCTCCCTGATTGGCAGGTTCTACAATTGGTTTCACAAATTCTGCATTTAATTGTTCTTCATTTTCCGCTTCATCCTGACATATAATTTCTTTAATCAATAATTTTCAGCAAGTCCCTTCTGGCATCCTTCACCAAGTTTTGTAGGTATATCAACTTCTACCCTTAAAGCCTTTAAATCGACCCGCTCTTTCTCCTCCACCATGACTTTCAAATCGTCTTCGATTTTCTTTAGTCTTTGATCAGTTTTCCAATACTTTCCTTCCTTCTCATCTTTTTCAATATCTTCAAAGGTCGACACACTTGACACTAAACTCACCACTGATGCCTCAGATGACAATTTTGTCTCAGACAATATCTGTAATTGCGTTTCTAATTCACTTAGTCTTGATAATTCGGATTCTTCAAAATTATATCCTATTTGATTATTCGATATAACGGTCTCATATTCTTTTTTTACTTCAGGGTCTGTTCCTATTGATTTATCATCATCGACATCATTACCTGTTTCTTCCGATAACTATGTTTCAAGCTTCATCTTTTCTTCGTCCGTTAAACTAATATTAGCCATATCTTTACTATTAGCGAAGTCGATGTTGATAAATTTAGCCTCCTCCTTTGCCTTGTTTAGTGATTTTTGTTTTCCTCGTTAATTTATGTAACAGACTCCGGCGAAGGTTTAGACGAGTTCATTTTTTCACATAATTTTACAAACTTTTGAGAAGCCGTGTCCAATTCATCGTCGCTTTTTAAAAGCTCACATATTTCGCTTTCTATCTCAAATCTTTCATCTCTGTCAGTTTTGAGATCCTCATATTTATTATGTATATCTATATCCAGATTTTTCATAATTTCAAGTTGTTTTCGAATCAGTACGGGATCTCCACATTTTTCTAAAGATTTGCACAAATCCTCTGAATATGTGCTTACGCATTCGAAATTTTCGAAATCTTTTTTATGCATTCAAAACGTAGCTCTCGCAATTTTTGGACCATTTCAATATAAAATTCGTTCATTTCGAATATCATATGATTAACATTCCTCTTTCCATCAATATTTTTTTCTGCATTTTCATTGGCATATCGTAAACTATCATTGATTGATTTCTGTAAACTGTTTTTGTAAAATTCAATTACATTTTTCATGACTTTTTCTTTAATTTCATGGATTAAATCCGACTTTTGTGAGGTGTTTTCTTCCATGATTTTATATTGATTCCACAATTTAAATTATTATTTTTTTAAGTATTAGGGCTTACGGCATTTCTGCTGCCAGTTTCAGTCCCTTATTGCGGATTTCCGACGACAGCTTGGAAAAAGTTAGTGTTACTGATTAGCTCCAGCTATGTTTTTGCTTTGCAAATAACGGCTGTGTCATCATCGAATCCAATAATGTTTGTCCGGGTAGGTACTTCTATTGTAAACACATAATTATAGAAATTATTTCACAAGATAGGTCCCAGAATACAGCCTTGTGGTGCCCAATATTCCATTTGTATGTTCATGCCCCGCCCAATAAGTATAGATCTCACCGAGAGATAGTTCGATATTATTCGACGGAGGTACATTGATACTCCCATGTCTTTTAGCGCCAGCATGATACCTTCCCACGGTGCTGACTTGAAAGCATTAAGGATATCTAGAGTAGCCATTATGCAGAGTTCTAGGTTATTTGGTGCCATTGATTTGATGCAATTCACGATCTTCAGTACCTATTGCATTGCATCAGTGGTAGACCGGCTTTTCCGGAATCCGTATTGGTGGTTATATAGTTTCCCATTGATTTCGCAATAGAGCCTGTTTGCAATAACTCTTTCAAATAATTTCCCGACGACATCCAGTAGATAAATTGGCCTAAATTTAGTGGAGTAATGTTTCTGGACAAGAGCCATCTTCCATTGACTTGGAAAGATTCCCTTTTGTAGGAGTGTGTTACAGACTTACAGAAGGGTGTCGAACTCCGATAGGGCTGCAGCTTTTATTACCTCTGGTGGTAATCTATCTGGATCAGCAGCCTTTTTATTCTTTACTTGAGATATAGCTGTTGTGAGCTCTTCAGCATCAATTGGAGGCGGTGGACAGTTTGGTAGTATAGCTTCCCTTATTGATGTCGTTTCGGTGTGTGGAAAAAAATCCTTTATGTTCCTATATGTATATATATATATATATATATATATATATATATATATATATATATATATATATATATATATATAACTGAAGGATTAATATCTAAAAGACAAAGAGCACGATCAATATCAAATCAAATCAATATCAAATAGTACGGACAATCTTCAGTCACTTTTAGCACATGAGTTCAAGATACTCCATGTGAGCCGTTTCGCTGCGTCAAAGCAAGCGAATTTGAAACAGTCAAGACCTATAGTGTCAGGGGCTGAAGGCCTGCAGTCTTACAAAAAACTAAAAAGCGACTAAAAACTGGATGTGAACTTAACTATTGGTAGATTATCCCGGTACGTCCGATTCAATTTAATTGTGTGTCAAAGCTTCTACGCTTGATGATTCGGAGATGTTTTTAGATGTAGAGCGAGACAAACCAAATAAATGGTTTCGTGTCAGAATTTTGCAAACGTTACTTTTATCAATAGATCGTGCTCTTTGTCTTTTAGATATTAATCCTTCAGTTATTTTATGTATGACCTACATCTTGTGCACTGACACATTAAAGAGTAAATTCTTTTTACAATATATTGATTATATGTATATATATATATATATATATATATATATATATATATATATATATATATATACATAAATATATTGAATATTTGGTCAATATTTAAATAGTTACATTTTTTTACATTTAGGCAGCATTAAAACCGGACTTTCTCAAAAGACAGCCTATTTTGTTGTTTTTTTCATATGCAGGCATATGACAGCCAGCATTCCGTCAAATACGACAATATGCTGGCTGTAAAGATTACTACTAACTATTTACAGGAGTCTCTTGATCCAAATTGTTTACGCCTGAACTGACTGTCGTGGTCCAGTCTGAACAACTTCTTGGCTTGTTTATCGAATATGTACCACCATTTTTTGGGTTCTTTTACTTTACTTAAATTATCCTCATTGTCGCGCCAGGACAGTCCATGCTGTTGCATTTCTGTCACTAAGTATTGTCTCCATAGGGCTGTATCTTGACAGGAAAATATAACATGGGCCACGTCGTCGCTTTCCCCACACTCACAGATGGGAGAACCATTTTTCCCTAATCTCTGGAGATATGCCTACAAGTTGTCATGGCCTGTTATTATTTGGATTGCATGCTGGGATAGACTGACGTTTAAGCTGCACCAAGCCTTTATTGATGGTATAAACAGCTTAGTCCACAAATCTGTTGTAGCTGAATTCCATCTGTCTTGCCAGAGTCTCTCGAAATGTCCTTTGGAATCAGATTTCAGCGCTTGTTGAGGCAATTTCTCGTATTCAATTGGAAGATGACCATTGTTTGCTGCGAGTTTTGCGAGCCAATCGCTCATTGCCCTCGACTCCAGTATGTGCTTTAGTCCAACGCTATCGGATCATATTTTTCCTTGAAACTCTTGCAGATGTCGTCCATGTCTCCATCAACAGTTCAGTAGCTCCTTTCTAACTTTGCAGTGCATCGAGGACATATCGAATGTCGCATATTATTGAGCATGGACTATTGCTGTGATTTTCAACACATTGCAAGGCATGTAATATGGCGATGAACCCTGCTTTGGATATTGAGCAGTAGTGTTCCAATCTCCAAGGTGAACCTCTTCGCCGTTGTAATAGGCAACGAATGCAGATCCTGTGCCTTTGCTTAAATTTCGAACCCTCCGTGTATACCCGAAGTTGGAAAGGATTTGACAGTGTCAAATGTTACCTAACCAATGATAGCTTTGAAAGGTGAATGTGCACAGAGAAAGATACATTACTGCTACATGCGAGGCAAAGGCAGCTGCTGCTGAAGCAAGAACCAACCACTACAACAATCTCTACCTCGAATTAGACACCAAAGTAGGAGAAATGGATATATACCGACTGATCAAAGCCCGAGCAAAATCAACAAGGGATATTGAACACTATGTGTGCATAAAGATAAAGGAAGGCAAAAGATTAAAGTGCAAACATGATGTTCTCAAACTCTGACATCATCCTTTTGAGGAGATCTCAAATAGAGAGTTACCGCATCCACCAATCCCAGAAGGTGTCTCAATTGAAGGGCCTCTCCTGAAAATCACTGCAGAGGAAATTGCCATTGCTCTGAAAAGCATGAGAAATCAGAGATCTCCTGTAGCAGAAAATCTTCCCGCTGAATTGTGCAAGTTGCAATAACTGCAAGCCTCTGGAATTGATTGGCTTGTTACCTGTTTCAACGCTAAAATCGACTCTGACCACCTCCCTACTGACAGGACTACAAAGCATCACGGTACCGATTTTCAAGAATAAAGGAGACCCAGCAGAGTTCTCTAACTATAGCCCAATACTCCTTCCCTCAGATACAATGAAGATCGTTGAGAGAACTCTTGATCATCGATTACGTGACATTGCCAACATTGACATCAACCAGTATGGAATTGTCAAGAGAGCTGGAACTACATATTTGCAGCACGATTTCTCGTGGAGAAACATCGTGAGAAAAGGAAACTACTGCATATTGCCTTCGTCGACCTCAAAAAGGCCTTTGATCGTGTTGCTCATAAGTTAATTTGGCATGCGCTCCGAGACCATGGAGTGCCAGAATCATTTGTTTATATGGTCAAGATGCTTTACACAAACACAAGTAGCAGTGTACGTTGTGCTGTTGGCACCTCAGATAATTTCCCTGTAAATGTCTGGGTCCACCAAGTTTCAGCACTATCATCATCCATCTTGGTTCTTTTCATGGATACTATCATTCGTGATCTACAGAGCGGATGCAGATGATATAATGGTTGCAAATATCTCCCGTGAGAAACTCAAAGGTCAAGGTGAAGATTGGAATAACCGCCTCTCCCAGTATGGTCTACGTCTACACGTAAAAAAGACGGAATATCTGAAGTTAAATCCAGGTGACGGTACCATTCAAGTCAGTGGAATCGAGTCAAGATCAACTCCTCTAGGTGCCTTGGGTACTTCGTCTAGAGAGTGATGGCAGCTTCAGTGATAAAGTAAGAGCCAGAGTAAATGCAACCTGGATGTGGTGGAAGGACACGGGTGTACTTTTCGACCAGAAAATGCCACTTCATCTCAAATCCAAGATATACCGGACAGTGATACGGCCTGTTGCACTATATGGAGTCGAATGTAGACCATCTGACAAGATTCCTGAATGCCATCTACACGCAATGGAAATAAGAATGCTTCGCTGGGGAAGGGGCATCTCCCTTATTGACAATGTCAGAAACGACACAATTCGAGAGCAAATGGGTGTCGCTCCAATTGTGGACAAAATGAGAGAGAAACGACTCCGATGGTATGGCCATGCACTGTGAGCAGCTCCTGGTACTGTTGTCAACTTTGCCGTTCATTTTGAGATTGAAGACCAACGCTCAGAGGAAGAACGAAGCAGCGATGGCAGGACACGATAAATAGTGACATAAAGATGCGTGTGCCTAAAACCAAATGAAGCACAAAACCATGCAAAATAGCGGTCATTGACCAGGAAAGCGGACCCAGCACCAGAGGGATAGCGCTAAGAAGAAGAAAAAGATTTAAATATTTACATTTTATATTAATAATTGTTCAGTATTTTGTCTATTTATATTACATTACTGATAAACTAATTTTCATTTGCCGATCGATTTACGGGTTAATGAAAAAGTCGGTAAAATTTCCATCCTCTAGTTCAGCGTTTCTCAAAGTGGGCGATTTTAATTGATTCTAAGTGATGATGTTACAAGAAATTGCGGCTTGTCCTTACTAGCGCGTATATTCTTGATATATAAATTTTACTTTCAACTTTGCTAGATTTCTAGTGAATGTTTAAGTATTTTCGTAATTTTATAATAAAAATTTCGTGATTTTGGGGGCGTTATTAACTTTAGCATATCACAGCGCCCACCTGTGAGACAAATGAGACAAATATGTTTGAGAAACACTGCTCTAGTTTATGCAATAGTTGCAAATACTAACTTATATTAAAGACTCTCTTTCAGACTTCCGATAATAAGGCTCAAAAGGTCTTAAAATTTGGAAGCTGGGATTGAACGAGCAAGAATATTATATATTATAGCGCATGGCGTCACAGTGCTTGGTAACAAGGGTTACCATTTCATGGAAATGAAACGATGAAAAGTAAATCTGCAATTGTGCATCTAGACTATATAGCGGAGTTATTGTGTTCATACATATAAATAAACCATATAAGACCCAAATTACTTAACACATTCACTGCCGCGCCTGATTTTATGACTTTCCCGTATCGCCGATTAAAACCACTTTAGAAAATCTATAGTTATAATGATTTGGTATTTATTTTCTTTCTCTAGGGGCCCCATAGTACTTTTTTAGGTGATTTCCATGAAATGAGTCACCGGTGACCCAGTGACGTGCTGGTCTGTAATATGCAAAAAAAGTATGCAAATACCGCCGGGTCACCGGTGTCACGGCTGCAGTGAATGTGTTAATATATCTATTGCGATTTTTAGCAATAAAAGTTTTTAGAAAGCCATATTTTGTCACCACAGAATTTATAAATGAGAAACTTTTTCTAAGCTCGATCGATAAATATTATTTAATATTGATACGGTGGGCAAATATTGCTTTTGTAATTCGGCACGGTCAGAATAAGCTCTTATTTATATACGTCTCTGTTTACAATCTTTTATAGCAGAGGTTCTTAAACTCATGTAATCCGAGAACCCCCTCTTGAACAACAACTTTTCTGCGGAGCCCCTCTTGAAAAACATTATTTTGCACACTCCATGCCACTCCTAGGCATTTAGATCATTCTGGAAACTTAATTTCCGGCTCAATAATCTCATCGGATCTACGTTAAATAATAATAATTGGTAAATTGTATCGCTGGTTATTTTAATAAATGATCTTGCATGTTATTTTTTATAGAGACGAGGATTAGGATATATAGTAGTAAATTAAATAAAAATGGTAGTAAAATAATTAAGGATATTATCGTCTTCTTGAGCGGTTCGCAAACATTTTTTATAATTTCGCATACCTCCGGACGCGGATCCTAAAGAACCTATGTTTTATAGGATTTATGTTTAGAGATTATTATCAACTTTTTGTTCTTATTATCACGACTAGGAGTTTCAGTTCGTTCAGTTGGTTTCAGGCATTACGAACTGCGTCATGACAACCGAATTAGGCCGTCATCACATATTTAACGCACGTCCGGCTTCGTTCCTAATTAGAAAGCCTAATAGGGAATATGCAAGAAATAAACTTAATAAATAAATTTACTTGATTTTATTATCCTCGATACTTTATGAACTTGAAATTACACCTATACCATTATTTTCTCATTTAGTTTGCATTTAATTCCAAAAAATTTTAAGTCCAAAATATGCGAGCGAAATTAAAATTTGCGAAACGCCTCACCATTGGTCATATGTTATTTGACGTGCACGTTGACATTTATATGCCTCGATATTCACAGATGTAGGTCGGGTGGACTATACACCTCAATAGGGACTTTATCAAACACTTTATCTGGTGTACTTATAATATTGTTTTTGAATTCCGGTACTATACAATATCTATAAAATGTTTTTTTAGCTTTTTCCGTTATAGAAATAGCAAATTCAAATTGAAAATCCGTAACTGTCTCTGCAAATATGCTATGCAACACTGAATGTCATGTGTTATGTGACGTCATCCAAAGCGCGCGATAAATGGGACCGTTCAATCCGGTCAAATTTAATCGGTATTTTATATACATTTTTTTAAATTAATTGAAACACTTTCAACACTATTTATATTTTTTACTATGTTAAAACGAAGCAAAAAGTGAATTAAGCAAATAAAAAAATTGATGCATATTCCTTATTGGGTTAAATTCTAATAATAATGTTTTATTACTCATGCGCGAAAAGTAGTTCTAGACGTAGATTATTTAACACGAGAAATGTCACATCTCGTTGTAATTCTACATAACCTGAGTAACGCAAATATTCAATATCGCTAGGTTACATTAAAATAAACAAATAAATAAAAATAAAATGAACACAATCAAGAACGCGATATTGAAAAGCGACGTGAAATGTCAGAATGTTTTTGCATTACAAAGTGATAAAAAATATTAAAGAAAACGTTTTAAAATGTTTGTAAATTATATGGTGATACCGGAGACAGAGGAGAGTTCTTATGACGAATCCACACCACCGGAGACAATTGAAAAAGCAAATTCTTCATTTTTTGTTCATATTTTTTTTGGATGTAACAGTCGCTATTTTTGAGTAAACTTGTAAAATTCTATTGAATTATAAATTAAGCGGAACATTTTGGACGGTAACAGCGTTTAGAAGAAACCCAACATCTGCGAAACGCATGTTGCCCCGAAAGTTTCTTTGTTTTTACCTGGAGGTGGGGGAGCCCTACACAAGATTGTGCGAGGGGCTCGCCCTCTCGCTGATTAGCTTCCCGTGCGACCAGTTGTGTTTTGGTAAATTAAAATATATGTATATACATTTATAGCTGATAGGTAAATCGACAGATGTAAGTACTTTCTGTAAGTAATTTTATAATTATTGTTAGTCGTTGGTAAAGTAGATTTGAAACAAATACATTGATATTTATATTACTCTTACTACGGTGTTTTATCTGAAATCGTTGTTGAATCACCACGCTACCCATAGTCGCTCGTCTACGGTTAGGTATTATATTTACAACAATTAGTAAAAGTCGAGGGTTACATTACACATATTGTTGGTAAAGTGGGCGAAAATGTCAATTTCCCTCTCGAGCGAATGTGCGTCCGAAGTGAGTGCCTTCGTTCCTGCGCACAATTTCGGTCTCGCGAAACTTTTCGCCCTCGTTATAAAATATACTATATAAAAGTTAAAAAAAACAATATTATTATTTTTGGCCTTCTTAATTTGTTTCTCTTTTTTGATTTTCCCAACGATTTTCCCAAACCAGAAGACACACATCATATGATCTCTTACTCAAGGTATTATCTGCCTACTTAGAGAACTTTTGTAGCTTACGTTTTTTTAGGTTCAAGTTTCCGATAAATTTTATTGTTATTGAGAAAGAAGTTTAGATGTACCTTTAGATGTGTAGTACCTTACAAGAGATAGACTTTCTCAAACATTGATAGCACGGCATAGATGCGGGTCTGAGGAAAAGGGCAGGAGATACTGGATGGGCTCCCGTTTTAAACGATGTGAGATATGTGGGGAAGCTAGTGACGTGTGGGCGCATTGGGCTCAAAGCTGTGCAGGATGTCAGTGGAGCAGAGAGGAGAGTGTCGTAGTAGAAGACTGGGGCTCGTGCATGAGGGAGGACGGAGCGGGATGGCCCTTGATGAAAAGAGTGGTGGAGTTAAAAAAGAATAAAACTTTAGTTCTTTTACCATCTGGTGACGCGTGATTTTATTATTATTATTATTTGAGAGGAAATGTTGTTTTTGAGAGGATTTTTTTTTCTTTTTGTTTGTTTTCTTGTAGTTATTTATTATTTTTTGTTCTGTCTTAGGTTGGAGCGTGTATGTAATTATTTGGTTAACATAGATGGTAGCACTGTTATATGTAAAACTGTAGTTGTTTATGCCAATAAAAGGAATCTATATATTGAGAAAGAAGTTTAGATAAAAACGCAGCTTGTAAGTATATCATAAAAAATACGAACATGCTTGATGCACTATAAAGTATTTGAAAGAATAATAAATAAGTAGGGCAACCAAAAATATGCAAATTCATATATATTCTCATTCTACATATAAAAGAATGGACTAGCCAGAAATGTGTTTCTGACTAAACTATTAATTTAGAGCCCTATTCGTAAAGGCATATTTTTGCATATTTCACCAATAAGAGCATAAATTGCATATTACCTATGATAAGACATATTTCGAAATAACTGCATACTTTTAGTGCATATTATGCTCAATTTGGTTAAAATATTTATATTCATTGATCTGCTTTTGACGGAAATCTCAAGACTGCAGTGCTAGGCAAGGCAAATCATAGCACTATTGCAAGACTGATGATTCAATACAAATTCTGGGTGAAAGTTTCAATTGAGATTTTATTTTACTCTTCATATCAGATGCCGCTCCATACATGGTAAAAGCAGCTCAGGCTATACAGACCAAAAACGTTTTAGCCAAAAGTGACACATCTAACTTGCCTGTCACATGGACTTCATGAGTTCAGAGTTTGTGAACAAATTCGAGGAATCTGTACTAACGTCGATCGTCTAATAGCCAATGTAAAAAAGTATTTTTGAAATCACTGTCAAGGGTAACGATTTTTAATGATTTGGCACCTGCCGTCGCGCTTCCGCCGCTACCAATAACTACTAGATGGGGAACATGGATTGATGCCGCAGTGTACTATGACACCCACTTCTAAATAATTGTGAAAGTGTTCAATGTACTGGACGAAGAAGAGGCCGCATCAATCAAAAGAGTTACTAATTTCAAAAGAGCTACTAAATGGCGGTGAAATAAAATTTGATTAAATTTTCATTGCCTCAAATTATGGATTCCTTAGCCCATCAATAAATTCGCTTGAAACGTCTGGGCTACTGCTTGGTAAACAGATTGAGGTAATAGAACATGCTCAGGATGTAATTAATGGCGTTAACGGTGAAGCAGCTAACTTTGTGAAAAAAAACATTTAAAAAAATTATGGTTTTCAATTATGAAGGAAATTGCAATAAAATTGTCTAGGTTTTGAGGTTTGTCTAGAGGTTCTACAACAATAGACAAAAAATATAGTATTATTGAAGCAATGGCATTTAAATTTGCGCCTATAACTTCGGTTGATGTGGAACGAAGTTTTTCAATGTACAAAAATGTTCTACGATCAAACAGGAATAGATTTCTTAGAGAACTTAAATGAAATGTTTGTCATTTATTGCAATAAAAATGTAAAAATTTGCAATTTAAAAAAAAATAATTTAAATTATTTTGAAGTTTAGCTGTATTTTTCTTTTGTATTTATGTTTTCGTACCTAGAATTTAACATTTTTGCAAATTTTATTTTAGATTTAAGAGAATATATTTTTCTAAATGCATATTTTTAATTTTATAGAGCATATTTTCATTTTTATAGAGCATATTTTAAGCGTTTAAAGTACTTTTTAAAGGGCATATTTTTGGTTGCTCTAATAATAAGTAACTGAAGCTATCTTGGTAAAGTATGAAAAAAGTCTTTTGGAAAGTGTAAGTTTGTGGATGCATGGTCATAATTAAACTAATGAAACTGTTCGGAGGGCCAACTAATTAATGTGAAACATAGCTTGACTATATAAATATATTTAACTTTACGAAGCTCTATAATGTTATTAAGTCTTTTTAAGATTACAAAACAAATAGCATGTTGAAACACAACAAATATTTGTCTGTTATTTAACAGCACTCAGTTCACTTTCGTGACACTAAAACAAAAAGTGGATAAATAACATTGTTTTAAAGATCAGATCTATTTATTTAACCCAAGTGAATATCCATGTGCAGACATTGAAAACGATGTTATTTACCTGGTTCTTGTTCAACTGTGTTTCAACTGTATTTTCACTGTGTTTTCTCTGTGTTTCAACATGAGATTTGTTTTGTAGTCGTAAAAAGACTTAATAATATTATATAGCTTTGTAAAGGTTGAATATATTTATACATTCATGCTGTGTTCTGCTTTAATAATTTTGTATGATTCTATTTATAATTAGTTGAGTTTCAACCCTATATTCAGTTCGGAAAGCCGCAGTAGGTAGAAGTTAGTTCTTGCAAACATATTCCGAAGTTAGGCTTTCCTAATTAGGACGGAACAAGTTCCGAATGAGGCTTGCCACAATTCGGTAAGGGTTCGGAATGCCTCATTAGATGGAAGTTAAGACTTTCAAAGATTTGCCTAAGTTACGCTTTTATAATTAGGGAAAAGGTTCGAATGAGGCTTGCCTCATTGGGCTTCACAATATTCTTAGTCGGGATCCCCTAGCATCGTATTAACACTAGATATACTAACAATTTGACAATGTGAGATTTACCGAAACCAGTCAAAATGACTGGTCTAAGAAAAAATGGATGGTGTTTCCAGTCTTATGTTGGTCAGACAAGACGAAGTCTTTCGTCATAAAAAAGACATAAAAATGACAGATCTTTTTCTTCACCATTGTCTAGAATAGAATAATAAATCCCCTAAATAGATAACACTGATATTGGGTATTTCTATGGCCCTGACTATGAAAAAAATACTGGGAGATTGCTAACAGCTTTACTTTTTGAAATATACAGTTTTAATATTTTGACAATAAAATACAGAAAAATAATACATTATGTTAACAAATTTTCTATTGAACACTAGCAAATGATCTTTAATAATATTCCCTTGAATGAACGACTTTAGGTTGATCTCGTTGCAAACTCCAGCAGCAGTCTGCCATCATATGTAAGCCCCACCGCCCCTGTTAACGCTCTTCCATTGTTCGAAGATCCTGATGAAATCTTTCGCCCTGCTCCTCACTAAAATCACCCAGATTTTATGGAAATCGGTCTATATGCGAGTACAGGAAGTGGATTTTTATGCTCATGTTGATACCTAGCTGATGTAGTATTGTTGTAAGTAAAGTATTGATGTTACACGGTTTTTACAAAGTTCGATATAGGTTTTCGATATTTTGCAAATATATATATTCGCCATAAATGTAGCAAAAACAATCGGGATTAAACACACAACATCTTCTTGACGAAGCCATATCGAAAAACATATCAAAATATACTTTAGTGTCCAATAAAAAACGAAAATCTAAGTAAAAATGGTATCTATAACTCAAAAACAAAATCTGTTAGAGAAAAATTACTTGCCATATTTATAAAATACGCGTCAATTTGAGATAGAAACATAAAAAAAATCACAGGAAACAAACAACTTTATTTTTTTTTGTTGACCAGTGTAATATAAAAATCTTGCATAATTGAAATAAAGGCCCGAAGTTTAATTTCCTGGAGACATTAGAAATTTTCAAGCAAAGTAGTAATCCATCAGTTAATCTCCTTAACGAGCAAACCGACCTAATCTTTTCTCAACAGTTTAATCTAATCGTCTTCAAATAAGTTTCCAGCTACAGACATACGCCCCTCTTCCCCAACAAAAACTCTCGTTATAAAATCAATTCAATGAATTTTGTAAATTTCATCATTTCTTTTCATCAATTTCCTCTAAATGACTTTCAACAGTCGAGACTGGAGTCGTATAAAATGTGTAGTTTTATATAACTTCACAAGTTATATAATATTTTCACAAAAATGAGTGGTAAAAATATAGTGAATTTTTTAAATTCATTTGCATTTCTAGTCTGTTATTCTCTAGTTTATTCACTTTATTTGCTAGTAATTATTATTATCTTATTTATAAATACTTCATTTAACAAGTTTAGTAAAAATATATGTTAGGGTTGAAGTAAAACTACTTTGGCGGTTGTGGCAGCTATTACTAATAGATTCAACTGAAAAATAATGTTATACTCAAATTTTGTTATATTTATTAATAATATAGTTTAAATAAAATAGTTGGAAACTGTGTTGACCCACAGGCTATTTGAGTAGAGTAGCCAGATATGGCGAAATAAACCAGCAGCGTCTGTCCCTGAATGAGCGTCTGCAAGCAGTGTCGGACCCACAATGGGTGGCTGAATTTATTCTTGGGAACAGGACTCCCCAACACGATCGGCAAGCGTGGCGTTTTAATGCCAAACTCATTCCACAACCTACATTAAATGTCGACTTTTAAAATATAAATACCCCAGGCGAGTAGAGCCAAGGGGTGCAACCTGGGGTGCAAGAGGTGGTGACAAAAGGCTACCCAAATGACAACCTCACCTGCTCGCGGTGCACCCTGCTAGAAAACCAACGAGGCTCTGTCGACCGAATCTCTGCCGGAATAAGCAGATAATCTCTTGCTAGCCAGCAGCTACGGGTGGAGGAGCTGGCAAGAGTAAGGGTACCCCCGTATCCTTGGGACAAGAAAAGGTTCCTAAAGGCGGATGAATCTAAACAGGTTAACGGCACGAGGATATGGTAGGCAACGGAAAACCACCACATTAAAGTGAACCAATTACATGAATACAATAGTAACGGAAAACCATACCGATCATGGATCTCGGAGTCCAAGATCCGGCAAGAGAGGAAACATCGCAAAAGAAGAAAAGTGTAAGGCCTCTCGGGTCGTCATCCGGCGAAATCCTTACATGGCAAGTGCAATACACACAAAGCAAAAAACTCCAGAAACCAGGAAAATGTCAACAATTAAAAGTATCGGTACCTGGAATGTGCGTAGCTTGTTCGAAAGTGCAAGAACTTAAAACCTATTAAGGGAAATAGACAGACTCAAAAAAGACATCCTCGGAGTAAGTGAAATGCGATGGAGAGGGTCTGGCGAATGTCAAGTCGAGGGATACACTATCTACTATTCCGGGAACGACGACTCTAAACATTGGAATGGAGTAGGCATAATCGTTAGTCAAACTTTAAACAAGGCGGTAAAGAACGTCATAAACATATCTGATCGTGTAATTATAGTGCAAATAGAAACAAGACCAATAGCGTGCAATATAATTCAAGTATATGCACCCACAGGAGATGCACCAGATGATGTTACCGAGTTGTTCTACATCGATCTAAAAAGGGCAACTGATACAGTTGCCCCTATAAACCGCATGAAATAAACATAATTATGGGTGATTTTAATGCCAAGGTGGGAAAGGGAAGACGAGAACGTATTGTAGGCGATTACGGACTTTGAAACCCAAACGACCGTGGAAACAGACTGGTTCAATTCTGCTTGGATGAAAACTACGTCATCGCAAACACATTTTTCAAACATCATCCAAGGCGCCTGTATACGTGGACGTCCAATGCAGACAGATGTATAAGAAACCAAATAGATTTTATCATGATTAATAGTAGATTCAGAAATGCAATAAAAAACGCCAAAACATATCCCGGTGCCGAAGTACATACAGATCATAACCTACTAACGGCATCTATAAATCTAACACTGAAAAAATGTATTAGAACGCAAAAAGTACTCCGTATAGACACAAAGGCTAAAAGATCAGATCATACGCTCAAAGGTTAGGAATGAAATAAACGAGAGACTAACAACATGGAGTAATACAACAGAAAATGCAGACATAGAACACACGTGGAAACAGCTGAAAACCACAGTAATAGAAGTAGGAGAAAGGTATCTAAGACCAAGCGAAAGGCCGAAAAAACAAGCATGGATGACCGAAGAGATACTATTACTAATGGATTCCAGAAGAGCATACAAAAACAAATGCGCACTAAGATATAAAGAAACCCAACGAGAAATCAGATCGAAAATAAGATCAGTAAAAGAGGTGTGGTTGTCTGCGCAATGCGCTGAAATTGAAGCTCTTGAAATAAAGCATGACTCCTTTAACTTGCAAAAAAAAGTGAAGCAGGTCGCTGGTAACCACAAGCCTATAAGATCCCAAATGCTAATGGATGAGCAAAACACATATTAACATCAACAGAGGATAAACTAAAAGAGTGGAATAGATACATAAAGACTTTTTTTAAGGACAACAGACATGAACCCTATAATATCTAACTACTCGGAAATGACGGAAGTGACATAACAAGATCAGAAGTCGAACATGTTATTGCGAGAATAAAGAATGGGAAGGCACCTGGCCCAGATGAAATACACGCATAAATTTTTAAGATCCTTAAGGATGATAGTTCTCTCTCAATAATAGTAGACCTATTTAATAATATATATAGAACAGTTGAAATACCAAGAGATTGGTTAAAATCAACTTTCATCACCTTACCAAAGAAATAAAATGCGAAACAATGTAAAGATTATAGGACCATCAGTCTCATGAGTCAAGTATTGAAACTATTTCTGAAGATCATCCATAATCCTATTTACCGCAAATGTGAAGAGTCGATCAGCGAGTCCCAGTTTGGCTTTCGGAATGGGTTCGGCACAAGGGAGGCACTTTTCAGTGTACAAGTTCTGGTACAACGATGCCTTGATGTTAATGTGGATGTTTTTGCCTGCTTTTTAGACTATGAAAAAGAATTTGACACCGTAAACCATAATAAAGTAGTAGATTTACTTAAAAAACTAGGATTAGACGGGCAAGATATCCGCATTATAGCCAACCTGTATTGGAACCAAACAGCAGCGGTGTTAGTGAACAAAGAACTGTCAGAAGAGGTCATGATTCAAAGAGAGGTGCGACAAGGCTGTGTTCTCTCGCCATTACTTTTTAACCTTTATGCAGAAAAAATATTTCGAGAAGCATTGGATGGCAAGAACATAGGAGTAATCGTAGGAGGCATAGTGATCAATAACCTGAGGTATGCCGACAACACCGTTCTATTGGCTACGAACATAGAAGACCTACAAGAACTAATGACAACCGTTACAGAGCACAGCTTGTCCATGGGTCTTAAACTCAACGTTAATAAGACAAAATGGCTCGTCGTAAATAAAACCAGCGTAAATAACCAGCTGAATCTAAGAGTTGGAAATGAGGTGGTGGAACGCGTCAACTCCTATAAGTACCTTGGCAGTAATGTAAACGACAAATGGGACATGACATCGGAAATTAGAAGCCGCATCGAACAGGCAAGAGGAGCTTTCACCAAAATGAAGAAAGTGCTGAACAACAGGCACTTGGAAATCCCCCTCAGAATCAGATTGTTAAGGTGCTATGTGTTTAGTATCCTGTACTACGGCGTCGAGGCTTGGACACTTACGGAGGCTATGTGTAAGAAGGTGGAGGTTTTTGAGATGTGGACTTACCGTAGAGTGCTGAGAATTTCTTGGGTGGATCGAATTACTAACGTCGAGGTTTTGCAAAGGGTCAATAAGCAAACAGAAGTTCTCAACACAATAAAGAGAAGAAAACTGGAATACCTTGGTCATGTTATCCGAAATGATAAGTACAGGTTACAGCAGACAATAATACAGGGTAAAATACAAGGTACGCGCAGTCCAGGCCACCGCAGAATATCATGGCTCAAGAACCTTCGCCAATGGTTTGGACAAAGTACAAGACCCCTATTTCGAAAAGCTGCAGATAAAATTCAAATAATGAAATTGGTCGTCAACGCTCTTGGAGGGCATGACACATGAAGAAGAAGAGTAGAGCCAAGTGCTCAGAATCTCTTGCTAATACATCAGCCAGCCGCAGGGATTATGGGGGAGAGGCAAAACCTCGACACTAGCAGATAAAAGACGGAAAACAACATATACAACAACGAATACAACATTTGCACAATGAAGAACACCTACTAAGTCTAGAAACCGAACTCCAAAACATCAAATGGGACATACTAAGAATTAGCGAGACCCGACAAAAAGGCGAGTCCAACACGATCCTGAAATCTGGACATATGCTCTTTCCGAGAAATTCCGAAACAAACCATCATATCAGAGGAGTAGCGATCATGGTAAACAGCAAGAGAAAACACCTGGCCACGAAATGCAAAGCTATATTACACCTCGTTATTTACATTATACACCAACGAAACAATTGATACAGCATGCAGATAATACAGGCATATGCACCCACATCCACATCAACAGACGAAGATATCGAGCAATTCTATGAAGATCTGACGATGGCTAAAAACTAAGAAAAACGAAGTTCAAGGTTATAATCGGGATAGGACATAAAATTGCGACAAACGGCCCGAACATCGGTAATTTTGGACTAGGCACGCGAAGTAATAGAGGCGAAATGATGCTGGATTTTATGAACAAAGAACAAATGAACTGCATGTACACGTTTTTTAAGAAACAGCATCAGTAAAAATGGACATGGAGAAGTCCGAATGGCGCAGTTTAGTACGTGTCAGAAGGCGAGCGTGATCAGTCGTGCGTGCGAGCAGAATATATTTTTATTCTTTTAATATTTTACAAGAATCTCAACTGAATCTGAACTATGAGATCTAAGCGGGATCTAAGATCGAATGCTAACCTGGATTAAGCAAACTATCTGGAAATTCCGGAATTTCTCGATATATTATCGGGAATGATAAGGAAGGAAGTGGAGCCCTTGACTAATGCCATTCAACAACTCACCAATCAGTTAAAATTGTTAACCCAAAAAAACGATGTAATTATAAAAGAAGTGGAGCCTCTACCAGATATTACTCAACAACTTACAGAACAGTTGAAAATCTTGTCACTGAAGAACGAGAAGTTAATAAAAATTGTTCGTTCTACCGACAATATAGAAACAGCGCTGTCGAGACAGACAGAAAAACCCAAAGAATCGAAGGACGATGTATCTGCAGCGGACCCAAAAGCGGATAAAGAATCTGAAAAAAATATAAACAAGCCAGGATGTTCATCAGCAAAAACTGGCGAAAAGAATACCGATATGAGACAAGATAAAGATATAAACAACTCGGAAATCAATGAGAACTGGGAGACGCCGAAGTATAAACTGCGACGCGCCAGAAAATCCAACACTATTCATGGGACTAACGACGCCGCAAATCAAATCAGAGCGGCTGTAAGATTTCATCACCTTCATGTTTACAGGCTGGAACCCACATTAGAAGAAGGGGGACTAAGAAATTCTTATATATTCTCTCTATACGTTGTAAGAAATTGGCATCAAAACATCCAGAGGAGTATTCTTCTTTAACGTGGCCACGGAACACATGTTTAAACAATTTTTCGAACACATAGGGAAAACTCAGAGATAAATCTAAAGACCAACCAGGGAGTAAACAATTCTAGTAGTATCTCCAAATTCTAGTAGTAATTTTAATAAACCAAAATACTCAATCCATTGGAAATTCGATTGACAAAATTGAGTATATGCTCGAAAAATATAGCCAGTGTAAATTCCTAATCGTACCTGAGCATTGGAAGAATTCGGAACAACTTGAGTTACTAAAGGTTAGCAATTTTGAACTGGCTTCTTACTTTTGCCGTGAAGAAGGGGAGCATGGAGGTTTGACTATATACTGCAAGAATGGAATAATATTTAAAACTAGGCAAGATATTAACTTGATTTCAGAAGCACGTGTTTTTGAGTGTTCTGGTATTGAAACAAAAATTAATGAGAAGGTACTAATAATAGTAGGCATTTATGAAGCTCCATTGACTAACATAAGAAGCTTTTTCCTTAAACTACAAGAACTATTAATAATGCTCCACAAAAAAAATAGTCGGTATATAATAGCTGGCGATTACAACATAAATATTTTAAAAAACACGAACACAAGTCAGCAATTTTTGTCATTGCTAGAATATTATAACGCGAAACTCCTTTCAAATGAAGTTTCTCATCCTAGACATGCAACATGTATTGATAATATTATTGCTAACATTAATATACCGTTCACCATTAAAACCAGTAACCATAATATCTCCGATCATTATGCTCAACTGCTTACACTGGATTTCGGAAAGGAGGATGCATATACCAACAATAAACAGACGGTAAGATTGTATAATGAAGAAAACTTGAAACACCACAGACAGATCTTGGAGAGCATAGAATGGGACGAATTGTATGAAGTTGACTGTTATAATGTTGATACGCAATGGAATTTGTTCACGAGCATTTTCTTGAAATATTTTAACGAGGCCTTTCCTAAAATTCATAGACGCAGGAAAACCACAACTGCAAGGGTCTGTACCAACCCCCAACTAGCATTGATGGAAAATAACCTAAATCTCTACCAAATATTATCCTCCCATAACCCAATATTTAAAAATTTATACAATAATCATCACAGAAAAATCATCAAGAAATTGCGAAACGAAAAGAAAGAGAGATTTAAGCGACAAATTGAAACTTCGACTAATCTACAAATAACAACTTGGAATATTGTGAGAGAAATAACTGAACTTAAAAAGAAAAATAATTAATGTAACCAAAATGAAGAACCGAGCGCTAGTGCAATAAAAATTAATAATTTCTTTGTGGACAGAGCTATAATATTAGCTGAAACTCAGCCAAATATTAATTATAATGACAATATTGAGTTAAATATAAATTCTATATTCTTTGTGCCAGTTAGTGAAGAAGAGATATTTGATATAATTGTGAATTTAAAAAGAATTTGAAAGTGTAGGCCTTGACGATATCCCCCCCATAGTTCTAAAAAATGTGTTACCTTCTATATTAAGTCCCTTACTGTTCATAATAAATAATTCATTATTGGTTGGTAAATTTCCGGAAAAACTTATACGTGCACTCGTCACTCCAATTTATAAAGCGGGAGATAAAAATCGGATCGAAAACTATAGGCCTATCAGTATCCTATCTGTCTTTTCAAAATTTAAAAAAAAAATTGTATGTACCAGAATAACATCTTTTCTAGATAAGTATAATTTAATAAATTGCCATCAACACGGCTTTATCAAAGGTCGTAGCATAGAAATTGCATGTTTCCAATACAAACATACAATAATAGAAAATCTACAAAACTTTAATATTCCTTTGGGCATGCTCATGGATCTTTCGAAAGCCTATGACTTAGTAGACCATAGGATATTGTTAGAGAAATTATACAAATATGTAATAAGAGGCGTTGCTTTTCTGATTGAATCAAATCATTTTTGAATAATAGTGAACAGATAACCAGGGTTCACTCTCCCCATGGTTTTGTTTATTCCTCTCCAAGGATTCTGAATACGGGTATTCCACAAGGAAGCACGATTGGCCCATTGCTGTTCTCAATATTTATTAATGATCTACATTAAATACCCACTACTGATAAACACCTGATAATCAACTATGATGATGATACATCCCTACTCATCATTAACAAAACTGTGGATGATATTAGTCCAAATGCAAATAGCACGATGTCATCATTGATATCATGGTTTGATACGAACAAACTAATAATAAATAAAAACAAGACTAATACTATCATTTTCAAAATCAAAAGAAATACGAACCAGTATCCTCCAAGATTACAAATTAATAATGAAGACCTCGAGGTACAATATTCTATTAGGCTCCTTGGACAATCTATAGATCAATCGCTTGATTGGACGACACATACTCTCCGTGTCACAAAACGTCTGAACAAGGCAGTTTTTGCGTTGAGATATCTTCATAGGTATATGGACACTGCAGCTCTTAGGATGGTGCACTTCGCGAATTTTTATTCCCACTTAAAATTTGTTATTATGTTTTGGGGAAATAGTATCCACATCAGAAGCATCTTTAGAATACAGGAGGAAGCCACTCGCATTTTGAACAATCTACTTTATAGAGAATCCTGCAGAGGCCAGTTCAAACTAATATTTTAACAACAGCAGCTACTTACATCTATGAGTCTATAATTTTCGTTCTGAGACATAGGCACTTATTTGAGAACTTTAACAAGCTTAATCTAAGGAGTACCAAATTTTGTAACGAAGTCTTTCAGCTGCCCCAGCATAGGCTGACACTAACTGAAAGAAATCCACCGTACAGCAATATGAAAATGTACATTGTACTAATAAGGAGGATTAAACAACTAGTGAATCCAAACCTTTTCAAAAAAGAATTGTATAAACTCCTAGTTGATATAGAACCGTATAATATCGAAGAATTCTACTTAAAAGTAAATTACTAAGAACATGTTATTTAGATATAATATTTTCTTTTTTCTATGACACATTTCATTTAGAATATTTTTTTGTATTCTTAGATAATGAAATAAACTTATTTTGATTTGATGTGTCAGTTATTAGCCGTTTTAATAGCGGAAGCGACAACAGAATCGTAAGAGCCACAATAAATATAAGCACACGCTTGAAAAGAAAAGAAGAAAATTGATCAAGCTGTTCGTCCAACTGGGATTCAGCTCAAAGACAAATCGAAAGATTACAATGCCCAAATCAACAAAAAACTAGAACCAACTAAAGATCTGAGAAATATGGGTCTACATGAGTTATCACTAGCAGCATAAAAGTAGCAGCAAAGAAAATATGTTACATGGCAGAAAAAACCTAATACGAGACTTAGCCAGAGCACAAAATCACTCCTAGCAGAATGCAGAAAAATGAACAGGGACTCAATAGGATACCGAGAACTAGACAAACGAGTAAAAAAAGCGATTAAAAAAGACTTAAGATATCATAACACAAAGGTCATACAAGAAGCCATCAAAGGCAACATGAATATGAAAGTCCTCCGATCAAAAAGAACAAAGGGAAGGTTGCTCATATACAAAATTAAGAACCAACAAGGACAAGTTGTGACAGAAAGGGAACAGATCACAACCACTATCCAACATTTCTATCAGGAACTCTACAGCCAATCGGTGCCTAAGCCAAACCATATAGACTAGATAGTCCTGGATATGGGCTCCGAGGACATACCGGAGATTGATACTGCAGAGCTGAGAATGGCACTGAAGCAGATGAAAAACCGAAAGGCCCCAGGACAAGACCGCCTTACAACAGAATTGGTGGAGAAGGGGGTAACAACTCTGGAAAAACAATGATCATCCTTGCTAACAAATCTGCGGAGGAGGGAAAAATTCCAATACCGAAATGATCCAACATCGAAAACTACAGACCGATCTGTCTTTTGTTGTTTTGTATAAGCTCCTTACCAAAATTATAACCAACCGACTCAACAAAAAGTTCGATTTCTACCAACCAGTGGAACAAGCCTGTTTCCAAAGCGCCTATAATACGAAGGATCACATTCAAACGATACGTACTCTTATTGAGTGGTGTACCGAATATAATATCCCATTACACCTCGCATTCGTCGACTACAAAAAAAAGCTTTCGATTCGGTGGAATCTGGGCGATGCTGGAGGCAATGATTCAAGATATACCAACTTCATTAAAGATATCTACAAGGATGCTACAATACATTTCAAATTACACGAAAATATAACAATCGAAAAGATCCCTATATGGAGAGGGGTAAGACAGGGCGATTCAATCTCTCCAAAATTATTTACCCTGGCATTAGAAGACGTGTGTAAGAACCTGACATGGCATCAAAAGGGAGTCAACATAGTCGGGAGATTTTTGAGTCATCTCCGTTTCGCCGACGACATTGTGATCATGAGCACCAACCAGGAGGAATTTAACACCATGATATGCGAACGAAAGATTTTCGGTTGTTATATTTTCGTGTACTTTCACATGTATTGTAGCATCCTTCTAGATATCTTTATTGAGGTTGGTATATCTTGAATCAATCCTCGCATTACCGATTGCTTCAAGCACCGCCCAGATTCCATCGAATCGAAATCATTTTTTTTTGTAGTCGACGAATGCGATGGTTTGAATGTGATCCTTCGTATTATAACCGCTTCTGAAACCGGCTTGTTCCACTGGTTGGTAGAATTTTTTGTTGAGTCGGTTGCTTATGATTTTGGTAAGGAGCTTATACAAAACGGACAAAAGACTGATCGGTCTGTAGTTTTCGATGTTTGATCATTTCGATGTTGGAATTTTTCCCTCCTCCACAGATTTGTTAACAAGGATGATCATTGCTTTTCCAGAGTTGTTTCTCCATTCTCCACCATTTCTGTTGTAAGGCGGTCTTGTCCTGGCGCCTTTCGGTTTTTCATCTGCTTCAGTGCCATTCTCAGCTCTGCAATGTCAATCTCCGGTATGTCCTCGAAGCCCACATTCAGGACTATCTGATCTATACGGTTTGGTTTAGGCACCGATTGGCTGTAGAGTTCCTGATAGAAATGTTGGATAGTGGTTGTGATCTATTCCCTTTCTGTCACAACTTGTCCTTGTTGGTTTTTAATTTTGTATATGAACGACCTTTCCTTTGTTCTTTTTGATCGGAGGACTTTCGTATTCATGTTGCCTTTGATGGCTTCTTGCATGATCCTTGTGTTATGAGATCTTAAGTCTCTTTTAATCGCTTTCTTTACTCGTTTTTCTAGTTGTCGGTATCCTGTTGAGTTTCTGTCCATTTTTCTGCGTTCTGCTAGGAGTGATTTTGTGCTCTGGCTGAGTTTCTGCTATGTAACATATTTTCTTTGCTGCTACTTGTATGCTGTTAGAGAAACTCATTTAGACTCATATTTCTCAGATCTTTAGTTGATACTAGGTTTTTGTTGTTTTGGACATTGTATTCTTCAAATTTGTCTTTAAGCTGAATCCCTGTTGGATGAACAGCTTTATCGATTTGCTTTTTTCTTTCAAAGCGTGTGTTTATATTTATTCTGGCTCTTACGATTCTGTGGCCGCTTCCGCTATTAAAGCGGCTAATAACTGATACATCGGTACAGTATATAGTCAATTTCATATAGTCAATTTTTCATCGGTACAGTATATAGTCAATTATAGAGTATATAGTCAATTTCGTTCTTAACTGCGCCATCCTGACTTCTCCATGTCTATTTTCAATTATGCTGTTTCTTGAAAAACGTGTTCATGCAATTCATTTGTTCCTTGTTCATAAAATCCAGCATCATTTCGCCTGTATTATTTCGTGTGCCTAGTCCAAAATTACCAATTTTTTTTGCTGAAGTCCCCGATTATAACCTTGATCTACGTTTTCTCTTGGTTTTTAGCCAACGTCTGATCTTCATAGAATTGCTCGATATCCTCGTCTATTGATGTTGGTGTGGGTGCATATGCCTGCATTATCTGCATGCTGTATCTCTTGTTCAGTTGGAGTATAATGTAAATGACGCGGTCTGATATAGCCTAACTTTCAATGATCAGGTGTTTACTCTTGCTGTTTACCATGATCGCTACCCCTCCAAAATGATGGTTTGTTTCGGAATTTCTCTGAAAGAGCATATGTTCAGATTTCAGAATCGTGTTGGTGTTTGCCTCCCCCATAATCCTTGAGGCTGTATGATGTATGAGCGCGAGATTCTGAGCACTTGTACACTCGCCTGGGGTCATTCTGTTTAAAATTTCGACATTTCATTTCATGTAGGTTTTGGAAGGAATTTGGCATTAAAACGCTAAACATGTTAAACATTTAACATCATGATATGCGAACAAAAGAAGGAGTCACAGAAGGTAGGACTAGTAAAGATATATATATATATATATATGTATATATATATATATATATATATATATATATATATATATATATATATATATATATATATATATATATATATATATATATACTATATATATGTTGCCAGTTGTCACTATTTTGTGCTACCTGGTACCAGTTAAGTCCTGCTGCTCGTTTCATCTTATTTACGGTCTTCCTAAGATCCTTTTGTTGCTCCATGGTCTCCAAGTTTGTCAAGTATAGCTTTCGTGAAGGTCCAAGTTTGTGACCCGTAAGTAGTTAGTGGTAGGATACAATGGTTATATAATTCGGTTTGGAGGTTTAGGGGTATGGCATTTTCAAGATGTCTACTATTTTGGCATTAGCCGCCCAGGTTTGCCGTGTTCTCTCATTTATTTCGAGTTCTTGGTTAGCCTTGCCTATAGTTCTTGTTTGTCCTAGGTAACTATATGCAGTTACTTTCTCGATTCTGTAGTCTCCTAGGGTAATTTCTCGATCGTCATCTACGTTTGATGTCATGTACTTTGTTTTGTCAAAGTTGATTTCTAGGCCTATGCGCATCGTGGCCCTGTAGGCGTCATCGAAAAGTGTGGCCAGTTCTTCTCTGCCTTCGGATATAACTACTATGTCATCGGCAAACATTAAGTGGTTGAGTTTCTCCCCGTTGATATTAATGCCTCTGTTTTGGAGGTCGATTGTTTTTATTGCGTCCTCCAGAACTAGTGTGAAGAGCTTGGGTAACTATATTTACATATATATATATATATATATATATATTTATATATATATATATATATATATATATATATATATATATATATATATATATATATATATATATATATATATATATATATATATATATCAGGGACACAGCATCAGGCTAGGCAAAGACAACCAGGCAGCCGAGATAAGGAGGAGGATCAGTTTGGCATGGGCAGCATTTGTAAAACTCGCATAGGGTAGAGTGGGGTAATTGCGGACGCGGGGTAATCCCGGATACCACGATTTCAGTACCTTAGGGAAAAAATTGTATTCTTTTTTTACATGGAATTGTAGGTCAATGTATACGTAGTATCAGGCAATAAGTCAGCTGCTCAAGTTCTGCATTTTATTCAAGGTAATAATTATTTTATATTTTCATCCTTTTGCATGTAATTTTTGTCATGAATTTATTCGTTAAATTCTCGCTACACATAAATGATTTAATTATAATTTATTTATGACGTGTTAAGAACAATTTAAGACAAATTTTCTGACACAAATACTCATGTTTATTTATTTCTAGCCTCAAAAAAATATTAAGTTTTTATTTTTTAACGTTGTGGGGCAATGACGGACTAATTCAGTGGGGTAATCTCGGACGTTCGCAATTGCCCCACATCGATAATCATACTGTACAATACTGTACAAAAAAGACTGGTATATTAACTGAAAAAGGTGTAAAGAACTTAGGGAATTTCCTTGGTAAAGAGCAGGTTGAAAAACCAAAAAAATATATGAAACCAAAGAAAGTCAAAAAAAGAAAACAGAACAAATAAACAAACTCAAAATGAGTATTATTGTATTTTTTGTGCAGTAAAATATGAACAACCACCCACTGAAGAATAGATAATATGCTATGGATGCAATTTATGGACACATGAAGAATACAGTGATGGTGATAGCACAAGCAAAGGGTTCCTATGTGATTTATGTAGAGATTAATTCAAATTTATTCTTTATTAATTATTTATATATTAACAAACTTATTTTTTAACAAACTACCTACATACGTACTGTTCAAGATGATTTTAATTTCTTATGTTAAAAATAAGTTGAAACTATTTATTTGTATTAAGTTATTCTACTCATTACTACTTAATATGTACTGTCCGTAATTACCCCACGGATTTCAGAGGATCACGAAAATGACACTTTTCTTTTATTGGCAAAAAAATTACTAAATTTTCATTTGTTTGTTCATTTTCTTTGTTATTTATTAATCAATAAATTAGCAGAGTTTTTATTTAGTATTTTTAATATTTACTTTTTTCCTTAGGTGTCCGTAATTACCCCACTCTCCCCTAGATCCTCAAAGAACCGAAGATACCAATTAATCTGAAAAGGAAATTATACGATGCTTGCGTACTACCAATTATATTATGCGGACTCGAAACAATCACCATGACAAAGAAAAGCGCAACAACTACAGGTTCGTTGCGATGCTGGGAATTAGCTTAAGAAATAAACAAAGAAATGAGGATATCAGGGCAAGAACCAAAGTAAGCGATGTCATAGAACAAACTTCAACAAATAAGTGGCTTCGGGCTGGACACGTTGCGCGAAATGATGAAAAATGGACGAAAATCATTATGCAGTGAAGACCACGGAGAACAAAGAGAAGCAGAGGCAGACCCAGGCTAAGATGGAGATATGACATACAAACAAGAGCGGGAAAGAACTGGATGCTCCCAGCACAAGACAGGTCAACATGGCGGGAAATGAAATAAGCCTATGTCCAGGAGAGTATTAATACAGGCTGATATGATATGAATATAGTTTACAATGTGAAATAAAGAACCATATTTACATGAACCATCAAAAGTAAGATCTCTCGCAGATCTCGTCAATTGAAAATTGTGAAACTTCCAAGAATATTTTGGACAAACTAAACTCAAACTAAAAAATGAGACGAATAAACTTGTGCGTGAATGCTTTTACCAGTAAAAAAATTGACCCAATAGAGATAGTGGCGCAACACATCTCTAAAGTTGAGTCACTTGCATGAGAAATCAAAAATTTTCAACGAAGATTTATTCAATGATACTGCAATAATAATTTAAGCTTTAAGTACACTCTCCTCAAAATATTGGCCATTTCGGCAAGCATGGCTATCCTGTATTAATGGCTGGAATCTCAACTATTCAAAGGAAGAAGACATTTAAGTTTGCAGTAAAGTGCTGCAACTGTAATAAAAAGGGACACACGTCGAGGAAATGTCGAGATCCCAAATGTATAAACAAGAGAACTGAAAATGCAGACAACTCGAAAAGAGATAGTAATGTATTCAACACCGAGGTTAAGATTGGTGTTCAAGCTTTAGCTGCAAATGTAAAACCAGATTGGTTAATTGACAGTGGTGCCACTCATCACATGTAAAGTATTAGAGAAGGTTTTGCAACGTACTAAGAAATAAGTGATGTATACGTAAAACTAGGTAACCAAATTTATTTATTTAAAAATGGATTGGTTTACGAAGAAATATATTCTCTGGCATCTTAACCAAAAGAGGCTTCAAAATAATAGAGAACAACACAAAAGCAGAAGTCTAGAAAATAACAATTTGTATAGAATACTGATTCGTGTAAAAAGCAATGAGCACATTGTAGCAAATTTGGTTACTGCATCGCTTAAAAATGGTATTGACAGACTAGGTTATATTAACGTTAGCGCTATGAAAGAAATTGCAGATGATGGATAACAAATTTTGACGATTTCTTTTAGAAAGTTGTGTTTATGCAAAGATAATTTGTGTTATTCAAAGACGATGGTACGGGATAGAGAGAGGTAAAGTTTCTAAAACACAAGGGTCACGTCTACGAGTGTTTTCAACATTTTTCAATTTGGTTACAAGGTACAAAGGGTGCGTCTGGATAATTGAACTTGAGTATATTAGTAACAAAGTGAGGTAGCTGTTTAACAGCTTGGGAATAGTGCTAGAAACAACAGGAGTTTAGACAACAGTTTCACCGCACTTTGGAACGCAGTCAAGAGAACAATCAAATATCTGAAAGGAACGGGTAACAATGGAATACTCCACAAATCAGAAGTAGTTACCACTTTGTTGGAAGGTTTTTCGGATTCTGATTTTGCTGGTGACTACGACACAAGAAGGTCCACTGGCTACGTATTTATAGCAAACAAGTCAGCAGTATCTTGGTGCAGTCAACAAAACATTGTCAGATATCAACAGCCGAAGCTGAATGTGTAGCTGCTTCCAGGGCGTGTAAAGAAGTGTTTTGGTTGCAGACTTTACTAAATGTCAGTGAGTGTGTAGCAAAACCAACAACCACTATTTTTGTTGTGCAAGTACGTAGTGTCTGCGCTTTATTTTTGTTAAAAAACATTTATATTAGAGTTACTTTTTTTATTAGAGCGAAAGTGTTCTTTCAACTGAAGAAGGTTAATTATAACAACGGTTGAGATTCTTCCGAATGAAAATTAACCTTTAAATCTCATTGAATCTCTAAATTCAATTGAATTTAAAGTTTTTAGTAATACCTGTCACAACCGTCAAATAAGTTGTACTTTATTTGCGCCTTAAGGTTTCGAACTCATTTTTTGTAAGACTTGATTCTTTTTCTCTTATATATTTGTTTTCAAAAATGAAGGTTTATGATTGATGAAATATGTTTTTATTTGTTGAACTGATGAAAAATCATTTACATATATTTATAAATTTGTGTTATTTTCATTTATCATATTTGGATTCCGATAAAATATTTCAGATATATTAGTATCAACAAATTTAATTAATTTAATTAATTTGATATTTTATAAAAGGAACCTACTAGAAATTATGAATAAACAAAAAAAATCTAAAAGAAATCTGGACCTAGCAATATGATAATACGTTTCATTAAACATCATTAAACATTAAACCAAACAAACCTAGCACCTGGGAAGAGTGGGGTGGACAGGACTCCTTAGGCGTAGTGAAGGCGACCTGTCTAGGGATGACAACCCCAAATAATAAGCCTCCCAAGCTAACAACTGCGGTAGTATCGTGGACAGTGGCTCGCCACTGTCCCACGAATAATATTCTTCAACTGAGGATGAAGGAAAATTTCTCTAAATGCACTAGCCCAGGTGGTAACCAATCCACCGTCACCTATGGTGACGTAAGCGGACATTCGGGTTCTGGGGAGTCCGCACCAATATGCTTTCAGGATGAGTCGGAGCATCCTGAAATCACCGGACGTAAACTCTGACCAAGACGGCAAAGCTTCTTCGCAACATTTAATGCCAACTCACTGCAAAAAGTGGGTAAATTGGAACATTTGACTGACTTACTAACACGACACAACATAATACTGACAGCAGTACAGAAACCAGATTTACGGACGAACATGCCTTCGAGTCTCAAGGCTACAGAATCCTCAAAGGAAAAGTGGGTCAGCGGGTAATAAAGAACGTACCCACTTAGGTACATGATTTATAATCAGTCACAGGATACTGGATTCAGTCACCGCCTTTACCTCCCCGAGTAGTCGTGCCACCATCCTCTCTCTCAAATGCGCAAACAAGGGTTACAGTATAGTCAATGTACATGCCCCAATCAACCAGGACAACAGGCGCAATCCAGACAGAACTGATAAATTCTGGGAAGACTTAGAAGATATTACCTCTTAACTTCCCAATAGTACGGGAGCTAGCAACGTCGGGAAAACGAGAATTTTAGGTAGGCTAGTTTTTGGAAATGCTCTCTGTCTCACTCTCCCTGTCAGCATACGGGCTATCTGGCTGGCGTCAGAGGTTGCGTTCATTAGTGCGCATCGTATTTGTACAGGTAAAATAATAATTTTCCAGACATTTTTGTAATTGCTTACTATGTGTCAGACGCTAATTTTGATTTTAAAAAAAACAAAATTCAAATTATTATAGTATGGCTGAAATTTTGATATGATGTTATTTAAGTATCAACAAATCTAAAATTAATTTGCCAGACAATAATTCGACCGTTAACCATCTGCCAGACCGATTTAAAAACGGTATTATTCTGGTTGACAAAGCAAAGGTTGCCAAATAGATTTCTGAAAAAGGACCAATGGCTATTAAATAATTTTTGGATTAATATAGTATGAAAATGATCATTGAAATCAAAATTATAGCTTCAGGATCGATGAACGGAATTATCGAAAGTAAACATTTTAATCGTTGCAAACGCCTGCATCCGTTAATGGCTGTAGGATTTCAATGTTACATTTTGATTAATACTTAGAAACAACAAAAGATGAACATGATTTTGTGAAAGAGCAAATCTTTGATGACCTTTTCCAATAACAAGACATTGAGGTATCCAATTCAACTACGGCTGATGACAAGGCAAGGACATGGCAAGGCAAGGACATGGCAAATCTGCTAAGTTTTATAGGATCTATATCCAGCTGGTTAACTATTATATCATTTTATTAAGGAGCTTACGCATGGGTAATTTTGAGATGTTCAAGTATATGATTCCAAAAATGACCAAATTTTGTTTTGATTGTTAATCAACCAAATTACGCTCGATAGTGTGTTAAATACTCCTACAATTTGAACAATGTTAACAAAACACACCCAGGGCTTGAAAACCATTTCAAATCTGGATGTTGCGGAATTAAAATACCAATAAACTTAAAAAATTAAAAGTTTTAACTAAAATTTTAAGTAATTAAAATTTTAAATATCTCTCGGATATGAAGTTGTTGAGGTGAGGATGATGCAAAGAGATTTTGTTAGAATGTTGGGGATATCCTTAAATCACAAGGTCGGTATTGAGAAAGTATTGACATTTCAACTTACACCGGTCCCAACATCAATGTGCCACACAGAGGGCCGTATTTGTAATACAGATAAAGCTCAATTAGTAAAATTAATTGAGAAGAGAATGGGTGATAATGTCAAACAGCTACCTTCGTGTTTTGTTATGTTTATGCAGCCTAATACAGCCTTAAATTAGCCTTAAATTAGTCTTAAGTATTAGATTGTGTCTTCATGTTACACTTAATGAAAGAAGTACCTGTAAGCTTCAATGGTATATCTAAAAAATTTCTGAATATGATACTACGATATAAATCCACTCGGATCGACATTGTTTTTGATCAATACTTTTCACCGTCAATAAAAGATTTTGAACGTTCACGTCGAAATGAATAAATTAGCCAAGTTACAATCGGGCCCAATCAAATCCGTCCACACAATGTCGTAGCTGAACTTAGAAATATATACTTTAAAGAAGCTCTAGTAATTGTCAATTGTCTATAATATTTGTCTCTAGTTATTTCATCATCATTGAGATCATTTACTGTAATTTAGTTATCACCAGCCCGATAACATGGCCCTTTTCATTGGGAATAAAATCATTTATTTAAATTACAACAAATGCTACTCATACCGGGTTGAAAATAACAAATCTTGTGAAGAACACGAAGAAGCAGATACTTGAATTATATATCATATTTGCCAAATACATTTGGAGGCCGAAGTTGTCATACGCTGCTCAGATTCGGATATATACTCCTCGGCAACATGAATCATTTAAATGCTTCTTGGGATTAATATGGGTGTGGGAAATAATGAGCGATATGCGTCAATCAAATATACCAAATCATAGGTAATTCTTTATCAAAAGCTCTATCGTGCTTTCACGCACTCACAGGATGCGATTACACACCAGCTTTTTTCCGGAAATGTAACCTTAGGCCTTTCGAATTGCTAGACCAGTGGTTCTCAAACTGGGTGCCGCGAGAGTATGTCTGGGGTGCCGCAGCAATAATCAAGAAATGTAAAAAGAAAATTACATGAGGAATTAAACGAATTTGAGTTCCTACTTTTAATGCAAAATTTTTTCTTTGTTTTTTTTTAAATAATTCGCTAAAATCTTTATTGGTCTAAATCAGGGGTCTCCAAACTTTCCAGCCTTATTGCCTGATTACTCCAGCCTGATTACACCTGATTACAGACTGATTACTCCAGTAAGTTCCGAGGGCCAAAACCATATTATCATTGTTGCCGGTGGTAAAAAGTGAAATAGTCCACTGATGAAAAAAAAAGTCCGAAAAAGTACACAACGTTTAAAAAAGGCTGCAAATCGGATTAAAGTCCGCAAAACGGCAACACTACATATTATTAATTTTCCTGTCATTATCTGTAATTTCTAGATTAGTCGTAGAGTACGAGCCATGAGGAGTAACGTGACACGACATCTGGTGGACACAAGCGGAAATAGGTAGTACCTTCTATCGCTAACAGATGGCGCTAATAGCACGTACAGAATAATCTCGTTGGTTCGAGAAAGTTCTGGTGTCTTCCACTCACTTCTAGATGGCAGTAATTGGAATATATAAGAAGGCTAGTGGCGCAACCAAAAGTCAGTTCCTATGACACTGTTGTGAAATAAAATAGTGCGTTCCTCCTTAAAACGTGTTTGTGCGTGTTTAAGTTTAAGACATCTTTGTAACAGTATTTTGATTTGAATTGTTGCTTTTGTGTGTGATTTAGTAGTATGGAAAAGAAGCGAAAAATTGATAGTGAATGCAGAAAATTCAAAGATCAGTGGAACATTCAGTATTTCGTAATTGAGTCCAGTAACAAGGCGCTATGTTTGATTTTCAATGAAAGCATAGCCGTTCTCAAGGAATATAACATTAAACGTCATTATGAAACAAAACATTTTCAAAATTACTCAACATATACAGGAAGTTTCCGGACAGAAAAATTCGAAGCTATGAAGCGCGTATTGAAATCGCAGCAATCTTCATTTACAAAACTCAAAACTGAACAAGAGGCTGCAACTCGTGCCAGCTTTCGTGTGGCTCTTGAAATTTCAAAACGTGGAAAACCATTCACCGATGGAGAAATGATCAAAGAATGCATAATTGCAGTAGTCGAAGAAATGTGCCCTGAAAAGGTAAATTTATTAAAAACTGTCAGTATGTCAACAAACACTGTGGATCGAAGGGTAGAAAACATCGCTGAAAATATATCCTCTCAACTGTTCGACAAAAATGGACATGCTGAGTGGTTTTCTTTGGCCTTGGATGAGTCAACGGATGTGTCAGATACTGCTCAGGTGTTGATTTATATTCGAGGAGTAGATAAAAGCCATGAAGTGCATGAATTTCTTGATATGTATAGTATTCATGGCACAACTACTGGTACAGATATTTTTAAAGGAGTTGAAATGGCCATTAATCAAAAGAACCTTCGTTGGAAAAACTTGAAATGAATTACAACTGATGGAGGCAAAAACATGAGTGGGAAAGATAAAGACGGTGGTTCAAAACCATTAGTCTTGCATTGTATCATTCATCAACAGTCTTTGTGCGGAAAATGTTTGGATATGTCTGAAGTTCTGAAACCAGTCATATCAACTGTTAATTTTATCAGATCTTTTGGGCTGAATCACCGAAAATTCCGACAATTTATTGAAGAGATTGGAGAAAATGACTTACCTTATCATACTGCCCTACGTTGGCTTAGTTGTGGGAAAGTCCTTCAGCGCTTTTTTGAACTTCGAGAAGTGATCGAAATTTTTGTGAATGAAAAGCATCGCCCTCTTACTGAATTACAAAACAACGCATGGCTGTGGAAGTTAGTATTCTATGTTGATTTGACAAAACATGTGAACGAACTGAATTTGAGATTGCAAGGAGAAAACCAGCATCTTCCTGATTTATACACTAATATCAAATCATTCCGGAAGAAATTGATACTGTTTCAATCACAACTACGAAGTAAATGTTTTTCACATTTTAAAACATGTGAAATATTCAGCCACACCACTGAGACTGAGTTTTCTATCGATTTTGCAATCGAAATTTTGAGTGCTTTGAAAATAAATTTTGATACTCGTTTCTCGGACTTTGATGCCATTGCGATTCAAATTAAGATTTTTCAGAATGCTTTTGATACTGACATTGAAACCCTAGCCCCGGAACTTCAAATGGAAATGATTGATCTACAGTGCAGTGATATAATTAAGAACAAATATCAAAACTCATCTTTGTTGGAATTTTATAAGAATCTTCCACTGACACAATTTGATAATTTGCATAAATTTTCTCGTGGGCTGTTTTCTGTTTTTGGTACTACTGATTTGTGTGAAGACCTGCTCCAAAATGAAGTACACAAAAAATGTTTACAGATCTAAATTAACTGATGAGCATCTTAAATCTCTTTTAATAATTGGTACAAGTAAAATTAGTCCACAACTACAAACTATTGTCAGTGGAAAATCTCAATTACATAAATCTCATTAGTATTTCATATGTCATTATGCTTGTTGTAAGTTATGTTTTTATTTAAAATGTATAAAATGTTAGTTAGAATCATTTCAATGATTTGTTAGTTATTATATACTGAAGTTAAATTTTCTGCATATTATACATGTCTTTACTCATTACAATTCTGTGTTTCTTTATCCAACTTATCACAAAAACAATAACAATAAGCCTACAACAATGTTATGAGTAGTTAGCCCATGACCATATCAATGTAGATGTCATATTAATAATTATTCAACATAAAATTAGAATACTTCAGTAAACTAAATTTAATTTGCTACGTATGTTCTCTAAAAGAAGTTTTCAAGTATGCTAGCTCTCCGCGGGCCGGACAAAATCTGTCCGCGGGCCGGATGTGGCCCTCGGGCCGTAGTTTGGAGACCCCTGGTCTAAATCAATCAAGTTCGTCTGCCTCAGTTCGCGAAAGCGCAACTCGCGACCAAAAGATAATCCGAAGAAAAATAAAGCAAATATGATCCTAGCTACATAAAATTGTTCGGCTTTGTTTCTGTTGGGAACGAACGAGCACCGGAAGGGCAATGCGTTATCTGTCATAAAATTGTTGCTAACACCGGCTTGGTTCCATACAAATTAAAAAGACGTCTGGAATGCAATCAGTCTGATTCAGTACATAAACGTGAGGAAATTTTCAAATGAAATTTGTCCAAAAAGTCAAAATTTTTGTAGCCCGGCAAGGGTGCCGCGAGATTGTTTTAGCTCGATAAGGGTGCCGTGGCAAAAAAAAGTTTGAGAACCACTGTGCTAGAGCAATCAGAACAGTTTCAGTCAGCCTGTCAAAATATTATTACAGATGATGAAGAATTGCTATATCAGACATTTAAGATCTTAGAGAATTTTATTTTATATGTACGGATTTCGAGATTCTTTGAACGTCAATGAGGTTCGATTTCATGTATTCGAATACGTACCGATCCAAAAAATTAACTGAAAATTTTGAAAAGAAATTTTGGTCCGGTTGAACCATAAACGATGATAAATATGATTTCATCTGGTTCGTTGGACAGCAATTACCATCGTTAGTTGCTGATATTATCATTAATGGTAAAAATTAAAAAAAACAAATTTATATATCTAAAGATTATAACATTTTCCATTCCATTACAGAAAACTTATCACGAAGTTATTTAGAAAATGACAACATTTCAAAAGAGGATGATGACAATGATTATGGAAATGAAAGCAGTGATGATGATGATAATCAAAATAAAAATTATGGCACAGTTATGGATTATAAAATCTTCATCTAATTTTAATTTACATGTAAATATGAGAGCTTCTGGATACAAAAATGTTTATTTCGATACTTAAATATTTTGTTAATTTTATATAATAATAAATGATCGTTTTCATACTATATTAATGCAAAAATGAATTTAATAGCTTTCGGTCTTTTTTCAGAAATCTATTTGGCAACCACCTCTTTGTCAACCAGAATAATACCGCATTTTTAAATCGGTCTGGCAAATGGTAAACGGTCGGATTATTGTTTGGCAAATTAATTTTATATTTGTTGATACTTAAATAACATCATATCAAAATTTCAGCCATACTAAAATATTTTGAATTTTGTTTTTTTTTAATCAAAATTAGCGTCTGGCACATAGTAAGTAATGACCAAAATGTCTGGTAATAAAATATTTACATTTCGATAAGCTAAATAAAGTTAATAAAAAAAAGAAAAACCTTCTTAAAATGATTATTATGAGAATTATTATTTTACCTGTACAAATACGATTCGCAATAATGAACGCAACTCTGACGCCAGCCAGATAGCCCGTATGCTGATAGGGAAAGTGAGACACAGAGCATATCTAAAAACCAGCCTACCTAAAATTCTTTCTCGAAAACGTCGCTAGCTCCTAGACTAAAAGAGGCACACCGTCATACTGCTTGGTGACTTCAATGCTCAAGTGGGAATTGGGAAAAATACAGAAACATAGTGGGCAATTATCCTGCGCATAAGCGAACCAACCGCAACGAAGAACGATTGGTGGATCTGTGTAGGACTTTTTTGTTGCTCATGAAGTCTACAGGCTTCAAACGCTTTCCAAGGAAGCAGAAGATTTGGATGTCACCTAATACACACCTGGGTGAATTTCAGATAGATCATGTAGACATTTCACGAAAATCTCAATAGGAAACACAAAACGTGAAGGTACTAAGAAGCGCCAATCTGGACTAGGACCACTACCTCTCAAAATAAGATTCCAGCCTAGAAACACTAGATTACACAGAACCTCCAAAATGGTAAGATTTGACGTAGAGCAACACATACCTAAAGCAACACATACCTAAACAGCTGGGACCAACTGAAAGAGACTCTTGTCAAGGCGGCCAATTAAATCGCCTCTCTCCCTAGAAGAAGGAAGCATCCGTAGTGGACTGAAGACTGTGACAATGCAATAGCCCAAAGGCAGATATCCTGAGTGAAGTGGAATTCTAAAAAGGGTAAGGAAAATTGGCATAAATTTTTGAAACAAAGAAAGGTAACGGCCAAGATAATTCGAGGAATCAAACGAACCTTTACACACCACCAACTAACCCAAATCAAAGAGAGCTTTGCTAAGAATAATTCCAGAGAATTCTTTGGAACCTTCAAGGAGGTACTCAGAAAATACCCCGCCAAGCCTCCACTTCAGAGACTCACAAGCCAAACTGGCTTATAATGACAAGGACAACTGCCACCTCTTGGCTTAGTATTTTAAAATTCTACTCAACTGTGACCCACCCAGCGAAGACTTTGACTATAAACACACCACACCAAACCCGGACTCGCTTCTCCTTTCATTGGAAGAAGTTGGCCAGATCATTTACTGTACTTGCATACTCCAAGATGAGAAACTGCAAGATGGTTTTCACCTTGTTGATTTTAGGAAGGCCTACGATTTCATTGATAGAGAAACGCTTAACCAAGACTCCAGGAACTAGGGCTAGACAACAAAACCCGCAAACTCATCCTAGAAACTTTGACCAATACCCATTCCAAGGTTAAATCCTCACTTTGTTCGTGCGCCCAATTTCGCTCTCGCGTGATATTAACAACTTACCGCCCTAATTACAAAAAAATACTATAAAAAGCTTGAGAATTAGAAATTATTTTTAAACTCTGCGAGATTTTCATAATATCCATTTATTTAAATTTTTTTATATTTTTCATAGAAGTTCCCCAAATTTGTTTTCAAATATCCGTGCCCGAATTGATAAAATGAGACACAATAAAAGTTGCCGCCAGCCACATGTTTCTTGTAAGCTACGTATTGGACACTATTGTATTAAATAATAATAAACCTTAGGTTACAAACCCTTATGATAAACCTTAAGGGGTATTTAAATATTTGTAGTTAGCCGTAACATTCAAAACTAAATGTATGCGATATAAGTAATATACGCAATAATCAATTATACATATTATTATTATCGAACATTATCGAACAGAAACGCATGAAGAGAGAAACGCAGAAAGAAACGCGAAGAAAATCCTTCCACAAAAAAGTGTAATAAATACATTTTGTATTTTTTCAAGCATTAAAAACCGTAGTAATTATTTGTCTCCTGCTTTGAATTCAAATGAGTTTTTGTTGTTTATTTTCGTAAATGTAAAACCAAAATAATCTCGTTAAACATACTGGCCGACGAAGCGAACAGCAACAAAAAGGGGAGCCAACTCACATGAAACACCAGAATTGAGTTTGATTTTGTTTGTGTGTTCGCAATTTTTTTGCCAAATGATTTCACGTTCCGTCAAATTAACCGCAGGAGGATATTTAAAAAGCCATTTAACGGTAATCGTCGCCACAGTTTCAGATTAACCCTGCGGAAATTTAAAGCCGAAATTATTAAGATTGTTATCTCTCCGTGCATATTAAAGCCAGCGTTAACTTTGAACGGTAATATAGACAATTTACTCGTTAACCGGGCTGCATTAAATACGGTTTTTAATGAATTTTTCGCGAAGGGAAAATTAATTGGGCTTTAAAGGAAGAAAAAACCTGTTGTAGATACTGTTCGGAAAGAAATTTTTTCTCTTAAGATATTGTATATTTAACTTAAAGAAACATTTTTCTAAATTTCTTTAATTTTTAATCCTAGTGTAAGTCGAATAAAGTAAGTGCGTATTACAGCAGCATAATAAATTTAAAACTTATGTGCAAAATGTGAAATATTAACAAAGAAAGTGAATTTAGTAAATGTAGCCGGAATGTTTTTTTGAGATCATTAATTCCAATTCTGTTCAATATAAGACAAGTATTTCCCAGCGGAGTATTTCATGCCGATAAATAGACGAACGTTTTAATTTAAGCAAGCATTTTTTATTTCTTTTGTCCCCACAACAAGCCCTTCGCATCAAAAATTTTAACAAAAACTAAGCACAATTGGAAGCTCAAGAAAAAACGTCGCTTTCGCACCCGAACACATTCTTTACACTAGTTAGTAAATTCTCCTCTTTACTTCCTTCTTCGTATATCATTGTTAACCCCACACCTCACACATATATAGAAACGTCTGCAATATATCTCTTTTCTTTAAATGTAAATAAAAATCTTTTGAAATATATTTTCCTTTAACTAATCCCATCATTACAAATAAAAAATGCGGTATATAGTTACCCGTTAATTTTGATTAAATAATTAACAATAAATTGTAATTTAATAAAAATATTTTTTAATAAATGTAATAAATCAAGTTGCAATTAGATATGCATCAATCATAATCGATAGAAAACTGATTTCGCTTGTGAGTGAATAGAGTACGTTTCCATGTTGCACATTCAACTGATTTTTCAATGTTAACACGTGCAGTGGGATATTTCTGTATATAATTTTAAACGTCAAATTTCGCGAGTAGCATAACATGGAATGAGTGTCGGTTTCTAAGAAAAGAAAGGAATATCTAGAGCGCAACCGTCCGCACACACCGCAATGTCTACATTTCAAAATGATTACAATACATTTTATATATGAGAAAAACTTAGCACGGAAAATTCTTTACGTTATTCTTCATGCCAACGCTTCACAAGATTCCCCAACAATAACTGAAACGGTTACGAATTTAAAACTTTCTATAAATAACTAACTTACAATAAAATCCCCTTTTATTTATTCTCTTTATATTTGTATAGTCTATTTCTGCCTGCAGATAGATAGTGGACTTTGGGAAATAATGGAAATTCAATCAAGTTATCGCCAGCAACGATACGAAATGATTTATGGTTCAGAGAGATAAAAAGAATGCTGGGTCGCTAAAAAATCTTTCGCTTTCTCTGAGTTTTTAGAAACGTTGGAATTGTTGAAATAAGGATAAGAAATATCCGATATCATGTAATCATATTTATTATCTACGAAAAAAATTAAATTAATTCTGGTAACAACAGCTTCGTTCTTTATTGAATCTCTTACATTTTTTACGCGTCTACATGACTGGTTTTTCTTGATCGCGTTAAGATAAATAAAAGAATTCTTTCCCACATATATCTGACAGTGTCTAGTCATGTGGTATAAACAATAAATTGAATTTTCGAATGATAATCAATGGAATAACACATTAGTTTTAAGTAAAGTGTACAAGCACAACAAATAATCAGTATTAAAAAAAAATAGTTTCAGGTAGAATTAGTAAAGTCAGTTAATTTAATTTTTGCCTATTGAGAAGCCTAGATACAAAATTGTTTTATAGATTCAAAATATTACCACACAATAAAATTTAGAATATTTTTAAGTCATTTCAAATATTCTTTCCGAGAAAATAACAAAAGTAGTATTATCCTTTGCCTCACGTGGAAGTCACCTTGTCGCGGTGTGAGGGCTTAGTTTCGCAACATACCGTTGGACGTCACGACGGGAACAACTCCGGTCGGGGCGTTCGGCGGAGGGCGAACAACCAAGAACTTCCAAACCCTTAATCCCAAGGTGTCATGCGACCCGTGCCAAAGGGACTGGTTGATGGCCAAGGGCAACCGGCCATCGCTTACGGAGCCCCTCTGATACCTGGCGACCTCAGAGGGTATCCAGCCTTACCACTATCAAGCGGGGCTCTGATGTGGTGGACCTTTAGTTCCCTTGCGACTCGTGGGATTTATATGAATTCCAAAAGTAAAAATAATCCATGTGTACGGGACCTAACCGACACAGAGAACAAGGAAGTCAGCCCGGATTCCCGGGAAGACGACCTCGACCTCACACTCGTAGACATGAGCAGTCCAGCCATGTCTACAGAGGCAGAGGTAGATGTTCTTGTAGGGACAGAGGAGGACTTGCCGCCTCCTGTCACAAAACAAGAATGACCAGCAGGCGCACCAAAATAGCCCAAGTGAACATCCATCATGCCAAAGCAGCTTCAGCTGTGATGGCTAGGATGTTCACCAAGCAGCACCTAGGGCTAGCGCTGCTTCAAGAACCCTGGACCTACGGAGGTAAGATCAGAGGCCTTAGCAACAGGGAATGTAAGTTGGTATGGGACGGCCGTGAGGTCTACCCTAGAACCTGCATTATGGTAAGAAAAAAAGACAAAAATGGCATAAATTACTTATGTCTTTCAGAATTTTTAACGCGGGATTTAGTACCGATTCAGGCCCTCATCAAGATCGAGGGTCTCCACCGCGAAGTAGTGATCGCATCAGCATACTTCCCTGGCGATGGTAACAGCATACCACCCATTGAAGTACAAAAGCTGGTGGAACACTGTATTAGGAGAAGGCTGCCACTCATCCTGGGATGTGACGCGAACGCACACAATGAGATGTGGGGCAGCACGGACACTACTAAGAGGGGTGAGTACCTTTTAGAATACCTCATTAAAGAGAACTTATTTTTGTACAACGTTGGGAACACACCAACATTTGTCACTAAAGTCAGAAATGAGGTACTGGATATTACGGTAGGTAGCGCTAACGTAAGTAAACTAATTAAAAAGTGGAGGGTTTCAAGTGAGCCCTCAATGTCAGATCATAGGATCATAGAGTTTGAGCTGGATTGAGCGAGTGAGGAAAACACCCCCATTCGAAACCCCAGACAAACTGTGTGGCCTATGTTTAGTTCCCAACTAAAAGAAAACCTAGAGCAGGGGACAGTGCGGGGTAGTATCAAACACTACACCGTGCTGAAGCAGGCTGTAGGAGAAATAAATGTAGCAATCACCACGGCATTTGAATCCAGCTGCCCGGTAAAAACCGTGAAGAAGCATAAGGACGAAAAATGGTGGAACAAAAATTTGTCTACATTAAGAGCAAAAGTACGTAGGCTTTTCAACAAAGCCAAGCAATACGGAAATTGGCTAGAATACTCTGAGGTGCTTACCACCTACAACAAAGAGATCAGAAGGGCAAAAAGGGAAAACATTAGGACCTTCTGTGAAAACATAGAATCCACGCCGGTGGCAGCTAAAATGCACAAAGCACTAGCGAAGGATAGAGTGGAAATGACAACCACTCTCAAGAAACCGGATGGGACCTTCACGGAGGATGAAGAGCAAAGAGCTCTCCTCCTACTAGAAACCCATTTTCCGGGATGTAGAGGATACAGGGAGACCGAGGGCTTGATGCAACCACGGAAACCAAGTCGGGCCGACTGGAAGAGGGCAGCGTCCATCTGTACGGAAAACCGAATCAGATGGGCTATCGGCACTTTCCAGCCTTTTAAGGCCCCAGGTGCGGACGGAGTAGTTCTTGCCTTCCTACAAAAGGGAGAGAGAGAACTAATGCCGTATCTTCTAAATATCTTTAGAAGTAGCTTAGCGCTCGGATATATACCGGAGCTATGGAGAAGGGCTAAGGTGGTATTTATACCGAAGGTGGGGAAGAAAGACACCACTCAACCGAAGTCATTTAGACCCATTAGTCTAACATCTTTTATGTTAAAGACAATGGAGAAGGTGATTGATAATTACCTTAGGACTATAGTGCTGGTAGGTACACCACTACACAGGAGTCAGCGTGCTTACAGAGCAGGGAAATCCACAGAAACCGCCCTGTATCATCTGACAAACGAAATAGAAGCAGCACTAGAGATAAAGGAAGTAGCGATATGTGCCTTCTTGGATATAGAGGGAGCTTTTGACAACACCTCACACGAGGCTGTCAGGGCGGCCCTCGAAAGAAGGAATATCGACAGCACTATCTTAAAGTGGATGGGAGAAATGCTGAGAACTAGAACGGCGGAGACACAAGTGGGAAAAGATACCATTAAGATCTCCACAACTCGAGGGTGCCCACAGGGAGGTGTACTATCACCGCTAATGTGGAGCCTCGTAGTTGATGAACTACTGGTTAGGCTAAACGACCTAGACATCAAATGTCAAGGTTACGCCGATGACATAGTCATATTGGCCAGAGGAAAATTTGAGAGAACGCTCTGTGAAATTGTTCAGAGAGGCCTCAAAGTAACTAGTAGATGGTGTCAAACAGTGGGATTGAGACTCAACTCGAGCAAAACCACGGTGATACCATTTACTAGAAGGAGAAAACTAAACTGCCTACATCCCATACTCATAGATGGGAAGGCAGTAGAATACCAACAGGGGATAAGGTATCTGAGGAATACCAACAGGAGATACTCCTATGGAATAGACACGCTGAGGCAGTGGTAGGTAAAGCCAAACGCGCCCTAATGGTGTGCAGAAATCTGGCAGGAAAAACGTGGGGTTGTAACCCCACTATCCTGCGATGGATGTACACCATGATAGTGAGACCTGCAATCACTTATGGGGCGGTTGCGTGGGGAAGTAGAATCAAGCTGGCCTCTATGAGGAAACAGCTTGAGAAGATTCAAAGACTGGCGTATGTCTGCATCACGGGGGCGATGGGGTCGTGTCCGACAGCAGCATTGGAGCTGCTGCTGGATCTGACTCCGCTGCACCTTGTGGTGGAGAGCGCCGCCAGATCGGCGATCGTAAGGTTCAGCAAGGAAGGAATGGGCAGAGGCAAAATAATCGGGAGCAGAGAACGAAACAGTCTCGCTGCCAAGATCCCCTGGCTGGAAGTACCAAAAGACGAAATGGTATGCAAATTCCACGTCGAGAAAAACTACACAGCAATGTGTAGTAGTAAAGCCGATTGGAGCGACGAATCCTCAGCATACCACATAGAGCAAAATGCCATCAAGTGGTATACAGATGGTTCGAAGACAAAGGAAGGCACTGGTGCAGGAGTGTTTGGACCTCGTACCAGATACTCCGAATCCATGGGAACATCCCCAAGTATCTTCCAAGCAGAGGTACACGCAATCGAAAGATGTGCTCAGTTTAACATCGACAGGAAATACCGCAAAAAACGAATTGCTATCCTGTCAGATAGCCAAGCAGCCATCAAGGCCATTAGCTCATACACCATCAGATCCAAACTGGTATGGGACTGTATGGGGAAGCTGAACAAGCTTGGCAGGGATAATAAAGTAACGCTATACTGGGTACCAGGACACACTGGTATAGACGGAAACGAAGAAGCCGATCACCTAGCAAAGAAGGGATCCAGTAGCCCCTTTATAGGTCCGGAACCCTTTTGCGGTATGAGCGTGAACACCATCCGCAAAAGTTTAGATGAAGAAATAAGAGGAAAATGGATGAAAACCTGGGAAGAACTTCCAGGGCTAAGGCAATCCAAAGTGATGCTGGGATCTTTTAGCCAGAAGAGAACTAAAGCTTGCCTGAAACTAAGCAGGAACAAGCTCAGAATTCTGACAGGAGCCCTGACGGGACACTGCAGACTTAGGAAACATCTCAAGGCCCTAGGCCTAGAGGAGGATGATGGATGCAGATTCTGTAGCTCAGCAGAGGAAACCCCCATACATCTGTTCAAAGACTGCGGAGCATTACTCCGCAAGAGACAGATGTACCTTGGGGCTCACTGCTTGAACACAGAGGAGCTGCAGGCCTTGAATCCCACTCAGATCCTGAGATTCCTAAAGGAATCAGGATTAGAGGAGGCGCTCTAAATGGGTAAGTACACCAACACTTGGAGGAGGAGGGTGGGGTACAATAGATCTATAAAGGTCGCAGTACAAGTCGTCACCACCATATCTACAATCTACAATTATCCTTTTATTGGCATACATAATTAAATACGTTCTTTGTAACAAAACAAAGAAAAAAGTGCTACATTCAGAGTTAAACAAATAATTAAATCCATTCCAATGCCGAGGTAAAAATTAAGAAAGTTAAGGAAGAAGAAAAAATAACCAAACACACAAAACCCACAAAAACAAAAAATAATGCAACCAAAAATAGTAATTCCTCGCAGTCAATTAACAACCCAAAAGAAAATTCACCTCACGACGGCAGCATCAGGGCTTTATTTTTTTAACCGCACCACCTTTTTAATAAAGGGCCAAACGGCTTCTTCTGACCTCATGCATGAACCCCAGTCTTCCACCACCAGTCTCTCCTAACTGCTTTACTGACATGCTTCACAGTTTTATGCCCAATGTGCCCACATGTCACTAGCTTCCCCACATATGCCATACAGCTTAAAGCGATTGCCCATCCAGTACCTCCTGCCTTTTTCCTCTGGCCCGCACCTCCTATAGCTCCTATAAGGTACAACGGAACTCTTTAGAACACTTCTACGGTCTTGTATACTGGGAGGAACTTACTCCCTTCGATCTTCCTCTGACGACACTGCAGCTGCACCTCAGCTTACCTTTCACACACAAATTCTTTCACCTTCCGTCCATTCCCAAACTTTCTCTCGATTTGCTCATATACCCAGCCACAGCTTTCATACAGCTTTTCTTCATCGCTCCCCCATTTTGTGCTCTTATGTGTACCCAAACCTTCCATTCTTACAACTCTCAGCACTTCTTATATAATGTTTTCATTACCCTTTCTATACACTTTTCTTTCAAACTTAACAACCCTCCTAGCTTCTTGCGAAAACACTTTCCTCATATTTGCTTCTTGCAGCACAATGTATGCCGGCGTAGTTTTATCTAAATTGCGGGCCATTTTTTAAAACTGCTGCTGTCCTCACTTCCGCTCCATACTAAAGGATATTTCTCACACGTGCCTTTCACACTACCATTTTTGTTGCAAAGTTATTGATCAAGCTCCTTTCGAATTAATGGAGTCGGCTGATCTATTTTCTTCTTCTTCGAGGCGGGGGTGAATCGTCGGTATCTAGGGTCCTCTTCTTTCCATTGATATTAGGATACCCCTTTGAGGTGGAGGGTAGTAGCACATTTTATCTTGTACCACAGAGTCCACCGCATTTCGCGTACTTCTGATCAATCTCCTCCATTTGTCTTTCTTTTGTAAGCTTTCAGTTTTTAGGAGTCTGACTTTAGAAGAATGACGTAAAATGCCTAGAGCTGGGCTGGGGTAGAGTTTAAGAGGAGTTCCGTACAAAAAATGTCCAAAGGGAAGTATTCGGACTAAATAAGTTTAATAGCCTCTGTTTTAGACACGTTTTTGTTTATTAAATTATTGTTAACCGAGTCAACAATGGCGAAATGTAAGCAACGATGTGTGCTAAGAATGCTTATACTAAGTGCTAAGAATGCTTATATAGTGCATCAAGATAACTTCCTTATTTCATGACTCAATATAGCAAAACATAGTTAAGTCATATTTTTAGTTATTTAGAAATAAAACATTTAAAATTGTCGTTTCCATTGATTTAAAAATCATATCGAGTAGATGACTCTCCCGTTGTCGATAAACTAGTTGAGCTCAACTAGTTGTTCAGACGTTTCTTATCATTCTCTTCAGCATATTGATGGGTATGTTGGCCGTTTCTCCCTGAGTGTTCCTTCTTAGGTTGTGTCTAAGGTTCTGTCAGTGGGCGATTGGTATATATGTTACGGTAAAAGTACAAAACCGGCAAATGTGAACATTTACCGATATATATATAAACATCTACCAATGTGATAGGTAAATGTGAGTTTAAATCTGAGATCAGCTTTATATATCTACTTTTACCCGAAAATTTTTACTTTTTGTGTGTTACAATATCACGTGTGTCTTTTTGGACAGCCCATGCGTTATGTAAGTTAATGTAAGCCTCTAACAATTGCCAACAACATAATGCATATATGCACATTTGCCGGAAATAATTGGAAAATGTAAGTTGAACTCACATTTACCAACCAAGAAGGTAAATGTGTACATATACCGGTAAATGTTCACACTTACCTAACTACGCACTTTTACCGTAACATATACACGGCAATTCAAATACCCAGTCAAGAATGTTAGAAAGAGCAGACATATGTTCCATTTTCAATTTCATTTCAAAAAAATGATTTCTGATCCGGCTCATCCAATGGTTCAATATTGAAGCGAAAGAAAGGCAGTGCGCCTTTGGTTTTAAAACCAGTGCGGGTTTAAGTCACCGAACGAATTTATAATTCTAGTTGCAGCGTTTTTTTAGGTCGCTGATCTCGAACTGTTATCAAAATGTTCAAAAACAAAACTGTGGATTTAGTATGACGAACTATTTTTCGAAAGCCTCATCCAATTTTTACAAAATTCCGTACTTGGTTTAATTGATTTTATATTCTCAAATAAAAACTTGCTCTTGTTTACACAAACAAGAGCATCACATCACCATCGGAAGCATGTTAATATTTAGGGTTTATCATTAATACCAGGAGGATTCTCATTTTCGCGTAGTATATAAATTCAATTGATAACGAGATGGCAGACGCGGAGTCTAGGCGCTCTCGTCCAGACATGGAATGGACTTTATCAACCACAGCTTTTGAGAGGATAGTAAAATCTTTTAATGAACCTGGGATTGACTTCTTTGCGGCAAGACTTGATAAGAAATGTTCTAAATATGTATCATGGTTGATAGCCCCAGATGCTTTTGCTTTAAACGCATTTACCTTAAATTCATCCAGGATGTATTTCTATGCTTTTCCACCATGTTCTGTTATAATTAAAGCAATTAGGAAGATAATTTCTGACAGGGCCAAGGATATTATGGTTGTACCGTTGTGGGCTACCCAGGTACCCAGTTTTTCTTCTTCTAAAAACTTCTCGTGACTGAACAGATTATACTACAATCACATGATTTTGTTACACCTTTTTCTAGCAGCAGCAACCTGAACCCCTACCTTGCCCTGGCTGCCGGAGTATTATCAGGACGGGATTACTAAGGAGGAGGGTCCCATTATACTCAACTGCTATCATGATAGCATCAATGACGAATAGCTCCCTAAGGCAGTACGATGTGTGTTTGAAGAGATGGTTTGCCCATTGTCAAAGGGGGTCGATTGATATGTACGAGGCATCAATCCCGGAGATATTAGAGTTTCGGACTGATTTGCTTAACAAGGGTAGTCAATACTGGTCCCTAAACAGCTATAGAGCAGAATTTTCCTTGATAGTGGCAGACAAGATATCTGAGGACTACAGAATCAAGAGATTCTTTAAACTTTTTGACTTAATGGTACTCGAATGAAAAGCTCTCAATGGAAAAGCTCTCAAGGAAATGCGTTACTCTGTTAGCCCTAGTGACGGCTCACAGAGTACAAACTTTGTCAAAAATAGATATAAGAAATGTTGAGATGTGAAAATAGAAATATGAAATCAATTCATCTCAAGTTTTTATAAAGATACCAGATTCAATTAAGACATCAAAAGTAGGAACTAACCAACCAATGCTATGTTTACCTTTTTTCTATGAACAGCTAGAAATTTGCCGGCTAAGACCCTAACTAATTACATTAATAGGACCAGGGACCTACGTAACACGGATAATCTATTTATCAGTCATAAAAAAACCGCACAAGGTGTAAACCCAGACTTTAAGCCATTGGATTAAGTGCACACTAGGGGACAGTGGAATAGATTTGTCAAATTTTTCAGCAAATAGTACGCGCCACGCGGCGGCTTCCAGGTCCTATAAGCTAGGAGTACATATAGACGAAATAAGGAGAACTGCGGGCGGGGCTGGCGCCTCTCGTACATTCGGAAAATTCTACAACCGAGCAATTCTAGAAGAAAATTGTACTTTATTAGCGAGTGCAATAATCTGTAAATAAGTTCTTGGTTTCCTTAATAGATTATTATGAATAAAAGGATATTAGTGCAATGCGATGGTTGAATTTCAAGGATATTTCCTGAACCTGTACTCTCAAGATCTACAGGTAGTTTAAACTTTTCAGGTACTAATCTTGAGGACGAACCACGAGTATAATAAATAATTAAACGAACTTACCTAAGTGAAGTTCTATTATAATTATACGAAGTGCTTAGTCCGAAAAGATTAGTAGCGGAAAGCTACTGAAGCGGAAATTTTTCCTTGACTGATAGGTAATCATTGACGTAAAAAAAATCCTCAATTTCGTGAAAATTGGATAAGCATTTTGGGAAACCTTCCGTCATATTAAATCAGCCATTTTGTTCTTGACGATATCGTTAATATATTTGTGACCAACGACGTAAAAAAGATCTTTTTTCCATTTTTCACACCATGCTGCAATCCTTTTATAGACTTATATATATATATATATATATATATATATATATATATATATATATATATATATATATATATATATATATATATATATATATATATATATATATATATATATATATATATATATATATGTGTGTGTGTGTGTGTATGTGTAAGGCGCTAAAAGGCGCACCATCGTGAATGAGCCACATTTGGCGTCCAGTCAAAAGTGCCTTACTGAATAAAGTGCCATATTCAGCAACCCTGGCAAAATTTCTAGTTCTCATCATAGCAATATGAGGATTCTCGTTCGCCCATCAATGCATGTTATGGGAATTCATAATTCCATACCGTGCAAAGCTTGCTTTGTCTGTGAAGAGCACCCGACACACAAACAAAGGATCTTGGGAACAACTAAGCAACAGCAGAGTAAATATTTGTCGATTAGCATAATCTGCAGGAGTCAATGCCTGCACTCTTTGTTTGCGGTACTGATGCAATTGTTGTTCATGGAGAACCCGCTAAACTTTCGTATGGGGTTTATTTTGTTTGGGCAGTATTGCGGGCTACTTGTCCCGGGCTACTTAAACGCAATTGGTTTTTTTGAAAAAAAAAAATTGGCCGTTGGAAAAAAATAGGCTATTACGCAAATGTACGCTTCTCGTAAATCCAACGCTTGATGACAAATAAAACACAATTTAACAAAACTTTAGGCTTCGCATATATGTCGCAGGAAAATATGTATTTTATTTATTATCCAAAATCCGAATCGTTCAATTTGTAAGTCAATCCAGATGCAGGTTTCCTAAAGAACATTCTTATTTAATCTTTTAATTTGGAAAATCTTGAACACTTTTCTGTGAGATAGTCAAAGTCTGTGTGAAGAGATAGTGCCTTGTAAATAGCTCTAAAATTATATGGCCTTGTTTAGTTTCTCTAACTTTTCTGCAATCATGTTGAGCAATTTGATAACTGATGAAATAAGATGCTTACAAAGCATTTTTATTGTCGTCACTACAGATTGAAATCCAGTGTCATTTTCAATCCCGCCAGATCCGGCCGAATTTTCATTGATCCCGCCGGATCCGGATCGATGGAAATTCGGTTGATCCCATCAGGATAATTTTCCCTTTTCGTTCCAAAATGGACTGTTTCCAGGAAAATCGAGTGAGTGTATTATATAGGCAGTTTACAGGCACATTCATAATTAGACAAGCAATTAAAAGTCTAATACAGTGTAGGTAAATAGCTCAATTTCACTGATAGAATTTTAGTATTTAAGTTTATTAAATGTATCATAATAAACTGTACTTAATCTACTGAGATCACTACAATTAGGTATTTGAGCAAGCTAACAAGTCTTATTCTTATATTTATGACAGACATCATGATGAATCTGTCTACTGAATGGTACAATTATCACAGAAATGAGTTTATAACTATTTAATTTACTAAAAGTACCGCATTTGCCGGTGTATAAGACCCTAAAATGTAACCTCCTTTTTGTGCGCCTATAACGCGGACCTATGTTTTAGAAGCAAAAAGAGAAAAAAAGGTGCGCGTTATACACGGCAAATCCGCTAATAATTTTCTTATTCTTGGTTCAGCTTCTCCGTTGGAGGTTGCTGATTATTTATTTTTGACATCGCGGAACAGAGCAGTTACGGCGATGACACTCCAAACCAATCTCTCAAGTTGCGCAGCCAAGATATGCGGCGTCGACCAACACTTGGCTAGCCTTTTATCTTTCCTTGGATTATGTGCTGTTGCAATCCATATTTTTCGTTTCTTGAGATGTTGTCTAAGTATTGTAACTTTCGTTTCTTTATGGTGAAGAGTATCTCAGTTTCTTTGTTCATTCTGCGAAGTACCTCCATGTTCGTTACTTTGTCCACCCACGGTATTCGTAGCATGCGACGGTAGACCTACATTTCGAAAGCCATCATCTATTTTGTTGTTTCCTGAGTCAAGGTCCAACCTTCCATCCCGTATATCAGAATCGGGAAGACGTAGCAGCGGGTCATTCTTAGTCTCAGTACTATGCTCAGGTCCGGAGAGGTCAGCACCTTTTTCATTTTAATTAATGTTGCTCACGCCTGTTCGGTGCGTGCTAAGACCTATTGGCAGTTTGTCCACTCGTCATTTATCCAGGTCCCAAGGTATTTGTATTTGGAGACCTGTTCTATGTGTTCTTTGTCGACGTGCAGTTGGATCTGCTGTTTGGTTTTTGACGTCGCGAAAACAAATACCAAATTCTCAAGACCAAGGAAAAGAAATGGCAAGAGTTCTAAACTAGATAGGCTAATAAAGATCCTTAGGGCACAGTCTACTTGGTGCTCAGAGAGAAATATTCATCCGCGGGCTATCTAACTAGCCTCCAAATCAAGAATAATTATCTCGACCTTCGTGAGACCACCCGCACACTCCTCAATACGTTCTTCCCAGAAGACAACATCAACGAAGATACAGAGTCTCACCGCGAAATTAGAATAACATCAAGAACCGGCACCGAGGGACCTGACGACAGGCCCTTTATGATTCCCGAAATAAACCGCGTACTCAGATTCATGAACGGAAGGAAAGCGCCAAGTATTGACGGTTTGAAAGCGGACATAGTTCGCATTGCTTTTGAGAATAACTCGTCCCTCTTGAGAAATATCTATAACAAATGTCTCGAAATAGGTGTCTTCCCAGCTTTCTGGAAAGAACAATTAGTCAAGACCGTCCCCAAACCAAACAAGAACGGATCAAGCCCAAAAGACTTCAGACCAATCTGCCTACTTCCTGTAGCCGGTAAAATTATAGATTCGCTCCTAATCACTAGATGGAGCATTACTTGTCCCAAAATAAGTGGCCACTCATTTTGGCTCATGGTGGCCACTCATTATGGACATACTGATTTCTAAGAAATGTCCAGGCAATCTTATCCGCCTAGCTAGAGATTATTTCAACAGGACAGCTATAATTTCGAAGCCCAATATACTCGTGGCAAAAGTTGTAGGAAAAGGTTGTCCGCAATGATACAAATCTGGTCCCGACTTCTGGAAGATCCTGTACGATTCCATCTTCGACACAGACCTCCCGGAAGGCTGCAAGATAGTCGCATATGCTGACGACACAATGCTATTACCGAGATCCACCACGTATAAAGGGCTCAGAAACTCAGTAAACCACGCGCTGGAGACACTTACCGTATGGTCTGCCGAGACCAAACTCAAATTAATGCGGCAAGAACAGAGGCCATTTTTTTCGGCAAAAAGCCCACCCAACAGAATCTAGTTCTTAAAATATGTGGCAAATCAAGCTACTGCTCTCCCTACATCAAATATTTGGGCATTTATATCGATAGGTCTTTGAAATTAAAAGAACACGTCACTTTAGCGCCGCGTCAATGAAAGAGTGGGGTCTTGGAAAGTCGGCCATGTCCACTATATATAAAGGAGCTGCCGAGCCCTGTCTGCTGTACGGAGCGCCGATATGGTATAGTTCATCCGGAGTTCGAGAACAGAAAAAGCTCTTCAGTGTGCAACGCGTCTGCACACTTAGGGCCGCGAAAGCGTATAAATCTATATCGGGCGACGCTGCCTGCGTCATGTCGGGGCTACTGCCGGCGGACTTCCGTGCGGCAGATCTAACTAAGAAACATCTGCTGCGCGAACTAGATGAGATTTAGCTTTCCTAGGTTACTGGCCTCACAATATCACCGGGCGACATCGAAACTAGAGTCTGCATTCAGGGGATGGTACATCCCGTGGAGATCGGGTTGATAAAGTATGCAAAGGGTGAGGCGTGACGACTAGGGATTGCAATCCGGAAAACCGGATTTGGTAATCCGGCATCACTAAACGTTTACCGGATCCGGTACATCAGTCAAGTCCTCAAGTCAAGTTGTGCGCACTCAGTCAAGTTGTTCACAGACGGCTCTAGGTGGGAACGGGGAGTAGGTGCGGCTTTCGCGGTGTACTCAGACGAAACTGACAATGAGATACACTGCGAAAGCATGCGACTAGCTGATTTCTGCTACATATTCCAGGCCGAATTAATCGCGGTAAACCGAGCGCTTGTGTATATTAGATCCAACATTAACGACTTCGCCGGCTGCTCCATCCTGTCTGATAACAGATCCGTTCTAGAAGCTCTACAACATATGTCAGCTCCTACGGAACTACTCGTAGAAACGTGGGAGATCGCGCGCGAAATATCGCAGCAAATAGAACTGCGCTGGCATTGGGTTCGAGCTCATAAAGGCTCAATCGGAAACGAGAGAGCAGATGCGCTCTTCAGACTGGCCTCGGATAAAGACTCTCCTCAGGAGCCAGGAAGTCAACTTTCTGTGGATTGACCTGGCCCTATCACACCAAGCGGTCCAACTCGTCACGGGACACAGGAACTTCAATTCCTACCTCCATCGGATTGGAAGGAGGGAATCGCCGGACTGCGACTGTGGTGAGGTGGACTCAGGTGCTCACGTATTATTCAGCTGCCCGATGACCAGAAAATGGATAGATCAGACCGAGATCGCGATGCTCAACGCCGGATGCACTTGGCCCAGAAGAGAAGAGGAAATACAGGATTCAGAGCTACATAAGACCTGGTGGAAGACTTTCGACACCTGCTCCAGACGCCTCAATCGACTTGCCCTGATACCCCTCGCCCCTTCAGAAGCAAACCATTTCGGACTCCACCCCCCCTGAGCTCACCGTAATTGTAAACCTAATAAAACTTAATACTGGCGTCTATTTATTTCACCTTCCCAATTTCTTCTAGGTCAACATCTAAAGTGCATATTAATGTTTATAATCTGTTACCAATTCTGCATTACCTACCCCATTTTCTACCCTATATTATACCCATCCTACCCTATTCTATCCTACCATTTTTACCAATCTATTCCAGCCCATCTAGCTTAGTTTCTACTTTACTTACCTTAGCTTAGTACCCTTAGCATAACTTAGATATTAACACCCTATTTTAGCACTAGATATTTTCATGTTAAGCTATGTAAGCCATTAGATATAAATTAGATAACCGGCTTAGTGCGAGAGTGGAATGTATTCTTTCATACATAATAAATAAATACGTTTGGTTTTTGATATCAGCATGGTCTTTTCCGAGTTCAGTTCCAGTCCATAATCTCTATCTCTCTTTTTTGCCGCTAAGTTTGTTATCATGCGTGTGACATCTTCAATGTTGTCCGCCAGCACAATCTTGTCGTCCGCGTATCTTATGTTCGTAATTGCTCCGCCGTTTACTATGATTCCCGCAGATTCCTCGGCAAGCGCCTCTCTGAATATAACTTCGGAGTATATGTTGAACAACATAGGGAAAAGAATACATTCTTGCCTATACCCTTTAGAATCTGTATGTCCTCTGTCAGTTCGGTTTCAATCCTGACTTTAGCTGTCTGACCCCAGTATAACTTCGACACAATCTGAATATCGCGGCGGTCGATATCCAGATTCGCCAAGATGTTCATTAGCTGCTCATGTCTGACATTGTCGAAAGCCTTGCTATAGTCTACAAAACAAGCATATGCGTCTTTATTGATAAAACGTAATTATTTTAACTATACATTATTTATTACAAAATTAATCCGGTATATTGGTACCGGATCCGGTAAACGTTTAGTGATGCCGGATTACCAAATCCGGTTTTCCGGATTGCAATCACTAGTCGTCACGCATAAAGTGCGTTCATCTTTTTTAGCTCTTTAAATTTTTTTTTTAAATATCAAATATTGTTTAAGAATTTTCATCGGCAATCCATTATTTCTGTGTTATCCGTTCTGTTTGTTGTAGCAGCCGTACCAATCAATATGATGTCATTTTCAATTGAAGTTGAAGCATTGTGCTAATTACATTTGTAGCAGTGTTGCTACTGTGTTATCCGTTCAGTTTGTTGCAGCAGCCGCATCAATTAAAGTTAAGTCACTTTCAAGCTACAGTAAAGCTGCAGAATTTGTAGCTATATCTTTCTGAGTCATTGGATTTGTTTCTGTGGCATTTGCAACATTTAACATCATTCCATTTGTATTTGAAGCTATGGGACTAGTTCTTGCATGAGCGCATTTAAGTTAGCCAGTTTTTAACCAAATATCCATTATAAGGGTACATAAACAATACTATAAAATGATTAAAATAAATTTTGTCGTTCTAAAATACACTGTAGATTCTACGGGATAATGCTTGGATTTATAGAGCTTCCTTCGTCTTATTACAGTAACGTCTGAAGGAAATGTTGCTCTAAGGGACAGCGTATCCGTATATCTTTATGAAGATTAAATCATCTCCTTCATATCATTTACTCTCTTTCCAGCCACGAGTACATTATCTACATACACCATGGATCATACTTCATTTCTGCCTAATAAAATTTCTCCAGCTTGTTTATATGAGGCGTTGCGAATACGAAGGGCGAACTCAACATTGCGTTATTTTTTTTTCACGGGCGGGATCAGAACCCTCTCAAGAATCCGCAGATATAGGTTTTATGTTGAGTTCGTCATAAGTTCTCATCAAAATCGACAGCAGCCTTTGCTGAGTTCGCCCTTGATCCGCAATCGATAAAAAAAATTCAAATACGTTTTTCTCGAAACCACCATTTGTTGAGTTCGTCTTTCGTATACGCAACGCCTCATATATTAAAACCTTCTCCATATCTACCAAATATACATTAAATTCAGAAAGCAGACGGAGCAAAGTTTTCACATCAAATTATCAAGAAAAATAACTATGTCGAATATCACTCACCGTCACCAGATGTAAGAACCCTCATCTCATCTTATGGGGATATATGTAAAGAGCAATGTGTACGTTAACAAACTACAAATATTGCAGTTTAGGATAAATAGAATATAAGTGGATAAGTTATATATTGGCCGATATATATGAAAATAATGTGAGGAAACGACCAGCTGGTATTATTTTCGATACCCGATAAAATTCCCGACCCTCTTTTAAATAAGTATATGCTTTATTTAACATTATGGTATTGTGAAAAGTGTGCTAATTTGCTAATGGCTTTATATCGTGGGATACTTTTTAAATCAACAATCTATATTTTATGTATTTAAAGAAGTTTCTTCATACAAATAACTGCCGTTTATTTCGACAAAGTTTTACGTTTTGTTATATGCACAAATATTGCAATGCAATAGAAGAGAACTTTTAATTCTTGTATTGTGTTAAATAATGTAATTTTATTTTTCAAGAGTGTTTATAAGTATTGGCTGAAATTAAAACGAGTTTTTTATTAGTTATAACTATAGGTGGGCATTAACTCGTTATTTCGTTAATCGTTAATTAACGAAGTTAACAAAATGCTTAACTGATTAACTTTTAAGTTAACCCAAGAAAATGTTAACACTCTTGTTAACTTCCGTTAAATTGAACTTCCGTTAATTTTAGTCCTTTATATTGGCTGTTTGTAGACATGTTGTCATTTTTTGGTTTGAATTACGCGCCACGCGGGCACACCGGCGCGACGCAGCGCAGTTGCTCAAAACAGCAAAAATCCAGAGCCGAGAAAGTATGATAGCCAGGGCCCTCTTTCCCGCTGAGCACTCGCGGAACGTGCCCAGAGCCCCGCAATCGTAGGGGTCCCTAGTCCCTGCCAGATCACCAAACGATAGCCGATTTTTATTACCAAAAAACATATTAAATTCGGAAAAATCAAGCGATAATGAATCTGACTAAAAGGACCTATTACAAAGAACATGACGTAGAAGCTCACGTCAGATTTTTTTTTGATGGCTCTGCGTCAGCCAAACTGAATGGAAAACAGAAATTCAAGGTCTAAACGAGTTGGGACAAAGTTGCAAAGATTTTGCTGAAATCTATTAACGAAAAAGAGTTGGAAATGAAATGTCTGCATTTAACAGAATACTTGGAAATATATTAAAAATGAGGGAACTAATAGTATATTGGAAATATATTATCTTTTGAAAGAAACAAAACTGATTTCTAACTGCAGTGGGGAATGAATGTTCCTTCTCCAAATTGAAAAGAATAAAAAATAAGTCAGTTTGTCGCTTATTGTCCATTCCGAAAGTTACATGTATAGACCCAGTTAATGGACAAAGGTGTTATAGGGGCCACGAAGACATTTTAAAGGAAATACTTTATGCTCCAATTGTTAGGAGAAACAATTTTCCAAAATTTAGACAGACAAACCAATTTAAGTACTCCCAAAATATTTTTGAAGTTGCGGTAAAAAATTTTCGTGTCCTAATTATGGTGCCTCGAAGAACCAAAACAAAATCTTGAAACTTTGCGTTTAAAAATCGTGTCTTAGTTGTATTGTCTTGAGAAACCAAGCCAAAGTTTAAAAAATTCGCGTCTCAAAATCATGTTTTAATTATTGGAGCTTGAATAGCCAAGACGAAATTTTGAAAATTCGTGTATTAAAACCGTATCTCAGTTGTGGTGCCTTGAGGGATAAAGACAAAATTTTGAAAATTCGCGTTACAAAATCGTGTCCTAATTATGGAACCTGGAGGAACCAAGATATAATTTAGAAAAATCACGTCTCAAAATCGTGTCCTAATTATGGAGCCTTGAGGAACCAACACTTAATTTTGAAAATTCGCGTCTCAAAAGCCGTGTTCTAATTATGGAGTCTTAAGGAACTAAGGAATAATATGCTCAAAAACATAAATTTTGAAGAAGTTATTAACGATTTTGATTGACCTCTTTTTTGATTAACCTCTTCAATCAACATAGATTTTTAAGCACTAACCTGTGAGTTCTGAAAGAGTTACTTTTGTGGATTATATTATATATATATATATATATATATATATATATATATATATATATATATATATATTGATTTAATGAGACTATAAAGAAATTAAAAAAAATCTAGAACTTTGCTTATCTACTTTCTTTGCCTATTCTAAAAAATAGTGCTCTGTCAAGGTCATAGCGCCCCCATTTTCGTAATGTGTCCAGGGCCTCCCATAGGTTAAAGACGGCCTTGATGATAGCAGCAAGTTATCAAAAGTCAAGAAACTTATGGAAGCAAAAGTTGAAGACGCTCTGAATAGAGAAAGGGAAGCAAATGGAAATGAAAAGGATAGTGCCAGTATTAGCGGAAGCAGCAATAATGAAGAAGAAAGAGAAGATATTTTTCAGCTCTGTTACTCAGTCTGAAGAAGATATGTCTAGAGGGCGCCAAAAATCTCTCAAAAATAAAGGTAAGAATTTGGTGAGAACTTGGCTGGACTCAAAGTCAAAAGAATCTTTTACGTATGCTGCCATTCCAGGTAAACAAGTTTTAATAAATCTTTTTTTAAAATAGAATACTGCAATCCCATCAAGCGCCACAGTAGAACGGCTTTTTTCTACAGCAAAATATATTTTGAGAGCTAAACGCTCATCACTGACAAATGACAATTTAATATGCGTATGTTCATGAAAGGCAACATGAACATACAACTAATGAAAAATTATGAATAATACAATAAATAGCCTTTTTCTTCAATATTTGTTAGTCTTCCATAGTATGTGCGTATATGCTCTGCTATCCGTGCGATACCAGGCCGGGTCACTGTTCCTTGTAATAATTAAATCAATGAATCTATCTACTCCTTTTTGTTTTATTTACCAATGTATCCCATTCCAAAAGGTATAAACAGGTAAAGCATTATACGTTCTGGATGGTTAACTTTTAACGGTTAACTTTAACTTGCGTTAAATTTTCGAAATTTTAACCTGTGGTTATAACCAAGTGGACTTGCCTCAATTTCAGAATTATTAAATTATTTTGAAATATTTTTAGGGTTCCGTACCGAAAACGGAACCCTTATAGGATCACTTTGTTGTCCGTCTGCCTGTCTGTCTGTATGTCTGTCTGTCTGTCTGTCTGTCTGTCTGTCTGTCTGTCCGTCTGTCTGTCTGTCAGGACCATTTTTCTCAGGAACGCGAAGAGGTAACAAGTTGAAATTTGTATCAAATACTCAGGTCTGCGGGCCCTTTCAGCTGTGAAAAAATCAAACTGGTAAGTCAACGCGATCAAAAGATATGACCGTTTATGTCGCATATTTTGCGAATTCACAAGGGAATCAAAACCTATAGTGTACTTCCCTTTGTCCTAGAATCATGAAATTTGGCAAGAAGCGGTGTCTTACAGAACATGTAAAGGGAAAAATCTGAATACCGTAAATATGTAGTTTAATTACAAGAAAAATGCGAATTTACTATTAGAAACTTACACTAATGTTGTCGTAGTGGTATTGTCAGGCTCCAGAAGCATATGGGTTGCATACAATTAGGTCCTAAGGTTAAGAAGTATGTGTTGGCACCAAGCTGTTTATACTGAATTTTCTTTGTTTATATTCGTTATGCATTTCATCACGTACGCTCCATATCAGGGATGTTATGGAGCTCCGTAACCGAAACTATCGGATATCCGAAATAAAAATATATCCGTAACTGTAACCGAAACCGATATAAAAGTTTCGAATAATTTCGGATAATTTTTATTGATATGTTGTAATAATTCCTATAAAAATATTTCAATATCTAAAAGAAAATATATAATAGACAAAAAGGAATAATGTTGTTTTTGTTTATTTTAGTTATGATTTTGCATTTTTACGTAGATAAAACTTATAAATATTAAAAACTTATATATCTTATATGACATATAATTGTAGTACCTACTTATATTGTAGTACTTAGTTGTATGACATATGATTGTAGGTAGTACAAATAATAACATAGAAATAAAATCATTTTTTTTACAAATTAGCATTCTACTTTTACAATTCCTTAGAAATCTGATATCCGTAACCAAAACTATCCGAAACTAATGGATTATCCGAAAAAAAAATTCATATCCGTATCCGTATCCGAAACCGGTATAACATTATTCCTATATCCGTATATTATCCAGATCCGAAATTTCATATCCATAACATCTCTGCTCTATATACATAATATATACAGGGTATATATTATGTCTAAATTTTGCTTGTTTATAACCGACATGCGACATACTCAAGTCCCGAAACATCCTGTATACATTATATTTCGCTTAATTTTACTTTATAATCTACATAATATGTTGATAATCTACATAATAATACTATACTATAATCTACATAATATGTTGTAGATAATATGATTTCAGTATATTATACTTAAATCACGTTCGCCCTATATTTTTTGGTAGTCAATTGCCCAAAAAGCAGTCAATTGAACAACTGAATGTTTCAAAATGTTAACAAAAGAATATCGAAATAGATTTAGAAATAGTTAATATACTAGTTTGTATTAGATCTAGAAATGATTAGATCTTAATATAAGTTAGTGTATAAGTCTAATACTAAAATAAAGTTTTCTTTTTATAAGTTAATATTCGCGTTATTTAAAAAAAATACCCTGCATACCTTTATACAAGGTATATAGGTATACAGGCAAAATTGAGCAGTAAAAACAAATTGTGAAGTTCCAGAAACCCTAAAACTCATAGTGAATACATCCGCCGTATGGTAATAAAATAAAGGGTGGAATTCCATCGTACGACAGCGACATCTTGAGGTTATGCTTGCAGCGGTACTAAGATGGTTGTGATTTCATGAGAGCAACTTGTCAAGTTAACTGAATGTGCTTGCTACGTCCTCCACAAAAAAATGATACCTTACTTACAAGTTAGTACCCTCGGTGCGCGAGTCACAACTCGCACTTGGCCGGTTTTTTTTTTATATTTTGCGTCTGTAATCGACTCATAACAGCACACATATGCGTGCGGTTATGGCTCTGCGAGAGCGATACAATTTTCTCAATATGAATAGGCGATTTTTTTATTTAGAAATAGCAAAAAAGGTCGCCAAATAGAAAAAATACTATAAAAAACTCGTTCGTAAGGCGTTTTTCAGTACTAGAAAAACTCCAAACTCCAAACTTGGACGCGTGCTGTAAAATCGCGCTTACAGAACTCGTCCGTAAAGTATATTATTTTTATAAAAATATTTATCTCATAATATAAACTTACCATGCATATAAATCGGCCAACTTTAAACTTTTGACTTAAACTATTTTTTTAGAAACTATTTATGAGAGGAAATAAAAAAATATACAGTTTGAAAGACAAATTAATATGCTTTATTATGATAATTTAATATTGGTAAAACTATACTATATATACAATCATTTAATCTTATTAATGGTGAAATGTAGCCTGAATATAATAATATATTCAGCCTGTTCATAGCTCTATAATATTAAGTCATATTTAGACTACACAATAAATCCCATGTTGAAACAACTACTTCCCTGGCTAATGCCACGCAGGATATTGAATTATGCAATAGGTATTTGCATGGTGTTTCCAGCTCCAATCACATTCTCATGTCACTAAAGGAGTACAAGATTGTAAGAAACGTTGTTTTTAAGATCATTTCTTTTTATTTAACGTAAGTGAACAGCAAACCTGCACTGATGAGAGATAAATCTCAAAGCGCGTCTGCAAGTTGCTATTCTCTGGATATAGTAGCGACGGAAGAAGAAAAGTCTACCGGAGACCAAGAAAGCTATTTTCAGAAAGCAAAAGTTTCTGCAAATTGTTAGGTGCAATTTCTATGGGAGCACGAACCGACCCTCCTTTCATCATTATATAGTGGGCCCATTTCTACACACGCAAGTTTATAACAACCAAAAGCCCTTTGGTTCGTAGATAAAACTTAGGAACGTTAATTAACCAACTACTATATCAAAGAAAACAAATGCACTTTTTTAAAATGTAATTAAAAAAATTATTATTATAATTGGAAATAGAACAAAACTAAAAAAATAACAATAGTTCCTCCATAGGTTGGGTAGAAAAACGTGTTTCATATCTTGCATTTAAAACTTGTATACTTGTATGTATTTGACAATTGCTTGTTAACTCATAACAGTGAACTCCAAAATAAAATGTCTATATCACACGATTATAAAGAAAGTGTAAACGCCTTTTATGTCAGATTTGTGTTTATTTTGTTGTGCCGAATAAACAAACTATAGGGCTTAAAGTTCGACCGCCGAGCGGTATTCGAAACTATCATTTTTTACTTTTTCGAATAGATCTATAATTAGAATGATAAAAATCTGAAAAATAACTGGAAACATGGTAAAGTCCAGTTTAGGGTTTCTGGTTCGGATATATCCGAACCACAAAACCGCGATTTTCTGTGCAAAAACTGAAACATAACCGTCAAAAAACCGCGGTTTTCGGTTTTATTTAAAGATAAATAAAAATAAAGTACGTTGAGTTAGTGCTCTTTCAAATATTGCAAACTGTTGTTGCCAAAATGGCAACCTTCGATGGTATATGTGAGCAATTTCGAAATCTGCATTTATTCGGAAAGCAATGTTCTCCAAAATGTTCTTCAGGTTCTAAAATATCATCTAAATAGGAATACGAGGAATAAAGAGAAATACGAAGAAAGAAAGAAAGCAATGATTTTAGAGTTTCAATAATTAATAGCAAATGGACAAAAAATAGTACTACGCTAGATTAGTAGACTAGTTTGAGACACCGAAGATACTTAAACATTAATATTCATGGAGAAATCAATTTTTATTGCAATTTAGGCTCTCTGCGAATTGAAGGAACTTGTTCTATAAATAATATCGTAATAAGTGTTGAAAAGCATTTAGATTCACTTAGTATCAGTTTCAGAAATGATATTGTGGGTGACTTGGAATAGCAAGTAGAAGTTCGCGATGACGTCGCGACGCCGTTGTCAAAAATTTTGCAATGCGGTTTTTAGTCGCGGTTTACCACAAGCTGTCCCTTCACCAAAACATCAAATTTGTTTCGCCATCTGCAAAATTGCGTAGACTACAGCGGCAAAATCACCGAGTTCCCGAAATTCGACGTAGATTAGCAAGTTGAATTATGCGGCGACGTCGCGAAGCCGTTATCAAAGATTTTGCAACGCGGTTTTCACTACCGCTTCCTGGCAAGCTTTCCCTTGAACTTATGTGACTATAGCAGCCACATTAGGAAATTGAACTTTGCCGTGGCGTCGCGACGCCGCTGACAAAGATTTCGCAACGCGGTTTTCAGTCTCGCTTTCCGACCCCGTTTTGCTGTAACAAAACATCGAATTTGTTGCGGCAGCTGCGGAAATTCGAAACAAATGCAACCAATCTTCGGTAAATCTAACTTTGACGAGCCCTCGCGGCGTTAGTTATCGAGCGATTTCAACCCGGTTTTCAATTTTTGGTCGCAAAAACCTCAAAGTTTGATTGAGTCTGAATTGAATTATTATTGAGTAAGATACTATACATGACGATGCCCGAGTAATTTAAAAAATGGTATAGATTGTCTTGCTGAACCAAAAATTTGTATTAGGCATACAATTCATCTCGCTGTATGCGACACTTAGAAAACAACTGCAGCAGTGAAGATGAAGATGTATTTCATGAAAAATAGCACGAAGAAGATGTGGATAATGAATATTACGTCGAAAAAGATGTGGATGATGAATACGACGGGCGAAGAAGATGCTGAAATTAAAAGTACTTTATAAATGGTAAGAAAACTTGTAAATTATTTTCGTTTATCTGCGATAAAATCAGTTTCCTACAACGAAACGTAAAAGCTCTTTTTGAAAAATTGAATTAGCAATGGACATCAAGGCAAAGTGGTTCTCTATTGAACGAATAAAGTATCTTTTAATAATGGCGGAAAATCTTTTTGAACGACTTTATCCAGACACAATAAGGTTGAAGAAGTGACCAATCCAAATTATTCCTTGCAAGACGAAGTACAAAAAGCTATTCAAGAAAAATTAAATAAAAATACATATATGCAAACAAATCACTATCCTAATTAGAATATAAAAGAACTTCTGAGGGAACAAAAAGATTAAATATTTTGTTTCAAGTACTCTCTACAATTAAAGATACATCCACCTTCTCCGAAAGATCATTTTCCCTTAGCGGCAACTTTTGTACAAAACTAAGATCTCGTTTAAATATCAGGCACTACTACTAAAAGTTCTTAAAAACCGAACCCGAAACCGAAACCGCGGTTTTTAATTTTCAAAAATCGAAAACCGCGGTTTTTTAAAAGTGCGGATATTCAGAAACCCTAGTCCAGTTTAATCCACTAACCTGTTGCGGATTATTTATGCATTAGATTTTAATTAATTTTAATATTTTTTTTAATATTAACTAGAAAATTTGGATATACCTTTTAATTATTATGTTTTCATGAAAATCCTTTATGCAATTTTTTGGTTGAAAATAAGTAAAATAACGAATACGGTGCTTTCAAAAGGATCGGAAATTTAATTAAAATGAGGAAATCGAACTGTTTAGAACCCAGTGAATTGTTTATGTCATTTTGTAAGATATACACTATCTCCTAGAGAATGTTGTGTTTTTCGTTTGTTGTATATCTACGTATGTATATTTAAGCATATGGGAATGCAATTGGAGTAAATCAAATTAAAGTTTTGTCTGAGAGAGAACACGACCTAAAGTTAGGTCAGTTAATGTAATTCCAGTTCTAATAAAAATTGCAATGGTGTAAGTCAGACTTACTATGGAAGGTATATATATATATATATATATATATATATATATATATATATATATATATATATAGATATATATCTTTTGGGTAACAAGTAAAGGGTTTGGATGTAGCGGCACTCGAGTAGCAGTGCTCAAACATTGACGTTGTCTTCCTTTCTTCCCTTTTAAACGTAGTTCAGAGAAGGATTCTTCATCCTTTCGGAGCTGCAGCCCGAATTTGAAGCCAATTCACCGGTACCCTGTTTTGCTTTATTTTTCAACGAATAACAGTTTTTTACAATTCGTATGTGGACCAAAAGTCACCGCGATCCATCCGACAAATACTATTTTGTATACCAGTCATCTGGTTAGTATATAGTGCACATGCATACGTTGAAATGTGGAACAGTAATCGTTGCGCAAATACGAATGGGCCGAATCGAGAAATTTGTGGCCGATCACGTCAATTGCACTTTTAGACGAAACGAACTTGAGAACTGGCCGGTTCGTGTATTGCTCAACATCACGACTTGCCAGCAATTTTTTAGGCAGACAGCAATTTCTTGACATAAGAACGTTCCAGACATAAGAACTTCCGCGATCCATCGAGATATCATTTTCACCAAGATTGTAACAATACATGATCCGTTTGTAATAGGCAATTGCCACTGTGGGTACTGGAAATGGAAGAGCTTTCTGCAAATCGAACGAGAAAACGTATACCGATCAGTTCTCGCTTAGTTTTTCGCAACTTGCTTTTTGCCATTTCAGTCATTTAACGATACAGATCACGTTCAGCGCAAATTTGTTTCCTCGTTTTCTCAAAGCTAGTTGCGTACAGACAGATTTGGAAAACGTCACAACGCTTACATGTAGCGGTGTAGCTAGAACTTTTGCCGCCCAGGGCGGTCTCCAATTTGCCGCCCTTTTTAAGTCAATCAAATGGTGGTTTTTATAAATCAATAAACATAAATAAATAATTGTAATTGAGACAAACTATAGGTGGGGAACTTTTTTACCATTGGATTCTATATTTAAATTAGGCAGTAATAAAGGAGGCAGCTTAAGTGGATAAACTTATTTAAATGCAACTTTTCTAAAAACCACAACAAACTTACGGAGGTCGCAGTTTCCCCATCTATGCGACAAAACATATTCCTGACTTAAAAAATCCATAATCAATTCCATTCTTTCAAAATGTATATGCGGTAGGTTCGGCTGACTCTGAGAAGGAAATGAATGCAGGTTATTTGAGTACGGAAAACAAGACGAAAAAAGTGATTATATATTTCTCTAATTTTCAATTGTTACAGTGTGCAGTAGTTTTTTAAGTTTAGCCATTAGGTAGTACAGCTGTGTTTTGTATCCAAGAAATCTACTAGTTTGCCAAAGTTTACGAGCTTGTCTTTTTTCGGCTAGTAGTTCACGAATAGGCTTCGAGCAGTCTGTCGTGTATTTATTGGCAGCAGGACTGCTATCTCAAGCTCCTTTTTGGACACACTCGTTGAAAAGTTAAACCGCACTCAGAACGTCATCCTCGGTCTTAAGAGGCGGGTGAGTATTAATCGTAGACTCTAATATGGAGAAGAACATGCCTCAGGTTTAACATGTAGGAATTCTTGGTAAACTTCCAATAGAACCACACCATGGTAAGATGAGAGTTCCAAAAGGGAAGTACATTTGAAACAATTAGTAGGAATCTCCTTTATAACACTGAAGCCTACCAAGTGTGGCACTTTTTTTGGGCCAGTCGGTCAGTACGTTGGTTTATCGTTCCACATTGTATCTAGGTGTAAATCATTTATAGCTGCCTGTAATTGTCGACTTTTTGGAGTTGTTACGCGAGTGACCCATTGGGTATTATTATATTGGGTATAATTTCGCTAGTATTCCTTCAGCAATATAGAGCTTCGACAAAATTGTTTATTGCGAGCTGCTTAACTTTTGTTCACTTTTTCCCTGCATCTTCCTCTTTCTCTTCCTCTGCCTCTTTTCTGACGGTTCTCCGCATAGTTGTTTGCGGCTGCCTCGCGGATTCCAGTTTAAGGCCATCCACGCTGTTGCTGTTACAGGTGAACAGCAGGATTGGTTTAACGTTTGTATTAAAAATTCTAAGCTTGGCGTTCTTGCTGCATATGGCAGATTGCCATACGCGGCAACCGCTTTCCGTATATATATATACATATATATATATATATATATATATATATATATATATATATATATATATATATATATATATATATATATATATACAGGGTGCTTCAAAAAAATGTATACACACTTTAAACTATTGTAGTTTTCCCGCTCTACAAGGCTAATGTTATATTTCTTCGCCAGGTGCCAGCATAATCGTCCCTCTATGTTATATTATCAGTTGGAATTTGTAATATCAACATGGGGGACGTACGTTTGAGTTTTGAAGAACGTAAGCAGGTTATTAAGTGATACTGGAAGTTTGAGAATGTAAATGATGTTCAAAGACAGTGGAGAAGGGAGTATGATACAGAACACCTTCAAGATTAACAATTACACGCATACGAGACAAATTCGAAGTTCATGGAACAGTGTGTGATGTGCATAAAGGTCATTCAGATCGGCCTCGAACAGCTACAAGTGATGAGTCATCAACGGCAGTCTTGGAACTGTTTCAACGCTCTCCTAACAAATCTTCAAGGCAAGGGGCACGTGAAAGTGATGTAAGTGCTAGCAGCGTGCTACGCATTCTGAAGAGAGGCAAGTATCGTGTTTACATTCCAAGGCTGGTGCAACAGCTAAATGACGACGATCCAGATCGAAGGTTGCAATTTTGTGAATGGATTCAGGAGATGGTGATACGTGAACCGGGATTTATGGGTAGCATCATTTGGTCGGATGAAGCCCAATTCAAACTTAATGGAACTGTCAATAGGCACAATTGTGTTTACTGGGGTGAAGAAAATCCTCACATTACAATTGAAAAAGCTGTAAATTTGCCTGGTGTAAATGTGTGGTGCGGTTTGTCTTCAAGGGGACTCATTGGACCTTTTCGATTTGAAGGCACTGTAACTGGTATTAATTACCTAACAATGCTTGCTGATTGCATATTTCCTGCCATTCGTGCATTATACGGTAATGATGATTTTTATTTTCAACAAGATGGTGCTCCGCCGCACTATCACAGGGACGTACGAGCTTACCTGGATCAAAATTTGTCGGGACAGTGGATAGGACGCAGGGGGCCAATCGAGTTTCCAGCACGCTCTCCAGACCTTACACCACTGGATTTCTTCTTGTGGGGCACAGTAAAAGATGAGGTGTACAAACGTAAACCACGTAACCTAGACATTCTTTGGAATGAGATTCAAGCAGTGTGTAGAGAAATCTCATTGGACGTTTTGATACGATGTACAGAATCAGTGGTGACTCGTACTCAGAATTGTATTGATGCTGCAGGTCACCAATTTGAACAGTATTAACATTTGTTATTTATGTTTCATTTACATTGGACTTTCAGCTTTCTATTTTCCTGAAATTTAACTTTGTAGAACGGTAAATAAATTTTCTATGGAAGTTCAAAGTGTGTATTCATTTTTTTGAAGCACCCTGTATATATATATATATATATATATATATATATATATATATACGAGCGGCAAACAAAAAATAAGGTTCCCAACGCTGTACACTCGCCGCGCGAGATGCAGGGAGTTCTCCGAAGGACGCACAGCCGTTCACGACGAGCAAAGGAGCGGGAGGCCATCTGTGTCCGACGAAGTCGTGGCGAAGATTGAGCGCATTCTCCTCGAGGATCGAAGAGTAACGCTTCGGAAGCTGGCTGATCAGGTTCCTGTGGTTTGTGAAAAAACCATCGACAACATTTTGACCAAAAAACTTGGTTATCACAAGGTGTGTTCGCGGTGGATCCCGCACATGCTTTCAGACAAAGACAATCGCGTCAAGTGTGCCGAGGGGTTTCTTCGAGAATGCGCCGAAAATACCGAAGAATTCTTGGACTCCATTGTTACGGGAGATGAAACGTGGTGTCACTACGTCACTCCGGAAACAAAAGAAGACTCGAAACAATGGCGCCGTCCCGGGTCGCCAAGGCCGAAGAAGTTTAACCAGACGCTGTCCGCAGGAAAAGTGTTGGCTACGGTGTTTTGGGACCGAAAAGGCGTCTTGCTTACCGAGTTTATGCCTAAAGGGACCACAATAAATTCGGACAGGTACTGCGAGACGTTAACGAAACTCAAAAGAGCCATCCAAAATCGCCGGAGAGGAAGACTGAGCATGGGCGTTAGGTTGCACCTTTCAAAAGTGGATAACTCGTCAGGAAAAATGCGTTGAAAGATCTGGCGACTATGTAGAAAAATAGTTTAAAATACAAGCTTTCAGATTGTATCCATATTTATTGCAAAAAAAATGCCTTACACCTGAAAAAAAATGGGGGAACCTTATCATAACCACACAGCTGATTTAAAGTCTGTAACTGCACAAGCGATTAAGAGAAATTCCAAACGTAAATCCATCTGTTATGAACCTACTATTAAATGAACCTACACCAGTTTCATTCTCGCAGGTTCGTTTATTTGTCGTATTTTGCAAAACACATATTCTGCTCCAACAACAACAAAATACCAAGAATGTCACGAAATGGAGACAGGAAATAGAATGCTAGAAATAAAAAAAACATATATAATCGAGTTTTAAAGAATTCATTGCCCACATCCTTCCAACGACTGGCAGTGAATAGAATTTAATTTCTATTATCCTTGATTTTTAACTCGGCGCTCGGTATCATGCCAGTGGAGTCAAATTTTTACTTGAATTTGACGTTTATTATTCTGGATCTAAATTTTATCACCACGTCTCACGTGTGGGACGGGAATATAAAATCGTGTTTTTTTTATATATTCACATTCTTTTAGTGATTTAAGCAAGAAGGAACTACTTTTTGCGATCCCTCGTATGCTATAGGTTTCATATCAACATATATTCCAAAATCATAAATAACGAGCACTTGGTATATATTCTATATAAATTTAAATATAAAGTTAAATATGTGTTTCGAATAACTGTTGCCAAGCTAGTAAGCAAACAAAAAGGGCATATATATAGTTCCATTTCTTGTTACCATTATAGTCAAATTTTTGGAAAATGAATGACACATCGCTCGAATCTTATTGTTTCTATGGCATAGTTTTCACTGTTTCTACAAACTTTATTTGTTTTTCCTTTGTAAAAAATCGCAAAAGTCATAAAGTTGGGGCCCCGGGCCCCCGGGTTGGGGCCCCATTAAAACAAGAGAGACAAGGAAAAAATTATTTATTTAATTATATGGTTATTAAAAAATATTAAACAGTAAGTTTAAAGTAAGTACTATTACTGTTTTATTTCCAAAAATATTGGAATATAATATATGTTTAATATAATTAATAGCATAATAATAATCACAAAGTTTTGAACTAATAGTTGTAGTAGTATGTGTATAAAAGTATATTTATAAATTAATTATAGTACTTATACTTATGAGAGGAACAATCAGAAATATGAATGAAAAAATCATAGAATTGTAAATTCCAAATGTGAAAATATTTAAATAAATTTTGTTCTTGCTTTTCGTTTTGCAAACTTATCTATCTCATCACAATCAATAATATTCAGTAAATCGCTAAAATATATAAAATAGCCATATTAATAAGTCTCTCATCTGACACTGAATTTCTTAGATAATTTTTAACTCTTTATTAAAAGAAAATGAGCGTTTCCCCGATACGTTTGAAATTTTCATGGTTATATAAATTATTTGGGAAAGTTACTTTCATATCTAATGCCTTTTGATATATATTATCAAATTGATTGCTTGTCTTCTATATCTAATAATATTAAAAACTGTTCCAACTCATCTTTAAAATTACTTGAATCAATGTCATCTTTGTACATTTCTATTAAATTATTAACGCATTTTTTCTTTTCTTCTACACACGGGTTAAACACGAAAAAATACTTATAACCTATAACATTTTCATAGATTTGTCCACGTCTGTTCAGTTCATCATTCAGAGTTCTTGGTTCAGAGTACATTATGTAAAAAAAATCCTTTCGATTTTCTGTACATTTTTTTTGCGATCATCTCAAATGATTTATCTGTACGTTTTTTAACTTCCGGTTCTATTTCGATAAAATTATGTCTCATTTTTCATAATATAAAAATAAAAATTTCTAGACTTTTTAATAATGACGCACCTTTAACAATTGTGCAGTCAATAAATTGTAAAGATTTACTTGTTGCATTGTTTCTTTGCAAAATTGTATTCCATATGACTGGCATAACAGCAGTTTCATAATCATTCATTTTTTTAGGTAATGATTTTGCTTCTCTATTGGAACATAATGATGTACATAGTCTAGGGTTACGTATGAAATAACACATCGGACATATGGCCTCCACGACCTTGCTGACAAATACGAACTCTTTTTTTCAAAATTTCCCATCACCATTCCGTATAAGTGTGGCCGAATTTCATTGATACAGCGTTGAATCTCCTCCTTCAATGCACGGGTAGTTAGAGGCTTGCTGGCATAGACCTGTGATTTAAAAAACCCCATAGAAAAAAATCCAGTGGGGTTCAATCACATGATCTATGAGGCCAATTCTGATCACCGAAATGAGAGAGTACACGACCAGGAAATATCTCTTGAAGTAATTCAATTGTTTCACGGGATGTGTGGCATGTGGCACCATCTTGTTGAAACCACAAGTCGTACACATCAATATTTTCTAATTTAGGAAGAAAGAAGTCTATTTTCATGTTGCGATATCGAACACCAGTAACAGTTACTGCTTGACCAGCCTCAATTTCAAAGAAGCATGGTCCAATGATGCCTCCAGCTCAAAATCCGCACCAAACAGTGACACGTTGTGGATGCATCTTTTTTTCGATAACTACATGTGGGTTTTCTAAGCCCCAAATTCTTTTTTTCTGAACCCAAATTCTTTTGTAGGTCTCTTTCACATTTTTCGCATTGATAGAGATACTCCTTTTTTGTAGTGATTCCATGTAAACCTGTATACTTTTTGTAGTTTTGTGATCCCTTCTTCATTGGATTTTGAGTTCAGTCCTATTTGATGCCCACTTTGCTAATCTCTCCCAGGTATTTGAAATTTTCTAATGGTGTTGTCTTTCCATTCGTAGTTATCAGTGGGTGTCTGTCTGTGGATTTTGTTTCCATGTACAGTGTTTTTCCGTATGAGATTTGTAGCCCTGCTTTGGCTGAGATTTCGTGTAGTACCTTTAGAGCTTCCTTGGCTCCTTTTCTGTAATTTGTTATGATTTCTATATCAGCAGCGAATGCCAAACATTTTATGTTGACGGTTCTATCCTCGTATCTCCCCATATTTACCCCACTGACTCCTTTTTCCCATGTCCTAGTTATTTTCTCTAAAACTGAACTAAATAGAATTTGTGAGAGGCCATCTCCCTGTCTCATTCCTAAATTGATTTCAAATGGTTCCGAGACCTCGCCCATGAACTTCACTTTGGATGTTGTATTTGATAATGTTTCCTGGATTAGATTTCTGGTCTTGTTGCCCACCTTCATTTCCTCAAATGAATTGAAGTGCGATATTCTCTATATATGGGGTCGTAGGCCTTCTTGAAATCGACAAATGTTATTGTGGTGTTCCTGGTCTTTCTCGTTGTCAATATTGTTCTCAAGCACCAGATCTATTCACTGCATGATCTTCCCTTCATGAATGCTCCTTGGAATTCGCCTATATGTGAGCCTATCTGAGGTTCTAGCCGATTTAACAGGAATTTGGACGGAATTCTGTATGTCACAGGTATTAGTGAATTTCTTCTGTAGTTATTAGTCCGTTATGTCTTCTTTCTTGTGGAGGGTGTTTTAGGGCTAACTTCCATTATTCTGTTATTTTTTTCTGTTTCCCAGATGTTTTGATGATTCTGTGTATTTTGGGTGTAATGTTTTGGTGGTCTAGCTTCGCGATATTCGAAATAAGTTCTATTCTGTTAGTTCTCTTGATTTGTCTCTTGGGTCGGATCTGGGTGGATCGGATTCGAAAAATCCTTTATTTCATAATTTCTCTGGTGTTTTTCTTCGATGTCGCTATGTGGTCAATCTGAAATTATCCTAGGACGTTTTCGGGAGATTTCCAAGTCCTAAGTTTGTTGTGTAGTTTCTGGAATTGCGTTGACATGATTTTGAGGTCGAAATTCCTGCGGAAGTTTATTAAGTCCTCTCCAATCCTATTTGCGGCCCAGCGTGTTTTCCAGTTGTGTGTCTGAATTTTCTTTCCCTACCTAATTGGGCATTAAAATCTCCTAGTAACACTTGGACGTGCATCGTGGGGATTTTGTTCGTGGTTTCTTCCAGATCATCCCAGAATTCTTCTATCATCTGCGGGTTTTTCTTGTTGTCGTTATTCGTAGTGGCATGTGCGTTGATTAGTGCATAAGCGTTGTTTCCAGATCGAATCGTGAGTGTAAATATTTTTTCCGATTTTGAGGTGAAATCCATTATAGAGTCCAGTATCGATGTGTCTACTACAAATCCTGTTCCACAGAGTTTGAGGTTTCTTGCTGGAATTGTTATGGCTGGCTTCCACTTGTATATTTGTAGTTTTCCGAGCCAAAGTGGTTTTCATCTGAGAATCGTGATTCCAGTATTGCCAGTATTTTGATATTGAATTTATACATCGCGCTCGTCAGTTGTTTCAATTTACCCACTTTCAATAGTGTGTTCGTGTTGAGTGTTCCCATGTAAAATATTCTCTTAGTCTTGAGTGTTTTTAAAATGCTCCGATTCTTCTTTTCATGATATGCCTGGTTCCCTGGAATCCGATGATCAAGCCTGTTACCCAGCCTTTTTGACTGGAGCCTTCCATGGGCCAAGGAATGGAATTGGTAATGAATTATTTCCCGTTGTTCTGTCATGATTACTAGTTTGTGTTGAGATTTTGTGGTGAAATCCAAACGGATCTCACAAAATTTTGACTGGAGTTTTGAGCAGCTGAGCTCACAGAGCCAACGGACGCTGACCAGAGTACCGGTGGTTCCCACGCAGACGTGTCTGGGTTTTCACCTGTAACCCTCGGCAGGGGTCCTCACAGAGTGCTACCATCCAAAGCCAATCCAACATAAACCCATCTTTTTTAACGAGGGGTCCTCTTCTCGAGGACTCCTTCGTCTTCTCCTTCTTCATCACTTGCGATATGAGGCCCCGGGCTTGGGACCGGTGTGTCACAAGTACGAAGTTATTTTTAATTAGGAATTGCACATATTATTTTACTACAGAGTTTCCCAAATGCCGGGTCGCGACCCGGTACCGGGCCACGGAATAAAAATACCGGGTCGCAAAGGAACTCTACAAAAATTAGCTGCTTTTTGTTTAAGTTTATTTATTTTTACGAAAATCTAAAATATATCTAAATAAAATTAAATCGACATTATTGAATAAATTAATTGTGTGCAAAAATACATTATACTTTTATACCTTCTGGGAATATATCAAGCTATTCTTGGAAAAAACTATTAAAAACAAATAACGTCCCACAATGAATCGACTTGCGAAAGAACACAAACTTAAATCATTTTCATTTTAATTGTAAAAAACTAGTACTTATTCCATATTCGTTGTAAGTTTTCGGCTAACAATAGCAAACATTATATAAGCCTATTATAGCCGCCTATTTCTTGCAAGTAAAAAAATGTAAACGCATTTCTGATCTCATTTTCGCTTTTTCTTCTTTTAAAATGTTCAACACGCCATTTTGAAATATATTTGAATTGTTATCACATGAATGCGCAAACTAATTCGCACTAGTTTTGCCAACTGTACGATTTTGATCGTATTTATACGACCTTTTTGGAGCAGATACGATGTACGATCATGTATTCGAAATCGTACGCAAAATATACGATCTTTCGAAATTTTTCAATCTTCATAACAAAATATAAAAATAACAGAAAAAAAAACAGACTTTAACCGGCCACAAACTTCTTCTTTGGATTATCAATGAAGGCATCCTATGTTTTATTAAACCCTGTGTCCCACTCACACTTTGTAACGACGATTCCCCGCATAATCGATTTACCGCAATCCAAGCAGTATGTTAGCAGTATGGTCTTGAAGCAGTATGGTCTTGCGTTATAATGCATTAACAAAGAAATTTTGACCAATTTAATATACCACAGGTACAATATGTTCTCCTTACACAATAGCGTTAAGATTTCCTGGAATTACAACATGGTCGATTCTACTCACGATACTAATTCCACCCGAAACCATACCTGAACCACCTCCAAATCTTTCGATTTCCTGGACAGTAGCAGGCCATCGCAAAATCGCAACGAGTAATTCGGAACCTTGATTTAGCCCTAAAGAGCACAGACTTCCATGCTCGAAGCTGCCATGCAACATGTTCACCAGCAAAATTCATCCTTGCTATTCTGTGGCGTCGTGTCAAAGAGGGTTTTCAGTCGGGTCGTCTTGCCCTCCAATTTGATTTCATCAACCTATTCCTAATTGTATGGTCTGATAAAGTGACCCCATTCGTCGTCCTTAGAATAATTAAGACGTCTTTCGCCGTAGAAACTCTGTTGCGAAGACTCGAAATCAGTTAAAATCGGTCTTGATTTTGAGTTGTTCTTCATTTACGACATTGCTCGCCGCGCCCGGTATAGTGACCTGTATCTAAGTACCTCTTCCAGAATCGCTGACTAACAGACAGTCTTACGTTGAAGTTTCTCGACACTTGTAGAACGCTTTCGGCATTTTCAATTAATGTTATAGCACGAACAACTTCCACTTCGTTGAGATCACTCATTTTCACTTAGTCGAACTGTCAGTGGTAATCATTTCCGCCTGTTTATTGATCTGAACGAGAAGTTCTTAGCTCTTTGAATCAAATTTGGGGTATATTATATCACTTTAGTTTTGGAAATTTTTGTTAATTATTTTTGTTAACTATTACTCCGGAAGTATGCGATGCTGATAATTCCCCATGTGTCAAATAAAACAATTAAATAGAGCGTCTTTCAGATGTTCTTAATTTTATTTGCATTTTACTTTTGAATTTTATGGAGGCACAAATTAGTGACCTAATTGTTTTGAGCTGCGTATACATGTCGTGGTCATATAGCGAAATCCGTCATATTGTGTAAAATCGAGTATTTGCAAAATCTGACGGCAGTTAGTGTATTCTTTTTTAACTACACGTTTTTACTACTTGGTAGTTCATGAAACCACCGAATATTTACGGCCGTTTGTGTCCCACCAACTGCAATGTACACAATCTGACTTAACGTTTTGACGTTTCTCGAAATGCCTAACCTTAAAAATAAACATGAGTTACCAAGGATTTCTTTGAAAATTTGTTGTAACAAGTTAATTAATTAAATTTAATTTCAATCAAAAATTTGTTAAAAAGTTCCTACATGTATGTTATATAATATTTAATTTTGTCATCTGTGATTTTAATGTAATTCAAAGATCTTGGTATATTATTGTTGACTAATTTTCAGTTAAATATAGCACAGAAAGAATTGGTCAACATAATTGACTATTGGGATAATGACAATAATAATACATTTAATGACATTAAATGTTTTGAAAAAAATAATGTGAGTTGAAGAGAATTTAGATGAAGATGACGTACTCATGAATGGAGACATAAATAAGTGTTTTATAAAAATTAGTGAGTTTATTGCAATTTAGTACTTGTAATAGTGATAAATCTGCAAGTATCTATGCTAGTCATGTTGATAGTAATTCTGTGGATTCTAACGATATTAATAATAATGTCCACGTTGACAAATGCAATGTTATGTTAAACACTAAATGCAATAATAACAAAAAAAGCAATCTTGTAGGAGTACCAAAGCAATTAAGTGCTAGCTAGCCAAAAAAATCTCATACTTACACTCCTCCGAATGAATTTGGACAACCAAAGTGGAGTAAGAAGAATGAGGGTCAGCTATTTGAATATGAACTTGTTCCTAATTCTAAACCTCTGTATTACATACGTGAAGAACTACATCAAAATTTAAAAAAAATCACCACCTTCACCACTACCTTTGCGATTATGCCAGTTAAAAGGATGTGAAAAGTCTACTTATTACATGTGCCAAAAATGTGTGAGAAAGAATAAATTTATAACTGTAGTCTCACCTTAACTGACTTACTTTTTACTTAAACCATTGAATTAAAACATTTTTTTACATTGGATTTCTTATATGAATAAATAGTTTATAATAATTGGTAATTTTATTCAAATCTATTTTTTCTCTGGTTGATAAAGGGTTAGATAATTATTTATTTGCAGAAAATTATTTATAACAGATTTATAACATAATGGTATCTATTTGTCCTGAATTGCTGTTTAGAAGGTTGGCAGGAACATTTTTGTACCCTTGTCCTTGGAAAAGAGATGTAAGTGAAACTGCTTCTCGCAGGGATAGTAACTTATTTTTATTACCGTTTTCTAATTTTAAAATTTTCCTTGTGATTTTTTTGAGATCTGGCTTGTTAAACCAAGACTTTATTATCGCTTCCGCTATTCTGACTTGGTAAACACTGTTTTTTATATCAGTAACTACAGCAATAAGGTTTGGAGGGTCACCTGGACTGCGATCTACCTTATCAATGTTAATCAAAACACAATCTCCAATGCTTATGGGTGGCAAACTTTTGCTTGTAACGGAAAGCGTTTCATCAGCTTGAATTTTTTGACCCTCGTAAGCCTGCTCTTGATTGTTATGAATATTAGTTTCAGTAACACATATGTTGCAAACATTTTCTCCCATAGAACACAATAAATAAAGAGGAATTAAACATTTACTCCACACATTATTGTCAGGTAATATGTCTTTTTCACAGTTAGCACAATTATTTATCACATGCAGTTCATTAGTAACAGATTCACTTAAATTATAAGATGTTGTAACGGGTAATATCAAGATATCTTCAACTATGTCACAGTAATTATTGCATTCTTCAATTTTTGTGGTATCAATTTCTGTCGTATTAGCAGCATTTATGGAAATATTAATTTTATTTACTTATTCTTCACTTGCTACGGTTGATATCATGTGCTGAGGAAGATTCGTTGATGCTAAACCAAGCTTTGGCTCACTTCCAAAAGCTGCCTTAAATGGACTACGACAAATAACTTGATGAAATGAGTTAATTTTTTGCCACTGAACATAATGACAACCCATTGACCAAGCAACTGATTTATTATCCAGCATCCATGCACGTAGCATATGTTCTAGATCTTGATTTGACCTTACAACACTTCCTAGGCTTTGTGGATGGCGAGCCCAACCATGAATGATTTGTAGTTTTGGCCACAAGATTTTTAACTCATCTATAACTTTGTTTAAGAATTCTCGGCCATTGTCACTTTGCAGAACCGAAGGTGTACCGAACCGTAAAAAAAAATTCAAGAAATAGCTACATCATCATCTACATCATATACATCATCATCTCTAGCTACAACAATAGCTGTTTTGCACGCCGAGGTCTAAGGCACAAATACTTAGTGGCAAGATCTTGATAGTTTAAAAGCCATTTATATTCATCATCAGGAATAGAATGGCAGTCAATGAGGTCAACTTGACCACTCGTCCAGAGTAGTACTTTGGCAACAGTTTTATTTTTTTTTTCAGCTGACAAAAAACATTTCTACACATGGTCTTGGTATATAGCAATTTTGCTTGAGAATGTTGATCATTTTATCACGTAACCATGTCCACAATTAACATGCACTTCAAATAATCTATCATATATGTCTTCTTGAGCAACTAAATAAATTAGTGAGTCAGTACTTGACTCCGATTTTTTTATCACAGATTTAGTACCATTTACTATGACTATATCATAATTTTTCAATACATAATATTCCCTCTTACTTTTAGTAGTTTTTCCTTTGTCCAGCGCAACAAATATTTCATTTGCAATCTAAAAAAAAAAAAACAATTTACAGAAATTCATAACAGCTTTAACCTCAAAATATATCTGCAATAAAACTTACTTTTTCTAATTCAATAAGAAGTATAAGGTCGTTTCGATGGTAAATTACTATAATATTTATTAAATTCTTCGTAAAAAAAAAATTCATTTCATCCATAGCAAAAAAATTGTTACAAATTTGTACTTTTGTTCTTTAAATTTTGAATTTTAAATTTTGTAATTTAAATATTACAAATTTGTACTATTTGTACTGATTAAACTAATTTTGAAAAATGCACCGTCAACACGGTAAACAAACTTAAGTTAAGTTAGTCAGATTGTGTTCAATGCAGTTAAATATAAAGGGACGCATATAAACGGCGGTTTCATGTAGTACCTAGTCAAATCGTGTAGTTAATCGTTTTTACACAATCTGAGGGATTTCGCTATATGACTACGACATATATAAACTTCTTACTGAATTTAGTTGACAAATTAGTGTCCAAATTCTGGTAACCAAGGTCCAGAATATCATTCCTTGTTCGAATCCTAAATATGAAATATTAATTAAAAGCTATAATAATATTACGTATTTAAATTATTTACTATTATTTTATTGAAATTCTATGCGTACTATTTTCTTTCTAATATTCTTAGCAAAATACGATTTTTCTAAGTGCATGGTACGATCCCCTGAAAAATAAAGTTGTAAACACTGCTTTGCACTACATATACACCGATTCTTACTATCTCCCTCATTTGATGAACAATATCTACGGGTCACGAAGGAAATACATAAAAATAACCGGGTCACGAAGAAAAAAGTTTGGGAAACACTGTATTACTATATTACTTCCTTGTTTTTAATCCCATAAAGAAAGAAAACGAAAATTTTACACTTTTTGACTTTGATTATTCTAGTTCTTATTACCTCGCTGGTATTGTATTCTTTATTTAGGGCTTGTGAGCCTAAGTTTGTAAGCATGTTAACATTTGCGTTAGTTACATTCACGAATATTAATAAGTGTGCTTTGAGTTCGTTACTTTGCTCTCGAGGCGATTCTATTTACCAAACTCCATTTTACCAAAAAGTGAACTCCATTGAACATCCAGCGACTCCATTTTACCAAAAAGTGAAAGAAGAAAAAGAACAATATCAAGCAAGAACAAACATATGCAAAAACAAAGCAGACGAATTAGTAGCAGACGAGGCAGTATAAGTGCAAGATGGAAAGAATATTTTGAGGAATTACTAGAGGCTAATTACAGTGAAGAAGAAGAGGAAGCAGAAGAAGATGACGATAATAAAGATACTCAGTACCACGTCCCAAACATACATAAGCATAGAGTCATCAACGAGGAAAGAAGTTAAAGAACAAGTGAATAAATTAAAAAACCAAAAATCGTTCGGAGTAGATGAGGTAACAGCGGAACTAGTAAAGAATGGAGGGGAAGAACTACGAGACAAAATACACGAGCTATTACAAGAGATATAGGTACAAGAGAAAATTCCAGACGGCTGGTCAAATGCAATAACATGTCTCATCTATAAGAAGAAAGGAGATACGCTGGAGTACAACAGTTACTGAGGAATATATTCATTAGGAGTTGCCTACAAAATTATGGCCTCTATAATAGCGGGAAGAATAAATCCATATGCAGAACAAACATTGGGCGAATATCAATCAAGGTTTAGAAACAGAAGGTCGACGACAGACTACATATTTACAATAAGAACATGCCTGGAAAAATGATACGAATACAATATCGATGTCCACCAACTGTACATAAATTTTAAGCAGGCATAGGACAGCGTCAAGAGAGAATATAGAGAAGAGTAGAACAGGCAATTTGGAATCCCAGAAAATTGTAGTATTAACCTTTATTGGCATAATTAAAATACTTTACACTACCATACAAAATAAACACAACAAGCAAAAAAAAAAAGTTGTGAAACTAAAACTACAACCCCAAAAGAAAAAATAAATTTTACCACCCTATAAACCTATGCATCGTACATCGGACGTAAACTCATAAACTAAAACAAAAAAACTAAACCGCAACTCTAAAAAACTACCCCGCGGTATCCGCTCTTTCAATCTGCTCACTCTGAATGAAAACGACAGATCCTTCCCGTCCTCGCCCATGCACTCACTCCAATCCTTTCCTCGCCTTCTCTCCTGTTCAAACCACTCAGCCATCGTACATTCTTCCAACCAATGACTCCACATATCCTCCTTCAACCCACACACCAAACACTTTCTACTTTCCTTATGTCTCCTGCCACGCTCTTCATTACCACACCTAAATCTCGCCAACACGGACTGGCCGTTCGACCCTTTACTTGTCCTCAAATAACCAGGAACACTTATTATCTGACTGTAGCCCTGATGATATTTGCAAGCTTCTATTTTGGATTGGCGCTCTTGGCACTTCACTTCTAATAACCTCTCTCTTAACATCCGTTTCCACTGAGCACCCGCACTTTTTTCGGTTTCCAACCCCTCGTATGATAACCCGCCTCTCTCATACAGTTTCCTTCTATTCAGCCCCCAACCACTCTTCTCTTCTACCACTTAACCCCTCTTTATTCACTACTCGAAAGATTTCCTTTATTATCCTTTCATCTCCTAACCCATCCACCCTATACTCGAACTTTATCACTCTCTCCGCAGCAATTACCGCCACCTTCCAAGCACTCACTTACTGAAGCACAATGTGACCAGGCGTCGACCTATCAAGTTTCAACACAATCTAATAAAACTTTAGTTGCACACTTTCGATCTTGTCTTCCTCTTTCGTTCCCCAGACCTCACATTCATACAGTAAAACGCTTCCCACACATGCCTTCCATATGGTCTCTGCTGCTCTAAAGTTTCCGTCAAAATTTCTTTCCCAAAACTGCCAGATTCGACCCGCCGCCACACATGTCTTCTTTGTAGCATACTCTATGTACTCTTTATTATCCAGTATCCACTGTATCCAGTCCCAAAGTCACCAGAAATACTTAAATTTACTAACTTCCTCTATTTCAGCACCCGGCTATTCAAACCTTTCTTTCTTATATCGCCCACCCCTTTTAAACCGACTCCATTTTGTTTTACCAACATTCATCCTTAAATACCTCTTTTCTAAATACCTACAGAGCCTTTCAATCACGCCCTTCATCTCACTAGCCGACTTTGCAAATACCGCCATGTCATCCGCATATGACAAGCTCCACCCCTTCTTTTTCCAATCACCACTCCTCCAGCTCGACCGGCCTATAGAACCTTCTCCATATCTGCCACATACATATTGAAGAGCGTGAGACTCAGGGGACAGCCTTGTCTCAGGCCTTTCCTCACTTCAACAACCCTGACGTTCCTTCTTGCATTCTCTGAGATACCTAGCTTTCCCAAATTCTCATCCAATCTCCTCCTGTTCACCGAGTCAAATGCGGCTTTCAAATCAATGAAAAGAGCAAACAGGCATCTCTTTTTTATTTCTTGGTCTATGATGACTCCTAAGGTCACCAGGTGTTCCGCCGTGCTCCTTCCTTCTGCGAACCCCGCTTGTATCTCCGGCAAAAGCTTCCTTTCATTGATTGCCTTCCGACGATCCAGGATTTTAGCAAATATTTTGTATGAGGAGTTCATCAAAGTTATACCTCTATAATTCTCTAGCGCGTCCCTCGTTCCACTCTTAAACACCGGTTGAACTACCCACTTTCCAGTTGACTGGTATCCTTTTGTCTACCCTCCCTATCCTTCTCAATTCCTCCGTAAACTTCTCCTTACAGATTCCAGGTGTTTCTTTCCACGCTTCATTTTCGAGTACATCCAAACCTCCCGATTTTCTTGGCTTTAGGGAATTAATAACATCCTACACCTCCGTCACTGTGTTATCCTCGGCAAGCTCTTGCTGCTTTCTCTGTCGATCTCCTGAACTAGCTTCTCTTCCTGACCGCATCTCCACCCCTCCTAGAATCATCATGAAGTGGTTCCGCCATTCTTCTATCGCAATGCTCTTGGGTAATCTATCTTTCGTTTCCCTATTATCTCTCACGTATTTCCACAGCTCAGCTTCCGTCTTGATTGCCCGTACCCGCAGCTTCTCCTTTTCCTCCCAAAGCTCCCTTTTCTTATTCCTATTTTTTGCAGTTACGTTTCCACTTCCAGCACGTGCACTTTGAACCCTTCTCCATTCTCTCATAGCTTCTCGACACCTTTGCTTTACGGTAAGCACTTCCCAGTCGTACCATGCTCGGCCTAGAAACATTTTTTTTAATTTTCTTTTTGACAAGTGCTGACTCCATTTTCTTTGCCATCATGTTATCCCAGAAAAGCTAGTTTACCTAACTAAAATGACACTACAACACACAAAAAATAGAGTGAGAAACCGAGGAAACCAGTCACAGCAGTTCGAAGCGAAAAGGGGTCTAAGGCACTGCGATCCTCTGTCTACTACGTTATTTAGCCTAGTACTCGAAAGATGTATAAGAGAGATAGATACAACTTCAGGAGGGAATATTTATAACATAACCTGCCAATATCTAGCATACGCAGAAGACATAGTGATACTAACAAGAACAAAACAAGCCCTAAAGACAGCATTTTGTGAATTAGAAAAAAAAGCAAGAAAGGCTGGATTAAAGGTAAATGTAGAAGAGGCCGACCCAGAAAAAGATGGAGCGATGATGTGGAAAATGACCCAAGAGAAATTAAAATAAGAAGTTGGAGGAGAAAGGCTCAAGATAGAGAGGAATGGAAAGAAGTAATTGAGCAGGCCAAGGTTTTACATGGACCGTAGTGCAGACAGAAGAAGAAGAATTAGTAATCCAATTTTCTAAGCTTCTTTTTTCCAGGTCGTTTACAGTTTCTTTAACAGCATTCTCAGTCAGTGCAATATAATCAGCATATGCAACAATTGGTTTTTCGTTGCACCAATTTTATTTTACACTCGATCTGGAAAATGTGTTTTTATTCTGAAATACAGCTGCTCATTTTGAGTTGTTTGTTGTTAGCTGTGTTAGTTTGATAGGTATATCCGTTATCATTCGTTTTATAGGGTATTGTTTACTAGGTATATCTTTTTATTTCACGTTTTCAAACAGTTTGTCGTATCAAAATCCTGTTTGTAGTCTATAAATAGACGTATAGTTGTAATATTATGCTCGTGCGCTAGTTTTAGAACTTATCTTATTCTGAGTTGCTGCACATTTGTGGGACGATTAGGTCGGAAACCACACTGGTAAATTTCCAATTTTATGTCCAACATATGCACAATCCATAAACTAACGGACTTTCTGGAGAAAAGCCAAGCAATGAATTAAAACTGAATATGATTTACTCGAATAAAATTTACAAGTATCATAAAATTTAAAAAATGGACCAAATTTGATTGGATTCTAAACGGCATATATAGCAACCAATATTGGCTATTCCTGAAATTGACGATAATAAGTATTATGTTGCTTCAATAAATATGAAACAAGGACGAGAAGAGCGAATTTATTTACGTGATTGCGGGAACATCGCCATACGAGCGTCATACTTCAAAGTACAATATAAATGGTTAGACATTAAAATGGAAAAATTGAATGTCGTGTTTGCTTAGAGCGTAAAAACTTGGAATGGATGGAGGAAAACATTGCCGAACATCACAGAATTTAATGTGGAACCGAATAGAAAAACTCGAGTATTCAAACATAACGACATATTTCATAATATTTAGTCGAACAAATATACGAAAGAGATGTTTTCATAACATTATTTATATTTTTATAAAATATGTAATCAGAAATTTTTTATTCTGTCTATAGTCTGGTGTAGGGTTTTCGCCTACCCGACTTTCTTTAATATCAGGAATTATTTTTCCTATACCCGGGTACAAAGGGACAATTTTCTTATAATAATGTTTTATTTTATTACGAAAGAATGAAGTGTGTCAATAAGTCTCCTTAACTTATACTACAATCTGTCACACAGTTAAATAGTCTTATTCGCATTAACTAATTAGGAACTAAACGGACTTTTTGCTGCAATAAATTCTGTTATAAAATAACAAGAATATAACTAAATAATTTTTTTTTCTCTGACACAGTTGAAAATAAAAAATCACACACAATGAATAGTCTTATTTTCATAAACTGATTAAGAACTAAAAATACTTTTTATCATCACAAAAACTTTTTGTTATGTTATAAAATAAAAAATATATAACTTACTCATTTCTTCTGAGAATAAACAATTTTAAAATAAATCAACTTAACCCATTAGTGACCACTGTACTCATATGGGTACACCGAAATTACAATTTTTTTGGTGACATTTAATGTGCAGTAGCACATTAGTGTTTCGAGTTTTGGTTCAGGTTTCTACTTTTTTTTTCAAGGACTTCACATTACAACAACAATACTTGGCACGTGCATCTTTGTTTTCGAGATTACATGAGGTAGGTGAAAAGTATTTTCAATAGTAACCTTAGTTCATTAAGAAAAATTATTGTTTGCATGTGTTTCCAATTGTTGGTATATGTTTTGTTAGATGTGTAAAAACAATATGTGCTTATCGGATCATCGTTCATCATTCTACAATGAATTTCAACGAAAGTCTACCGTCTTCATTTTATGGAAAGAAAATTGGAACGCTATCAGCTGCCTTAAATGTAATTGAAGATGCGAGATGTAGCAGTTCAGAAATAGATTTGGTAATAAATATTTCACCTGATGTCGGTAACCAAACAGATAACAAAGAATTTGATGATGACGACTCAGTATTGACTGAAATGCCAAAAGATGTTCCAGGAGAAATCTAAATGTACATGTATGATCCATCAGAAGTGGAAAATACCCCAAACTATGACGATGAGTGGGATGATGACGACGACATTCCGATATTTAAATTATTGATAAAGAAATCTAATAAAAGGCAGAAAATTGAAGAACCCAAATGGACTCGTACACCCGTAGACATGAGTATAAATGGTACTAATAGAACGGACGTTAGCTTGGAAAATGTGCGACAGGAACTGTTAGGGCTAAATGCGGTACAGATTTTTTAGAATTTGACGAAGAAGTTGTAGATCATATTGTCACTCAAACGAATATTTACGCTGCTACAGACACTAACAGCTATCATTTCAATATTACGAATAAAGAAATGGAGAATTATTTCGGATTTCTTCTGTTCACTGGGTATCACAGACTATCCCGTGAACGTCTTTATTGGAGTTTAGATGAGGACGTGGGCATCCATAGTATTCATTTGTGTCAAATGCCCTAGGAGATTCACAGTCATAGTCGAAGGAGATTCACTGCAATCAAAAAGTATATATGTTACGGTAAAAGTACAAAATCGGCAAATGTGAACATTTACCAATTTACACATCTACCAATCTATCAATGTGATAGGTAAAAGTGAGTTTAAATCTGAGATCAGCTTTATATATCTACTTTTACGGGAAAATGTTTACATTTTGTGTGTTACAATATCACGTGTGTCTTGTTGGACAGCCCATGCGTTGTGTATGTTAATGTAAACCTCTAACAATTGCCAACAACATAATGCATATATGCACATTTGCTGGAAATAATTGGTAAATGTAAGTTAAACTCACATTTACCAACCAAGAAGGTAAAACAAACCAATACCGGTAAATGTTCACATTTACTCTACTTGACAAAAAATGATAAAATGTATAAAGTTTGGCCATTCATGAATTTAATAAATACAAAATTTCAGCAGTGGGGCATGTTTCACGAACACTTATCAGTCGATGAGGCCATGGTGAAATACTTCGGCCATCATTCTGCGAAGCAGTTTATCCGGTGCAAGCCTGTATGCTACGGCTACAAATATTGAATGATGTGTAGTTCTACTGGCTACTGCTATGCATTTGATACATACTGTGGTGCTAAACCTTCAACGGCACAAGATCAACCGACCAATAAAAAAATCTTCTCTTCCACTAAGGTCGCAAGTAGTTTTAGACCTTTTGAAAGTTGCTGTTGTTCCAACTGACCACATCGTATTTTTTGACTATTATTTCTCGAGTTATGAACTTTTGAAAACTCTTCGAGAGCAAGGTATACGAGCTACTGGCACAGTGCGTGATAACCACACCAAAAAGTGTCCAATGTTAGCTTGCAAAGTAGTGAAGAAAAAGGATACGGGATATTATGATTATCGTTATGATACATACAATTCTCTTCTATTCGTCAGATGGAATGATAATAATGCAGTCACCATCACAACAAATTACGATTCGTTGGAACCGATGGCACAATTCAAGCGGTGGTCTGCTAAGAAGAAGGAAATGTATTTGTGTCACAGCGCCAACTGATAAAACTTATAATTCATCAATGGATGTTGATCTACTGGATCAAGGAGTAAACGACTACAGGAACAGCATTCATGGCAAAAAATGGTGATGGGTCCTCTTTACTCATATGATAAATATGCTGATTGTAAATGCATGGAGACTTTATATAATGACCTACAAGAATGTTAAAAAAATGGAACTACTAATGTTTCAACGAAACATAGTTCGCCACTACCTTCGCTCATACGGCGAATCGAAAGACCAATCAAAGAAGATCAACAGCTAATAGACAATCGGGTTCAGTACCAAGAAGTATATTACAAGATCCTGCTGGTCACTTTCCACAAAAAATCGAAAACCAACTAAGATGTCGCCAATGTCATATGAGGGCCAGGTGGAGGTGCGAAAAATGTAGAGTGACGCTTTGCAGAAGAGAGACTGTTTTAGAATGTTTCATTCTCACAATAGATTGAATTAATAATATTCTATAATATTATGTTTTTATTTGTTTCTGTAAATTACCAACTCTTTTTTTAATAAAGTCAATAAACTCTTTTTTTATAGAATACTTTTTTTTATATTATATTTTTTAAGTTATTTATGATTTTATTCTGTAAGAGCCCAATGTACTCGTTTGAGTACACCCATTTTTTTGAAAATGAAAGAAAAAAAAATGCTGTTTGAATTTTCTTTCAAATACATATTAATGCTATTTTCACTTGTATTACATCTCTGACTTTTCTACCAAAGCGGTGGGCTTTAATTGGTTAACTTAATAAAAGTTATAGACCACATAGTTCAAATTAAACTTATTATAGATTTGAGGTAAGAAGCTCTTTTTCTTTTCGACAGAAAAGGGCTTCAAGAACACTATTGCGTGCAATTAGCGGTCCGAAAGCCGGTTTCTGCTATTTGTTACAAAACTTCGGGCGGTGGAAAAAGCTCTTTCACTATCAGTTGATGCTGATTTCACGGATAATAGAGCCTTATAAAGTAGCTTCAAATTTTGATTCCTTTTCTTTGTAATTTCAAATAACTGATACAAAATGACACATAAAATGACAATTTTTGTACCTGAAATTCTCTCTTCAACTTCGATCCTCAATCATGGGCGCTGAAATAGAAGCAGTGGCTGTATTTATAGCTTTATTTAACTTTGCTTCAAATGATATAGCCAATTCATTGTTGGAAATCACGACACGGCAATTTATCGTCGGAGTCATCGTTTTGCTGAACTAAATTTCCACCACCTTCAGTATTTGTGCCAGCAAAAAGACGGTCAAACAGTCCCTCGGCATATTTTATAATTGCATTTTTGGAAGCAGTCTCCAAGATACACGAGAAAAGACTTTCCGGATTATGTAAATATTTGACAAGAGAAAATAAACGCAAATCTCTTTTTTCTTTGACTCTTTAATCGACGGCTGTGTAAAGTTCGTTAGATAAAGGAGTATCATTTTTTTGGATAGTTTCTGAAGAACTGACCAAAATTACATCGTGGCAAGAATGATCTATCTACCATTATCACTAAGCTATTCCACCGAGTTCTTGAATCCAACAACAATTACAACTCATATCCTTTTCCTTCCTTTACGTGAGCTTGCAGTAATCCGTTATTCATCGGACTCTTTCTAAACAATTTTACAATTTTGCGCACATCTTGTGTGTGTGGGATCAAGCGTGTGTGGGAATAGACCTGTGCAGTTTCTTGCGTACGGTTGACCTGCGGCAAACCTGCACATGTAACCTCTCCGATAGACCATAGCGTGTATGGCGGGCATAAGTGATCGTCACTATCGCTGTTACTAGAAAAAATATCCTCATCTCATTATTCTTCAATATCCTCGTAAGTTTTGTCTTCATCTTCTGTAATAGTTTTCCTCTTGTATATGACATCTATCACAGTTAAGTGCACAACGTTATTTATGCAGAGCATCATCTCTGTTGGTCTTTCTCTGCCGATTTCTCTGCCGAATTCTCTGTTGATCTTTTGCATAATCGCTGAGCCATCTGTAGTACAAGCCACAATGTGACGTTCAAGTTTCAAACCGAAATTGTCGAGATGTTTAAGAACCATATCTCTCGCTTCCCAGCCTAAGGTTGAATACTGTTCTGTCATCAGAATGCAAGTTTATGTTTAAGTAACGACGGTTTTTTAAGCATGTCCATTCATCAGGAGTTAGACCTAATCTATGATCAGAGTTTATTATCGTTTGAAACCTATTAACCATACTTGATTCTTGTTGTTAATAATACTCTAGGACTAGTTCCATTGTCCTGCCTTCGCTTTTCGGTAGAGTTAGGTTTAGAGTAAGCTGTTTATGATGAAAAGCTTCTCGGATGAATTTACTACGAGTGACGGCCCGAATGGAAATACCGTCTTGTGCAACCAAGCGTGCAACAATTTCGGAAATTTTAGTACAAGGTCGAAAAAAAAATCTTATTCGCGGTCTTTTTGGACTACGCTTGAACTTTGTTCAGATTCAGATCGCGAAGACAATGTCGGTGGCACTTCCTTTTCACACTTAAAGTTGTGTTTCTCTTTAGATAAATGTTTTAATAACACAATTGTTGAAGAGCCTTTATAGAATAATATGTTTTGGCATATTGGATATTGTACTGATTCCTTATTCTGTATTATTTCTAAATATTTTTATACTCTAGAAACAGGTCTATCCATTTTGCCTACGAAAATTAAACCATCGTTTAGTAAAATTATATAGGTTATCCACTAGTTAATTTTTTTATCTTTTATTAATATGTAATTCAATTACTCACCGTTCACCCAACAATATTTTAATCAAACTCCAACGAAATAAAAACAAAACATCGCGACATAAGCAAACCTAATCTCAAGTTTAATGCATTTTTGTAAAAAAACTGAACGCCTTCTTTAGAGTAATTTTAATTGTTTGTTGTGCAAATTTGCTAATATTATTTTTAAGGCGCTACTTAGTAATAATTTTCCGAGAATTTTGATGAATTCTTTGATCAAAGAGTGTACTAGGGTCTGCCAATGAAATAGGATCCGAGTACCCGGGTAGAAAACCCTAGTCTGGTGTGAAGAAAAGAATTTTTGATTTAACAGATTTAACAGAGCTGCCTATTAAAAATGGTGTTGATCGAGGAATATCATTGCACAATAAATTTCTATCCGAACAGCAATCCAAATATCTAATTCTAATATTCTGGAAATTTTCTATAATATTGGACAACATCGAAAAAAAGTATTATAGTTATTTACTTACAATTTGAGCTAACTGTACCAAATATGATGGTCTTGGATCTTGCAGAACTAGTAAACATAAAAAAGTTGTACACTTTGGTATAGTTACTATTTCACATTTATTGTTTTAATATTTTCTCATAACTATTTCAAAAATCATCTGGTTGCATGTTCCGTACAGTATATTCCAACAGTACGCAGTAACAGTACGAAATTAAGAAAAACTGACTTGTTTTATTCTGTTTAATACTAATTTATTAAAGAAAAAATATAACTTCAATATATAAATATATTCAGCCTGTTCGTAGCTCTATAATAGTAAAAGTCTTTATATGACTTAACATTATAGAGCTACGAACAGGCTGAATATATTTATATATGCAAGCTGTATTTCGCCTTTGATATGTTTGTATGATTGTATCTGTAATTAGTATAGTTTGACCAATATTAATTGTATATTTCCATATACATATTATATTAACCTTGTCTGTTAATTTCGATTTCAATATTTACATTCTATTAGTTTTGTGTTTAAAAGCAATATAAATTAGGCATAGTTCACATAGCCGGAAACTTGTAAATGCGCGTCGTAGCTCATCCAAAGCAAGTGGACAAGTTGCTCATTTTCTTCAATCCTTTCCACCGTCTCACAACACTGCCGTCGAGCAGCGAAATTGGTTTCAGTCATGGCCTGAACCACTTGCATTTTAAAGAGGTAATAGTGTAAATCTAGCCTCAATATCTTTCAGACAGTCCTATCTGAGATTCCTAGTATAGCACTATGTCGAAGCGCTGACTTACGGAGGCTTCTGTCACAGTGAATCTTATGCGATCAACATTCGCGGGAGCTCACACTAATCTCGCACTGCCACCTCTTCTGTTTCTCGCTTCACTGATGTTTCTATACCAGTATTTATAGCTTTCTTTAACTTTGTTTAAAATGATTTAGCCAATTCATTGTTGGAAACCACTTCACTGAATGCCAAATTGTCGTCGGAGTCATCGTTTTGCTGAACAAAATTTCCACCACCTTCAGTATTTGTACCAGCAAGAAACCGGTAAAATAGTCCCTCGGAATATTTTATAAATGCATTTCCAAGACACCCGAGGAAAGACTTTCCGGTTAATGTAAATATTTTACAAGAAAAAATAAACGGACATCTCTTATTTCTTTGACTCCTAATCGAGGGCTTTGTAAAGTTCGCCAAATATAGCAGTATCTTTTTTTTTTGGATAGTATCCAGAAGAACTGACAAAATGGCATCGCAGGTAAGAAAGATAGCAACTTTCCGCCACTACATTTGCACTACATTTTCTAAAACGTTGGTCATTTTCCTTATTCCAGCAATAATTTACATCATGCGAGTGCATTTTTGATGCTGTTTATTAATTTTATAAATATTTCTACCACTATCACCAAACTATTCCACCGAGTTCTTGTATCCAACAACTATTGCAACTCATATCCTTTTAGTTCCTTTACATAAGCTGGCAGTAAACCGTTATTTGTCGAACTCTGATATTTCTAAATAATTTTAAAATTTTGCTCACATCTTGTATTGTCTGAGTTATATCAGGGCGGGTAGTCACAGCAGGTACCCTTGCTAAGTTATCGTCATTATCGCTGTCACTAGAAACAATATCCTCATCACATTGTTCTTCCACATCTTAAGTAAGTTTTGTCTTCATCTTCTGTGACAGTTTTCCTTTTGTGTATGACATCTGTAACATCTATAACATCTATAAAGAGCACAGCGTGATTTATGCAGAGCATCATATTTATTGGGCTTTCTCTGCCAAACTTTTGCATAACCGCTGCGCCATCCATAGTACAAGCAACAATGTGACGTTCAAGTTTGAAACCGAATTTGTCTAGATGTTTAAGAACAACATCTCTCACCTCCTAGACTCCCAGCCCTAGGTTGAATACTGTTCTGTCATCAGAATGCAGTGAATGGTTAGACTGAATCTACGATCAGAGTTTATTATCGTTTGAAACTTGTTAACCATCCTTGATTCTTGTTTTTCATAGTACAAGGTCGAAAAAAAATTTTTATTCGCGGTCTTTTGTGAACTTGGCTTGAACTTTGTTCAGATTCCGATTGAGACGATGTCGGCGACACAAGGTTCTGTTTCTCGATCTTGATTTTATGTACCTACATTATATAAATGTTTTAATAAAACACTTGTTGAAGAGCATTTATAGGATAATAGTTTTGGGCATATTAAAGATTGTACTGATTCCTTATTCTGTATTCTTTTTTAATATTTCCATACTCCAGAAACAGCTCTATCCATTTTGCTTACGAAAAGTATACCATCCTTTAGTAAACGTTATCCTCTAAATACCATTTTATATTTTATATTAATAATATTTAATTAAATTACTCACCGTGACCGAACAATATTTTAATCAAACTCCAACGAAATAAAAGCAAAATATGGTAACACAAGCAAGCTTGACTCAAGTTTAGTGCATTTTTTTTTTTAAACTCCACGCCTTCTTTAGAGTTATTTTAATTGTTTGTTGTACAAATTTGCTAATATTACATTAAATCTAAAGAATCATTATGTTTTAACCACACTTATAATATGTAAAAATGTAACATAACTTATTATTCACAGTTATATAAATTTCTACATTTAAATTCACTATTTCTATATCAATATTTTGCTAATATTATTCTTAAGGAGCTACTTAGTAATAATTTTCCGAGAATTTTGATGAATTCTTTGATCAAACTGTGTACCCGGGTCTGACAATGAAATAGGATCCGGGTATCCGGGTAAAAAAACTTAGTCTCTTATTTCTATTTTAACAGATTTAACAGAGCTGCCTATTAAAAGTGGGGTTGATCAAGGAATATTATTGCACAATAGATTACGATCAAAATAGCAATCGAAATATCGAACAAATATCAATCCAAATAAAATTAGAAATATTTTCTAATATTCTGGAAATTTTCTATAATATTTTACAAAATCGAAAAGAAGTATTTTAGTTATTTACTCTCAATTTGAGCTAACTGAACCACATATGATGGTTTAGGATCTTGCACAACTAGGAAATATGAAAAAAAAAGTTGTACATGCTAGTATAGTTGCTATTTCACATGAAATGTTTTAGAATTTTCTCATAACTATTTCAACAAAACACTTTTACAGACACTATTACTATTACAGATTTACTATTTTACTATTACAGACAAAACTTAACTGCAATATATAAGTATATTCAACCTGTTCATATCTCTATAATATTAAATATTCCACATGAGATTTGTTCATCGTCTTTAGATGATTTAACATTATGGAGCTACGAAAAGGGTTAGTATATTTATATATGCAAGCTGTATTTCGCCTTTAATAAGTTTTTATGATTGTACCTATAATTAGTATGGTTTCACTAATATTAAATTCTGTTTAATAATTTTTGCCTTACATTTCCATACAAATTATATTTATATCGCCTGTTAATCTGTCTTTAGATATCAATATTTACATTCTATTAGTTTTGTGTTTAAATGCAGTATAAATTAAGCATAGTTTCCTTAGGCGGAAAGGTGAAAATGCGCCTTGTAGCTCATCCAGAAGTTTCTCATTTTCTTCAATCCTTTCCGACGTCTCACAACACTATCGTCACAACACAAATCGTTTTCAGTCATAGCATGAACCACTTGAATTTTGTAATTGAAACCTAAATATCCTTCATAAAGTCATGTCTGAAATTTCTAGCATAGCACCATGTCGAAGCGCTGACCTCCAAGGGTTTCTTGTCACAGCCAATCTTACGCATTCAACATTCGCAGGAGTTTGCACTAATCTCGTACTACCACCTCTTTTGTTTGTCGTTTCACTGATGTTTTATTACGATTAATCTGTAATCGGCCTTTCGCAGCTCCATAACTACCGTTTTGATAAAATGTTTTTACTGCGAAAGATCGTTCTTGCTTGGGGCACGGCCCCATGGCTACTGAAACGCTTTGAAAGGAGGAACGCAACGGCAATTTGCCAACTCGCCCCGCGTAACCGTTTATTTCTTACAGATATTTCAAAAAGGCAGATTTTGCTGCCGCACTCTGTATATAGGAAGCCAGAGAGCAATTGCTTGGGTGTCCAAATAAGCCTTATTTATTCTCAACGCCACAAGTCTCGGTGAATTGCTTAGGCACTTTAAATATTTTTTTTAATAGTTCGGCCAATCTGTATTCTTGCTGTAAAATAGCGATAAAAGGAAATTATCACAAAATATCACGAATAATACTTGAAACCATAGCCGTGCATGAATTATCCACTGAATCAGCCTTCAGCTCCTAAAATATATACTTCCATCTTTAGCGTGTAAAAGAGAATAACATGTATCATAGCGTAGATTTTAGTACCGTACTTACTAGGTTTATATGGAATGTATTGCCTAAATCTGCAACGACCTCTGAACGACTCCAATTTCTCGTCGATTATGACAGACTGTGATGGACTGTAATATTTTTTGAATGACGATACAATCTCAACGAACAAGTCACAAATCGGAATCTTGTTTATAGAGGCGCCTGCGTCTCTGGAATCTTTATCGTGAAACCTTGCACAACATAAAAGTAAGGTAAAAACGGTTCCAGTTTATAGTCAAACGGAAGATCTCAGGTGAAAATCAGTCATGAATAAATCTTTGTCATTGAAACGACTGTTTCTTCTAGCACCAGCAAAATATAAACGACCAAAAACAGTTCGAATTTCAATTTCATCAGTCACTGTGTAGTCTCTTTCTCTTTCAAACTGAGGCCAAATACGTTGTATTTGTTGGTTTCTGTACCTTCTGTAATTCTGGAACGGTTTTTGTAATCGAATTTATTATATTTTTGGAGAAAAATAAGTTCCATTTGTCACCTGGTTCCTTCATATTTTTAGCTTCGCCTTTTACACCTGTTAACTAAAATCCATCTTGTACGTTCCTCGTCCAATTTGAGGTTATAAAATGTATCCTAATACGAATTATAACTATAATACATAATGTGAACCAAATTATAATAAAAAATAATATATATTTATATCCGCGTCGGTCCAGCAGACCAATCGGTATCGTGTACGATTAGTACTAGTATATATACGTGTTGTATGCACGAATGCTCGTGTCGCACTTTATTGAAGTTAACCATGAATCATGCAATTAGCAGTGCGCCCACAACGCTGGCAACTTCTTCTTCATCTTTCGAATAGGCCTACTTTGGATCACGCTTGTTCAACTGTTGGGCTTTGATCTTTGCCCAGTATTGTCGCATCTTCTGCGGGTGTAACTCCTTTCTCTTTTCTGTCAAGGGGTTACCTTTGCTTCGGGGTTTTACCTGAAATACACGGACTTCTTTCAGGGTGCGTCTCACAGAGTGTCTTTTTTGGAGGTCTGTTATTCCCAGTACTTTAATATCCTTCTCGGTTTCTGTCAGCCAAGTGGTACGAACCCTCTTGTTTTGCCAGAATGTACGAACCCCTCTTTTCCTTGCACAGTAGCCTCTTAATATGTTCGTAGAACTACGAGTTATGTTGCCTTCGGAAATCCCTATCTTACTTTGTCGGGCATAGGATCATCCTGAGGATTCTCTTCTCTCTGACTTCCAATTTCTCTACCAAACCTTTTCGGAACAAGCAAATACACTCCATGGCATAAAGGTCTTCTGGTCGTGAGACTGATGTATAGTTCTTAAGTTTTAGGTTGCGTGACAGGCATTTATTGTTGGAGTTGTTCTTAGTCAGTCGATAGGTTAGTGCTAACTTGTTGACTCTCTTGGATAATGATGTTCTTTTTGATAGGTTTGGTTCAATGCATTCGCCGAGATACTTACATTTATCAGTCCTCTTGATGTTTTTCTGCTTTAGTAACATCTCTCTCTTTGCTTCTTTGATGTTGATGAAAAATTCACCAACACACTTTGGCAGCCTGTTTTCTGAGGTAATTTATCTGCATTTTTGCCATCTCAGGAGAATCCGCAATTAGCGCCATGTCATTCGCAAAGGCCAGGCAGTTGACAACCCAACAATTTACAATTGCATCGCTCTTACGTCCCAGGTAGATACCACTATGAATACCCAAGCTGATCAGTTCCTAGCGCCATTCCCTCATAACCTTGTCAAGGACACAGTTGAAGAGAAGTGGGGAAAGTCAATCTACATGTCTCACTCCAGTTTTTATTTTGAAGCTTTCTGAGATCCGCCTCTAAATTTAACCTTGGAATGGATGTTGGTCAAGGTTTCTAGGATGAGTCTGCGGGTTTTATTGTCTAGCCCTAGTTCCTAAAGTACTTTGGTTTGTCTATCAATGTTATCGTAGGTCAGGTTGGATCTTGCATTTTCTCTAATACATAAAACGTACTATTCTCAAACAACGGAACTAAAAAATGAAATCCAATCTTCCTAAAATCAACAAAGGTGACGACCACCTTGGGGTTTCTCATCCTGCATGATCCTGCATGATCACGGTAAGCTTGCGCACGGCATTGCTTCCAGCACCTTTCCACAGTTTAGCAACGACAGAGTCCTCTCCAACTGCCTTATTATTCTTAGGAAGTTAAATGGTCTTGCCAACTTCTTCCTATGAAGTTTGGTTTGTTTATAGTCGAAATCTTCGCTGGGTGGATCACAGTTGAGTAGATTTTTTGAGTCTCTGAAGTGAAGACATGGCGGAGCGTATTTTCTGAGTGTCTGCTTGAAGGTTCCAAATAAATCTCGGGAGTTATTCTTAGCAAAGCTCTCTTCGATTTGGGTTAGTTGGTTTTGTGGTAAGGTTCTTTTGGTTCCTCGAATTATCTTGGCAGTAACCTTTCTTTGTTCCAAAAATGTATTGTAAATGTATCCAATTTTCCTTGATTTTTTCGAATTCCACTTCAGCCAGGCTGTCTGTCTATGGGCCATTGCATTGTCACAGTATTTAGACTACCACGGATGCTTCCTTCTTTCAGCGAGAGGGGAGAGTTTGCCGCCTTGACAAGAGTCTCCTTCAGTAGGTACAATCTGTATAGATCTATATTGTTCAGTCTCTGACTTACTTCGTGACTGTTCTTAAGTCGCTCAAATCTTACCGTTTTGGAGGTTCTCTGTAATTTAGTGTTTCTAGGCCGGAGACTTATTTTGATCTTTGAGAGGTAGTGGTCTGAATGCAGATTGGCGCTTCTTAGTACCTTCACTTTTTGTATTTCCTTTGGAGATTTTCGTAAAATGGGCACATGATCTATCTGTAATCCATTCAGGTAGGTATTAGGTGAAATCCAAGTCTTTTGCTTCCTTGGCAAGTGTTTGAAGGCTGTACAATTCATAAGCAGCCCAAAAATTCTACACAGATCCACCAATCGTTCTCCATTGCGGTTGGTTCGCTTATGCACCGGAAAATTGCCCCCTTTGTTTCTGTATTTTTGCTGTCTTCCTTGACCATTGCTCTACTTGAGCATTGAAGTCACCAAACAGTTTTACGGTGTGCCTCTCTGGAATTTTATAGATAATATCTATCTATAAGTATTCCCAGAATTTATCAGTTCTGTCTGGATTGCGTCTGTTTTTGAATGCGTCCTGGTTGTTAATGGCATGTACATTGACTATACTGTAGCCCTTGTTTACATATTTGAGAGGGAGGATGGATACACGATTGCTCGGAGAGGTAAAGTCGGTGACTGGGTCCAGTATCCTGTGGCTGATTATATATCCTCTACCTAAGTTCTTCATTACCCGCTGAGGCACTTTTCCTTTGATCATTTTGTAGCCTTGTGACTCGAAGGCATGTTCGTCCGTAAATTTTGTTTCCTGTACTGCTGTCGGGTTAATAACGTTTATCTATCAAACTAAATAAGAAAATAATGGTATAGGTGTAATGTCAAGATCATAAAGTATCGGGGGTCAAAAAAATCAAGTAAATCTAAATCTCTTGCATGTTCCCTAATACATAAAACGTACTATTCTCAAACAACAGAACTAAAAAATAAAATCCAATACCACATCAATAAAATACACCCGAACTTATGCCAAATTGTGCCATTTGCCAGATACAATATTATTTAGCATTTATTGGTGGATTTGGTACTGTACAATTGTTACAATTTCCGAACCAATTTACTAAATAAAAAATTTGTAATGTAAATACAAAATGAAGTTACTGAAACACCACAGATTTTACGGTCAAGAGACTGCTATATAATTCCAGACTTGTCACTAATCAACTAATTAATTGTTTGTTTTATGCAGCTTTGGGTGTCCACCGAGATATTAATTGGACTAGGATTGACTAGGTTAATCCTACAGTGCCACCGTAGAGTTAACCCTTGAGACCTACACAACCTACATTTACCATAAATCTGTATAATTTTGTAGAAAATCGATTGTGTGCTAATCGCACTATAGTCTTTCAATTCCAGTTTTCAACAACTTATATAACTTTTCGATCAGTAACAATAGCAATTATTGAACTTAAAAATTTTATATTCAACAGAAACCTAAACGAGTATATTTGATTGTAATATAATGCTAAGTATACATTGATATTGCTATATAGTAGTTTCATAAAATACTATGAAGACATAACTGTATTAATTAAAAAGAAACTGAAACTGAATAAAATCTAGTTTAGAAATATATATATATATATATATATATATATATATATATATATATATATCGTTTGTTGGTTTAAATTCCCGTGGCTCTAATCGTGTCTTAAAACTTTATACGATTAAAGTAAACCAACTGGACGAACACTATGCAAGCTCAATTACACCCTAAAAGTTTTTACCTACCAAACCACAACCGAAAACACATTGCACGATGGGGAAAAGGATACTCCGATACACGCTCGGGCTTTACGGTTCTACTGGCAAAACGCATTAAAAGTTCTCGCTATAATTACAAACTAACAAGAAATTGTTCTTAACAGTTATTGGTTTGGTATAATATATGCAATTACAATTGACTATATTTCCAATACGTACCTGTCATATTATAAAATACTTATAAAGCGAAAAAAAAAATAACCGAAGTAAAAAATTTTAATATTTAAATTAAAAATCTACATAATCCAATCCAGTTTAAATCATTATACAAAATGTCTTAAAAATGAAATTTTTGTTAAACAGAATGAAACAATATCTGATTGATTTAAGCTAGATGGTAATAATAATATATGGTTCTTGAGCTTGCTATGTTTGTTGAACATAAATTGCTATTAGTTATTAGGTTAAACATTAATTGGTTTCTTAGAGTATATTTGGTTTTAACAATTATTATACCAATTAAATAAAACCACATGAAATACTTTCTATTTATTAAAATGCTAAACTTCCCAGTCAAATCTAATATTCGAAAATTTCTAAGAGATACTTTATTCTAAACTATATTGTCATTATAATATATATAGTCATTTTTGTGACATTTCAAGTTTTTTATAAAAACTTTTAAAAACGAATTGTCATTCGATTTAATGAAAATAATACAAAATTACTTTTCGATAGCGATGTAAAAAAATAATCGATTTCCATATTAATCATATTTTTTTTTCAATCGATTTTTTTAATAATAATAATCGATTTTTAATAAATCGATTACGTAAATTCCACGCTTTAATCGATTTTTGCGACGGATGAATATACGCAATTAAGTTTTCTTTCTTTGGACAGTATCAATAATTATTTAACAATAAAAATGTCTTGTAAAACACCTAAAAGTGGCTGGCGGAAGTATTTTATAATGAAGAAGGATAATACCACAGCACAATGCAAAAACTGCCCGAAAGAATTAAAAACATGTAGTAATGCTACAAAATAAGATATGAAGCAAAAACTCACACTGTCCTACAGGCTAACAAGGTGTCACAAATTAATATATTGTATAATAGAATTAGCATGGTCCTATGACAGCAAAATTCTGAAATCTGTAAAGTTTGGTTTTCTTGCTTGAGTCATACGTTTTATAACCTCAACATTTAAATTAAACGCAAACGTGTTATGGTAGAATTGACATGAATACGTTTTTAAAAATTAATAGACTGAAATTAATAGAATAGGAATAAGTATTGCGTTCATTTGGAAGTTACCTAAACGTCTTTTAATTCAGTGAGCAATTTTCCCGACCCGCGCAGCGGGGAGTGCGTAATGCCGCAAGTACGTAATTGCCTTACAACTCGAATTATGTACTATACTTTATCTACGTCCACACTAATTTGTTTCTGTTTAATAAGCAAAATATGTTTGATGTAACACCTTCGACCTTATTTAACTTGATAGAAATTAAAAGAAATACATTCATAATGTACTGTACCATACCTTTTTATGTACCATGTAATAACAAAGACCAACAATGTTTTTTTATATGACGACTAACGCGTGTCAAATCATGCATCTTTTTCGAAAATTTTAGCATACGCCTCTGATGAAGATAAAAATTAGAAAATAACTCAGAACATATCAGAAATGATATGCCAGGACAGCCTACCCTACAGTTTGGTAGAAGGAGTAGGTTTCAAAAAAAATAATGAAGACTGTAGCTTCTTTGTACAAAGTGTCGTGATGTAAAACTATCACAGGTCTCAAAGATACTAAATATGAAAAAAAAACAACCATGTATGGTAATGTACCATACCTTTTTATTTAGTACTTATTTGTAGTTTTCGTTACATTTAAACGTGAAAAAAACACGTAAAATATAAACGTCAATAAACGTGAAAAACGTGAAAAAATGAATGACAGCTTCTAAGTAAATGATGTGACGTTTAATGATTGTTTGAAAATCACGGAGTACTATATTTAAAAATAGTATCAACATGCAGCTCTCAACCAATCAACGAATCGTAAACCAAACGCTCATGTGTGTTTTCAATTATTAGATAACATTAATCGTGGACTGTTACATACGCTGTGTTATGATTTATTTACATAGTCCACGAACTGTACAACAGTGGTCGTAGATAAAATATTTTACAGCTAGCAAAGCCATACCTATTATCAAATATCAAAATACCAAGAATGATGATAATCCAGTAGCGGCTAATTATGATTTATATAATAATCATTTGTATCATCAGGAGCGGCTGTCGAAAAATAATGGCATCTAACACATCAATGGCCAAAAATACAGAATTTGACCTATATATTGCGGCTCCGTTATCAAATCTCAAGGTAGATGCCCTGAATAAATGGTGAAGCTTTGAAAGAACTTTCCCTAACCAAACCGAATTGGCTCTAAAACCTCTCTGTGATGGCCAATTCCGCGCCAGCCGAAAGATTATTTTCAAAAAAAACACAAACACAAGTTCTTCGATGTGGTTATTTTTTATACAAATCATTTTATTCGATTTTTATTCCGATAAATTGTTAATACTAGACAAATCTCTTTCTTATATATTACTATATAGGAAAGCAAGGATTTTTTTTGAATAATAGAAAAAAAAAGTTTTTTTCACAAAAATCGATTATTTCTTCTAATTAAAATCGATTTTTCCAAAATCGATTAATTATGAAAAGTCGATTTTTAAAAAAACGATTTTTTTCACTCAATGTCACATCACTAATTTCGAACGACCGAATATGTTTTCTAAATAATTTAAATATGATCTAATTAATTGGTAAGATTGTTGACTGTATCATTCATTCTATAACTGAGAAGGAAAAACATTAATTCTGAAATATATTTCATCGAAGGGAAATTAGGAAGGGAAAAGAGAAATCAGAAAATTCAGTAAATTTTTGTAATAAAATTAAATATCTCTTCTTGATACAATTTAGAAAATAAAAAATTTATTCTACTCAAGCGAAAATGGAGGAAATTTTGCAAAATTTTAAAACGTTATGTTAATTTTAAAATTCTGAACGCTCAAATCAAAGCAAACTTGTAAAGCTTAGGAAATTCAATGTTAGCTATAAAATCTACCATAGATAATTTAAATTAAATCGTTTTCTTCCTCTCCTGGAAGTTTAATAAAATAAATTTTGTATTTTTTCGACAAATTCTGGACAGACTTTGCCATTAATTTGTTTATATTGTTATATTTAATATATAATATCAAGTTTAAATTACCGTATTGTATACAGTCTTCAGGCTTCAATTTCTGTCTTTAATTTTGGAATTATAACCTAAATTGAAACTTTATTAAATTACAGAAGATGAAAATTTCATTGTCGTTTTCATTATTTTCTTGTTGAATGTAGTTCTTCACTACGTCGCTGTAATATTTGAGGGATTCGATTTCCATCCACTAATCCTTAAAATGCTTAGTGAGCAAATTGTTTACGTCTTTTATCTTTGCTGGAGCAATAGGAACGCCAACAGCCACAGCGGAAGGAAGAATGTCCTGAATAGTTTTGTGTTTCTTCGACACACAAAAAGTTCACCTCTTGCTTTGATGTAATTTTTCATGTTATTCCTGATGAGCAGAAATCGTTTAGAAGCTGAACATTTAAAATGCCACTGACCCGTGATTCGCAAAATCGACGAAATAGCAGCGTTCTTTATGCCGCCTATAGACGTAGCTGATATAGAAAATATTATTTACAAAATCTCTTCAAAGATCTCCGCAGGCATTGGCGGATTTTCAGTCATGGTGTTACCATATTACGTATTTTCACAGCTATCGAACAACCGCTAGTGCATCTTTAAAATAAATCCATAGACGAAGGAGTCTATCCATCAGTTTTAACTAAGTCGCATTGGTTGTGCCACTACATAAAAAAGCAAACCCTCAGAATGTAAACAACTATAGACCAATCTCGTTAATATCTTCATTCTCAAAAATTTTTGAGCGCCTCATATCTGATCGCATGATGATATTTTTAAATAAATATGAACTGTTATCAGAATGTCAGCATGGATTTCGACTAAATAAATCGGTTGAAACTGCTGCCTACAGTTTCGTTAAATTTGTCATACAAAATCTGGATGAGGGAAACCATGTTGTTGGACTATTCTTTGATCTAGCCAAAGCATTCGATACTATCAATATTGATTTTATAGTTGACAAGATGGTATGTTACGGCTTTCGAGGCAAATTTTTATACCTTCTACGATCATTTTTGACAGAACGAAAATGAATTGTGAGATTAAACAACTACATTTCTAACACAACGGATATCGGAATCGGTGTGCCACAGGGATCTGTCTGGGGACAACTTTAATTTTTACTATTTATTAATGATCTACCGAGTTACATAGACGCTAAGACAATCATGTTTGCTGATGATACATCAATTGCTGTTACTGCAAACAGCATTGATGAATTGAAAATACAGGTGGAAATTTATTTAAATTTTTAAAAGATTATCAATCAATTCAGTAAAAGGTGCCAAAAGAACTGCCTATAGCTGCCTATATTTTAGCAAAAGAAAAACCATGGACAGGAACTTCGACATTCTAACAAATAATCAACGCTACAAACAGTCAACTACTACCAAATTTCTTGGAGTACAAATTGATGCAAACTTACAAACGTACATCTTGTCACATTGATATGGTTTGTAAGAAACTATCAAGAGCTTATTTTATAATCTCTCAAATGAAAAAATCGATGGATACCAATACAATTTTAAATCTTTACCATGCTATTGTGTATTCATATCTTGCATCTAATGTTCTGCTTAGGGGAATCTCAAGTAATGCTAAAAGGTGCTTCATTTTACAAAAAAGAATAATTCGGCTTATTTTTAATTTAAAGTCTAGGCAGAGCTGCAGAAGTTTATTCAAAGCCAATAATTTATTAACCCTACCATTGATATTTATCTACAAATGCCTGTGCTACACTAAGAACAATATACATAATTATAGCACTGCATCTAGCTCGCAGACATATCAAACAAGACATGGAACGCAATTAAGACCTCTATAGCATAAGTCAGCATTATTTGAAAAATCTTTTTTTTGTATTGGCACTAAATTATTTAATCTTCTAAGTGATGACATTAAATGTAAGCCACAAAAACAATTTTAAAGAAAAATCAAAACTTTAATGACTGAGGGAGCATTCTACTCAGTTGATGAATTCCTCCAACAGTAATAATATTCTGCAAATTGTATGCAAGTCTTAATGTAATTTTAATTTGTATATTTTAATCTTTTAATTATAATTAATTATGAATTAATTTAATTAATATTTTAATATTGTATATATTTTGTTCTTTGACCATCACACCCACATCATGGATTGTATGTATATTTATTTTTCTATTTATTATGTCTATATATATATATATATATATATATATATATGTATGTATGATTCTGTGGCAAATGTGAATAAATTATTATTATTATTATTAAAATCATACACTTTTCCAGCAAGGCAAATTGTGGTTCCCTGATGAACGAAAATTGCTGTATATTCTTCGGGTTCTATCACTGTATTTTTCTTCTTTATATCCTTTTCTACTCGGCGAAATACACGATCACATGGTAAGAAAGAATGCCCTACTATTGGGAAAATCACTTCTACCTTCTTGACGTTTGCTGGAGCGAATTTAAGGAGCCAAAAACTCAGCATTTCAATCAATGTGGAATTTTTGTTTTGTCCTCTACGTCCGTCACAAAGGAATCTCATTATTTCAACCTCAGGAGGGATTCTGGCATGTTAGAGCAAAAAATCATAAATTGCCGATGATATTTCATTTGAACTTTTTTATGTTCGTTCTCACATCAATGATACACAAATACGTTGCTGGGGGCTTGTGTTTTTTTCGAGTGACCTGCAACAATAGTCATATTATACATGTACAGTTGTGTCGAGTAGTATGCCGACTGATCCTGGACGCGAGGCAAAGTTTGATTTTTCAGTCAAACGAGAAAGTAAAAACGTCAGGTCTGTTTTCCTTCAAAAAAGTGTAAAAAGCTCTGGCTTTCTTTCTATGAACAACTTTCTCACATACTAAACCACGTCTTTTAGCTAAGTCGTGAGTTCGCTTAATCCATTCGGTTAGCGACAAACAAGTAGAGCATTCTTTTCAAAAATTTTCGGAAGAAAGAACTTCTTACTTTGATGTCGTCAGCTTCGTTTTCGTTACAGTACAGCTTATAGGTACAATTTGTTTATATTTAAATCTGATTGCATATAAACTCGTTTTCATTTCCCTCTACAGTAGTGACTTTCAAGATATTTAAACTTTTTGATAAGCTGCGTCGCAGCTTTCTGGCGATGAGCAAAGAATAGCTTTTCGCGATCCCCGTCCCTTCTTTACCTTGGACTCTTGCCAGTAAAGAGGCTCCGTTTCAAAACACCTTGAACTCGATTGTTGGAAAGTAGTAGCATTTTTAAGAATGATTTGTGGCAAATCCTTTTCTTCTTTTATCATAAAATAGCAGTAACAGAATTCATTTAACTCGCGTTTTTTCGTCACAAAACGAGTAAGTTTCGTTGGTTCCGCGAGGGTGAATCTCAAAATGAAATTGCCTTGAACAATTTTCGTTTTATTGGAGTAAAACATATTGTGAAATTTCACGTTGTCACGAGAACTGACGTAGCAGAACAGGTGTAGGCATTTTTCATAGTGAAGTGTTAACAGTCCAACTTGTTGGGTGGTAATCCAGGGCTTTAGTAGCTGAAAAAAAATTCAAATGTTATTGTGCAGCTGGGGAACGAAAAATATTGTATTCCAGAGAGTTAGTAGTAAGCTACATATTATAAAAAAAGTGACGAATTCATACTTTATTTACAATTTTATTGAAATGATTGTTAAAGGAAACACAATCAACCAAACACAAGTAATAATTACTAACCTCTCCAGCTTAGTACGATTTGTCTTACAATTTTTCAATTTTCTTTCTTTCTTCCTAGCATGGTCTGCTTCTTCCTCTGGATGGATATCCTTTTTTTTAATTCAGTATCACTCAAACAGTTATTAAAACAATTGCCAAAGAGAAAATAAAGCAGTCGGCGACGACAAACAGAAGAGAATAACAACTTTTCCCTATGCTGACGTAAGAAACAGGTGGCGCGCATGGTGGGCAATAATAGAAACATGGATTGAGCTGGGTTTTAAAAAACACCGCTTTTTGACACCGGTTTTCGACCGGATAAAGCCGGATTCGTTCTAAATCGCTTCGTAGCCTGATAGATTCGATAAAAATCTATCAAACTACGCAAAAAAAACTTTTGAAAATTAATGGATTGAGCTGGTTTTGATACTAAACGCCCTCAAATATTTCCAACAAGGTCAACAAAATGTCGTAATCTGGAGATAGTACGTTATGATTTTGGTTCAGCTGTTTCCAGTATGTTGTAGGTTTTTCAATTGGTGATAATCATTATTATGTGTCCATAGTCTAGGATAGGTCTACTTATGAATTTGTAAATCTTTGAGGTCGTTGCAATGGAGATAACTTGGATTCTTTTGTTCAAGCGGATATTTTTACTCCTTCGACCAGTTTTGGTCTTACGTAGTTTAGCATCTATGTTAAATTTCAGTTTATAGTGGAATTGTAGCGTCAATTATATCTAGGTGGATATGTGGAGAATTAGGGGAAATTATGTTTTAAGGTTGAGAATTGGGAATTTGGAAGTGTTTGCAGTCTGCAAGTCTCCAAAGGTTAAACCAAATTAGGGCTTTGTACAAGAGGGTTTCAAGTTCGTCCGTCGCCTTTTTTAAGGCTTTATTGTGGGATATGAGAGCTGTGTCTGCGGCGTATTGTAGGATATAGGCGGAGGGGTTGAGAGGGCATTTTGGTGACCACGCTGCATGGTTGGGAGATCCACATGATGCGCAGTCCTTAGGCGGAGAGGTCGAACATTTGTGGGTGTAATGGCGACCGCTCCATTTTTGGAATTTGACAGGGCTGATGCAATTGTCACTTGCGTGACACTTTCGCACTTTGTGCAGAAGATAGGAATGGGAGGAGGAGTGGTGCTGGGCGATATGGGATGGTGCTGTTCATAAAAAATAGACCCCCTGAGGCTAAGCAAGTCGAAGGTCTTGATATCTAGGGTTATTACACGGATTGAACGTATTGGATTGTTTGTCGCTTTGGATATTAATCGTTTGCCATATCGGAAATTGTAGTTCAGGGATGAAGAGTTGGCGTTTGGAAGGGTTTGCAGTGAGTTTTCAACGGTTAAATCAAATTAGGGTTCTGTCCATGGGGACTTACGAAGTACGTCTGTAGTTTTTTTGAAGGTGTATTGTAAAATATGGGGGCGGTGTTGTCGGAGTATTGTTGGATATAGGCGGAGAGGTTGGTTTGGGAGTTGTCTGCGGTTATTGTTGTATATTTCGTGTCAATATAAGTTTTAATATAAAAGGGAGAGAGGAGAACCATGGGTAAGTCTTTGGTAAGGGGTAAATTCAAAGCAGAGGACATTTACTTTAATTTGGAGGGATCATGCAGGAAATATTGCAAGGATATAAAAGAGATACATTGGGTTGGTGTATTTTGAGCATGAGACCGGCATGCTACACACTGTTAAATGCTTTGTTTATGTCTAAGAATAAGGCAGCTTGATCTTTACGAGGATCTTATAAATCCAAGTCAGAATCATCAGGCATATATTAATTTTCTATTACGGGAAAAAATAAATATTGTTATCAAAGTAGTATGAACAGCAATATAATAAAAAAATTATATTGCAAAATCAACAATTTTATATATAGTACACATTTTATTTGCCATTTCATCCATATCAGCATCTAGTACTTTTTTGATTTACACCTTTGGCATAAAAACGAACGTTTTGTGAATGTATACAGAAAAATAAACAATGAAAATGATCGCAAAATGCACTGAACGGAAACTACCGCTTAACATCAAACGCATAATCGGTCAAAACATATGCTATTATTCAACCATGCTGCCGCTAGAATTCGTGAACAGCGGTAAGTATTTGTACTAGTTGTTTTGTACCAGATACGTTTTAGTTAAATATTACGAAAACTTTTCCCTTCGCGTTATTGGGTTAAAATGTTATATTTGGTTTAATTTACATTGCAGTATATATGTAATTGTTTAGAAATAAAATTTATTTATTCATTTATATTGAAAAGTATCGGAAATATAGCCATCAAATCAAATCAAATCAAATCATTTATTCATGCATTAAATTTACAAAATTTTTACATACGTCAAACATTATAATTGTATATATTAGTACAAATTACAAAAAAAGCTTATCCTATAATAACATTACTAGTTAAAAAATCGGTTGTATTAAAGAATGCCTCTCTTAACAGGTACTGTTTTATCACAACCTTGATTTTTTTTGTTTGCAAATCACGCACAACTTGAGGTAGTTTATCAAAAAATACCGGAGCTTGGCGAAGACTGGAGTTTCAAGATTTATTCAATCTAAGTTGAACAGGCATTAGGTTATCTCTGTACCTGGTTCCATAATTGTGGATGTCACTATGAACCATATATCTATGACAATTTTCCTTCGCGAGAATCAGGGAATAGTATATATAGCATGATGGTAAAGTCAGTATGCTGTGTTTGATAAAGGCTTTCTTTGTATCAGCTCGGTAACTCAGACCAGACAGTATGTGTATGGCTCTTCTTTGTAAGCGAAATAGTCTCGCAGAATGTGCTGAATGCCCCAAGTGAGTATACCGTATGTGAGTACGGAATGCACAAGAGAGTAATAGGCTACGGTTAATATTTTACTGTCAACATATACAGACAAACGTTTCAGAGCATAGATGACAGATGCCACTTTTCCCGCAATGTAGTCAATATGAGATTCAAAAGTCATCTTGGTATCAAATTTAATACCCAGAAATTTTACAGTTGAGATCTCTTGTTCTTGCTGCGGCCTTAGTGAGAACACCAGTCTCTGTGTTTTAGTGAGATTTAAACATAAGTGATTTGCCAGGAACCAATCCTCTAGGTCTAGGATAATGTTATTCATACTTAGCACTACGTTGTCACGATGCTCACTAGTACACAATACCGTTGTATCGTCAGCAAAGAGAATCAACTCATTTTGGAATGTAGCAGTAGACAGGTCATTGACGTAAATGAGGAAAAGTAACGGCCCAAGAAGCTAACCTTGAGGTACCCCACTCTTAACCAATTTCCCTTCAGACAGGCCACCCCCACAGAAGGTCTGCTGATATCTGTTACAAAGATAATCAGTCAACAACCGCAGTCCCCTCTCACCGACCCGGTATATTTTGAGCTTATCAGCTACTGTACTGTGGTTTACACAGTCAAAGGCTTTGCTGAGGTCACATAAGACAGAGCCCACATAATGACCCCTTCAAAGCCCCCCACTATGTAGTCCGACAAATTGAGGCATGCCCATGATGTTGATCTACTCTTAGGAAATCCATATTGGTTTTTAATAAGTATGTCATTGGATTCAAAGGAATTGGTAAGCTGAACTTTAAGAATACTCTCTAAGATTTTTGCTATGACTGGGATCAGCGAAATTGGTCTGTAGTCACCTACTATCGACCGGTCTCCTGTTTTGAAAACAGGGATCACCTTAGTCAGTTTTAGACAGTCTGGGGAAGACTCCCTCCTCTATGCACAAGTTAAATAGTTGTGTTAATGGAAAAACTTAAATGTTCCCTCATTGATTTTAGTTTATTATTGAACCATGAGACTTTTTTGTTGTTTTGTATTTTTCTTTTACCTAAAGGAAAAAAAGAGTTCAAAATACCTAACAAAATATGAATAAAACGAGAAAATTTGTTGTTTACATTATCTTCTGAATTTACAAAGCTCCAGTCCTCTTTTTCGATCAGGTTGTGAAACATATTATGTCCTTCTAATGTGAGTTGCCTGCAAAACTCAGCTTTATTATCACAGATTTTTACACTTCAATAAAATTCCACATTTATTGTTATAGCACGATGATCAGATAAAACAGGGTTTGTTATTTGAGTTTCAAAATTTAGAATATTATAAAAGTTAACAAACATGTTATCAATACAGTTTTTCTGTCTTGTGCTATTGAAAATTTGTTTGGAAAACCCAAATGAACTCATAAGATTCAGAAAATTTCGGCACCTGTTATTTGGTAAGTTAAATTTAATGTTAAAATCACCGTTTAAAATGACATATTCACACTTACATAAATTTAATAAAATTTGTTCAATAACCTCTAAAAACACAATAAAATCACCATTGGATGGTATATACAGTCACAATTTTACAGTTAAAAGTAGATATTTCTATAGCAGTTCATCTCAATTAATAGAGCCTCAATGTTAAGAATTGGTTTGGAAGAGAGTTTCTCGTCACCTAGAATAATTGATCCTCCATGTAATTTTGTTTCTCGTGCAAAGTTAGAGCCTACATTAAATCCTGGGATGATGAGGGACTCAACTTCGTGTGTTTTTAGAAAGTGCTCAGTAAGGCACACAATATTGTGGTTGTGTTCAGATTAATAATGTACAAGTTCATCCAATTTGTTGCGTACAGAACATATATTCAGATGAAATAAACTTAGCTGGTGTTTGTTAATTTTTTTTTCTCTAAAAAAGACTTGTCCTTTTATTCTGTGTCCAAATTATTGAATTTGCTGAAATTAAACCTTTTGCAGCCCACCCCTCTGGGCCATAAATCATTTTTGTATACATTTTCCTTCAAATGGTAGTCCAACCATAAAACTACTCTGACCAGCAGTGACGCTGAATTTTCTTGCTATAATATCGTTGGCATCGATATTCAGCATTGACTTAATGTGGTTTATGATTGTTTCTTATTTAACATTTCCCTTGACCCTTGAAATGTGTAGCCAGACTTTTTTCGTTATCCCTACAAAATCGGAATAGGATTCATACCAATCTTTCATCACCAATCTCATTTATACCAATCTTTCTATGGTAGTCCACCTTTTTGTTGGGTGCTTTATTACTCGTTGCATTTTTGACCGTGTTTAATGCATTATTTTCAGCCTTCTTCTGGGGTCCATTTTGTTTGTTTTGTTTAGTTTCTGGATAAGCCGCAGTTTTCTTTGCCGACACTGCTGGGCTCCGTGCCCTCTGTTGAGATTGGGCCATGCTATCATGATCAGATGAAGGGGGATCTATCTTCTTCACAGATTTCTGTATCTTCTGAACAGAGGATGCATATGACATAGTGACTTTTTCATGATTTTTATCTTCTAACGAGATTAACTTCTCTTCTAGGAATTTAATTTTCTCCTTCAGAAGAGAATTATTCTCAATAAGTACTTTGTTCATATTCATTACCTCGTTTAAGAGTACGTTTTCATACTTCGTAATAATGTCCACTGAGTCGGTGTTTATGAAATCTACATCCACTTCGTGGGAGCATTCCAAGTTGGCAGCAGATATTGCCCGTTTCCAGCAACCTGGGTGGAAATGCAGCTAGCACTTAACACACCACATTTTGTTGTTTTTTATACACGTGATTGTCGTTCTTTCCCACCGTAGCAGAATAATCACGAACTTCTTCGTCCGCCATCTTGATGACGGATGACTATGTTGCACGAAGCTCGAAATTTGTTTCATTTGCTGCATGTTAATTTAATGCATGCTTCTTTTATATTGCTAGTTTTATATTTGTACAAAAATGTTACTGACAAGGGTATATTTAAAAGTAAAAGTACTGCAGAAGGTGCAAATAGTTTGGCAAAGAACTTAAATGTATCTAGCCAGAATTGAAAATAGTGCACGGTATGCCAAAATATTCTCAATGCAAAATCAATCGAGACATATAAAATGTAATTGATTCTTGGATAAAAAACGCAAAAAAGTAACCTATTTACCGGAAAAAATCGTATTATAATAACACGGCAGTGACTTGAAAACTTGTCCTCTAATGCCCTTTCAGGCCATTCATACTAACCCAAGGAAGATGTAGTTTTTGCGTTTTTTTATGTAGTTTTTTTGAACAGAAAAGGTATTGAGAAAATAGATGTTTTATATTCTCCAGATGATTACGTTATCGTGATAGTCGCCTGCCGCAGAAAGTCTTTCAAAGATATAAAGTGAAGGAAAAAGACTCTGTGACTCTAAAAAGACAAATTCTTGGAAAAATTTATTTCATCTATTGGATAAAATGTCAGTGGATAAGATTTTACGATTATAAATTCCTTATAAAGTGTTTCATAAACGAACTTTAGATGAAAAGGAGGAATTTATAGCTATCGATGCTTCACCAAAATAAAGACCAAGAAGCAAAATTTAAAGATATTAAGGACTGGCTTCTATGTGTGCCAATGTATCGCTCACTATAACTGTTTTAAAATCTAAAAACAAAATCAGATTTCCAACGACTTAATTTCCTCTTAACAGCGACGGTTAAATTGAACTTCTGTACTATATATGAATTACTTTTATTTTCAAATACATTATATCAAATACCTTCCAAATGCCAACTCCTCATCCCTGAACTACAATTTCCGATATAGCAAACGAATAATGTCCAAAGCGACAAACAACCCAATACGTTTAATCCGTATAATAACCCTAGGAAATTAATTTGGTTTTATTTTGATATTTGAATGATATTAAATGAAAAAAGAATAATCAATAAACCTTTATATAAAATAGATGATATAAATCACGATACTATTATTCGTTGACATCAATATTTGTAAATACATTAAAACACAAACCCATATCTTAGTTTGTTTTAATAACACTTTCCTCTTCTTCTTGTTTCATATAGGCCTACTTTGGACTACGCTCGTTCAACTGTTGGGGCTTGAACTTTGCCCAGTATTGTCGCAGCTTCTGCCGGTGTAATTCCTCCTTCTCTTCTGTCCAGGGGGTAACTTTCCTTCGGGGTTTTTCCTAAAATCCACGGACTTCGTTCAGGGTGCGTCTCACAGACTGTTTTGGAGATCTGTTATTCCCAATTCTTTAATATCCTTCTCGGTTTCTGTCAACCAAGTGGTACGAACCTTCTTGTTTTGCCAGAAGGTAAACAAACGGTTGGCTAGTCAGTTTGGAAGCAATCTTGCAACGTGGCCATAGAAAGCTACCCTTCTTTTCCTTGAACAGTGAGAGAGCCTCTCAATAAGTTCGTAGAGCTCAGAGTTATGTCGCCTTAGGAATTCCTCATCTTCCTTTACCGGGCCTAGGATCTTCCTGAAAATTCTCCTCTCTCTGACTTCCAGTTTCTCTACCAGCCCTCTTTGGTTCAAGGAAAGACACTCCATGGCATACAGAGCTTCTGGTCGTAAGACTGATGGGTAGTGCTTAAGTTTCAGGTTGTGGGCAGGTATTTCTTCTTGTTGGTGTTCTTTGTCAGTCGATGGGCTAGTTCTAATTTTCTTCGATAGCTAGTTCTGACTCTCATGGATAATAATGCCTTTCTGATAAGTTGGGTTCAATCCATTCGCAAAGATACTTAAATATCTCAGTCCTATTGATGTTTCCCTGCTCGAGTAACATCTTTATGTTTGTTTCTTTGATGTTGGTGAAAAATTCTGTTTTCTCCGGCGACACATGAAGGCCCACTTTGGCAGCCTGTTTTCTGACGCAATTTATCTGCATTCTTGCCATCTCAAGAGAATCAGCAATCAGTGCCATGTCATCTGCAAAGGCCAGGCAATCTTAAGCCAGTCTATCGTTCTTACGTCCCACGTAGGTTATGCACTCTGAATACTCAAGTTGATCAGTTCCTTGTGCCATTCTCTCATAACCTATTCAAGGACACAGTTGAAAAGAAGTGGGGAAAGTCCATCTCCTTGTCTCACTTCAGTTTTTTTTCGAATCTGAGATCTAGTCTCTAAATTTACCTTGGAATGGGTGTTGGTCAAGGTTACTTGGATAAGTCTACGGGTATTATTGTCTAGCACTTGTCTCTGGAGTACTTTGTTAAGTGTTTCTCTATCAATGGAATAGTAGGCTTTCCTATAGTAATCAAAGTTGACGACCACCTTGCGGTTTCTCATCTTGGAGTATGCAAGTACAGTTGTAAGACTGAGGATCTGTTCAACACAGGATCGGGTTTTCCTGAAACCTCCCTGATATTCAATTGACTATCCAGCTGATTTTCTACCCTTGTTTGTAAAGCCTTGGAGAGAATCTTGTATGTTACCGGGACGGGAGAAATTCCACGGTTGTTGTTTAGATCAGTAAAATCTCCCTTTTTGTGAAGCTGATGAATCAGAGCCGATTCCCAATCGGTTGGTAATTTCTCTGTTTCCCAGGTGTCTTGGATGATCTCGGTTAGCTTGCCCACGGCTTTGCTTCCAGCACTTTTCCACAGATCAGCAACGATAGAGTCTTCTCCAGCTGCCTTATTGTTGTTAAAAAGTTTTATGATCCGGATTTGGTGTGGTTTGTTTGTAGTCGAAGTCTCGCTGAGGGAATCACAGTTGTGTAGATTTTTAAAGCACTGAGTTAAATGGTGGCATTTGTCCTTGTCGTTAAAAGCCAGTTTGCCTTGTGAATCTCTGAAGTGTAGGCTTGGCGGAGCGTATTTTCTGTCTGCTTGAAAGTTCCAAAGAAATATCTGGAATTATTCTTAGCAAAGCTCTTGTAGCATCTCTCTCTCTCTCTCTCTCATGTAATGTTCGCACAAGGTCTTTGCAAGTCCTTTAAAAAATGTTAACCTTTTGGAAAGCGTTTTCATGAGTCATTTAATGTGCTCATGTCTAATAGCCTGTATAATATAGACATTAGCCAACGACATGTTCTACGGGTGCAGGAGTATACCGAACACATTTGGTCCACAGAATCTACACCACTATTAGTGCTGTTATTATAAAGAATAGTTGCAGGTTTGTTAGTAGACTCGTCAACATTGTTTTCGTGGTGCATGGAAAACACAAGAATGACAAATTCGTCTTAGGTTGTTCGTCTTCGGTACAAAACTCACAATAGTCGTCTAAATTCAAATATTTTATAAACCCAAACCGTGATTATTCGATTAATCTATCTTCGTGTGACAGAAACTCTTTTGGAATTATATTCCTGTTTTTCCTCAAGGTACCAACAATAGTAAGACCTTTGAATTGGCTGACATAATCGCAGACAAGCTTGCACCGGTCGGTATTTTTTCCATTGTACAAATAAGTATTGAGCACATAATGAGTTTTGAAGTCAACAAGACATTGCATTTTCAAACCATATTTGGTGGGTTTGGTGGGGATGTACACTTTGAGAGCACAACGTCGTAACATTTGCACCTATTGAGTAATTGGCTTGAAAATTCTTATTGAAGATATCAATTATATTTCTTGTTCTGCAACTTGTGTCGGTTCTCCTCCGCTCTTCTCTATCTAATTGATTACTGAAGCGAAGGCATAATAGAAGTACATAAAACCTCAATGTTGACATAATTAGTCGGAAAATTTCTCGTCCAGTTCCATTTGTAGCAAACAACGAAACTACGGCTTCGCGATTAGACTTGAACATAGACGAGTAAATCAATAGACCTAGAAAGGCATCCAGTTCGTGCTGAGTGCATTTTTTCAATTCTGTCCTATCTTGAGACTTGTATTTCAACCTAAACGCAGCTATTTTTTTGTTTGTCCAGAATAGTATTTCTTTCTTGATATTCGCATCAAATATCTTCTCGAATGGTGAATTTGGATCAAGTGGCTGAATAGGTCTTGATGAGATGTAGTATAAAGTAATCTGATGATATTAGGTATATTTCTTGCAGGTGGTGTTGTTGCCCATTTGTGTATATTTTTCCCATTAAAATATCCCGAAGAAGCCTCTTGATTTGCTTCAACATCAATGATTCTGGTCTTCGTTGTCAGATAACTCAGAGCTTGAGTAATGGTCACTCGTTATTACAAAATCTTCGTCGTTATCCGAATGTATGGCTTATGGCTGGAAGCTGCAAATGCTGGTCCTTGTCTTAATCATTAAAGCTTAGTTCCTCATTCAACAATAACTCCAACATTTCTTCTTGGTTCCTAGAACCGCCGCTGTTGTTTTACATCTGAAATACCTGTAATAAAAGAAATACTAACTAAAAAAATATAGGCAGTCAGGCACTGCCAACTGAATTGAAAACTTTGGAATGAGTGTGTTTTTTTCAAGTGTTTTCAAATTTTAATTGTTTTTTTTAAACCACAGTCTATTGCAAATGTCACAAGGATGACCGAAATCAATTTCAAAATAATCTTTATTAATTTGTCGATGTGCACTGTAATTTTGTTGAAAAGAAGAATATATTTGTAAAGGAATTTTATGTTGAGAATGTATGTTTTGAGTATTATTTTGAAGATCACGTGGAAGAATATTTTGGGTATTTGATAGATAGTTTGTTATTATTGGTTCATGTATTGTGGAACATAATTAACTTGTGAAGAAGAATGATTGTGCATGTCATCATAAACTGACTGTTAATCTGTAATGTATGATTCATTTCGTGTTGATAGGTCAGCGGTATGAATTGGTGGGATATATGGCACATTTCTTGTTGATGGGCCTGCAATTTGTGAGTTATGGAAATTTTTACATTTAGAAACACTGTGTATAACTGCTTTTAAAGATTTATCTGTATACAAATTAATCAAATTAGTAGTAGCTCTTTTCTTTTCGCTGTACCGCTGACTGTTTTGTTCGGAATATTCTTTACGACGTTTCATTTTTTCCTCCGCCTCAGCTGTGATTGTTCGATGTTTAGAAATTTCTGACTATTGCAACAAACTAACTAATGCAACAAATTTTTTCTTATTCTTTTCTCTATATAGCTGACTATTCATTTTATTTTGGAGTTTCCTTCTTTCATTATATGCATAAATTTCATTTTGACTCGTGACATCATCACTGAAATCCGCTGCTTCATCATCGTCCTGTCTTTTTTTGTACCACCGTTTGAAGAAATGTTCATTTTTTTCATATAGGATGAAGGATCTAACCAATATAGGAAATAGATAATTAGAAACACTAATTAAGTATATAAAAATATTTTTTTGTAAAGTTGTAATGCTGAAATTGATTATGAATTCTTCGATACAATCCGGTAATCTAAACATTCCCATAATCCGGCACCCGTACATCTACTAGTTTTTTGGTATTTTTTGGCGTTACAACCCTGTGTGAGTTTTAGTCTGCTCGCCGATCATTTTCCATTCCGCCCTATCATTTGTCGCTTCTTTCCAATTTCTTCTTTTCTTTTCTAGGTCTTCCTCTTACTCTGCTTTCCACTGGCTTCTAGTATGTTATTATCTTCGTTTCCCTTGTGTGTTCCATTCTCTCTACACGTCCCAGCCATCTGATTCTTTGTGCTTTTATAAATCGTACAATATCCGCATTATTTATACAGATGTTCAGTTTATGGTGATACGAATTCTAAACATTCCGTTTTCTTCCTGATCGTCCTAAGAAAAAAATCTAAGATCGGTCTCGTCGTTCTTCGATAAAAACCACGTTTCGCAGCCGTATGTAACCACAGGCCTAATTAATATTTTATATATTCTTAGTTTAAATGCACTGTTTAGCAGTCTTGACGTTAGTAGTTTTTTTATACATATAATAACCTCTGTTTCCTGCTACTATCCTGCTTCTGATCTCGTCTCTTGTTTAATTTTGTGTGTTCAATTGTGCGCCAAGATAACAGAAGTTATTGACACACTAGAAGTTGTAGTCTTCTATGTTTATGGTTTGTAGGTTGTTGTTACTTCCTCTTTCTAGTTTCATGTATTTCGTTTTTATTTTCAGTATTTTGTATTTTCCGGATCTTGTAGTTTCTTTGTCCATTTCTATTAATGTTTCTCTATTAGCTATTTCATTTCTCCCTATGTTTACGATATCATCTACTAGTACATTTGGCAAAAGTACTTACTCTTCTGTGTACACTGATTCTACGGGTTGATATTTCCTTAGATGCGCTGCGTTCTGTAAACACTGTCAAAAACTTGGACTATTAAGTTTGATGTTCAGAGCTAACTTTAAATATATAGATGTGTTCTTTTGAACACATCTATACGCATAATCGCACATGCGTTTAAATTTTTGAGTAATAGAAATTTTCTATAGAACGTAGCTAATGATGACGATGACGCAAATCTATGAGTTTACCCTCTATCAAAAACTCGTTCAGCGCGGCTAAAGAAGTTTTCACTTCAATAATAAAAATAAAAAAGTAACGTATCTACTGGGTGTCCCATTTTAATCCGCCAGTAGCGATAATTCTGAAACATTGCATTGAATCAAAAAGTGTTCCAAATGAAAAGTTAATGGTTCTGAGGGGGACATCTGATGCCGTAGACTTTGCCCCCACAGCCCCCCCCCAAGGGGGGCGGGAACAGGGGGCAACTTTAAAATCTTAAATGGAAACCCCTATTTTTTATTGCAGATTCTGATAGAGGGTTAAAAAGTATGTAAGTTTTATCCGAACCTTTTTTTTTATTGGTCGAGAGATGGCGCTGCAAATGTAAAAATTAGGTTTTTTGTCAATTAAATTGCGAAAATCGTCACGTAATTAACTGTTATTATTACTTAAGACTTACTCACAACCTTACAAGGTTGTTTTTCTCTCAGCCTGCTCAAATACTACCACCGCCCCCCTCCCCTACAAAGACGTAAAGTACTCAAAAATAGCGATTGAGTACTTATTTTTCAAATTAAATAATGGTAAAATAATTCAAAAAAGAATGTCATTTTTTTTTCAAACAGTGTTTGACCGGGCCCCCCACATAGCCGCACCCCCCCACCCCCCTGCCGCCCCCCGGGGGGGGGGGGCTGGTGGCAACTTTAGAATCTTAAATGGAAACCCCTATTTTGTACCTCAGACTCGGATAGAGTTTTAAAATGTAGGTCAATTTTAGTCGGGGTATTTTTTAAAATTGTTGATAGATGGCGCTGCAAACTTGAGAAAAAATTAAAAGAATTTCTCTATCACATAGTAAACGAATTTCTTATTTAGAAGATTACTATTTTTGAAAACGGCAACAGTATTTTTCATGGCATAATTAAATTGAAATAACTCAATTAAAACCGCCGACATTAGCGTTACCCAAGACGTACCACGAGGAGGTTGCTCGGTCGGATTTACGTCTCGTGTGTGTGTGCGTCAGTGTTCCTGTCCGTGTTTGTTTGTATGTGTGACTCTGTGTATGGCTGTGTGTTTGGCTGTGTGTTTGGCTGTGTGTTTGTTTGTGTGTTTGTTTGTGTGTTTGTCTGTGTGTTTGTCTGTTTGGTTGTCGTATGTTACATGGGCATTTGAGTGTGCGTGTTCATGCGTGTGCGTGTGTGTGAGTTCGTCGCCGTTGCAATTCACAAGAACTGCTCGAAATTGTGTCCCTGATGATCTCGACACAATCGTATTCGTTTGGCGAAATTCTCCACGCACGCCCGCAACGTATTTGGAGATATTTCACGACAGGCATTAGTTATCCGCACCATCATGTTCTCGCGCGTGGTTGGAGGATCGCGGAAGACGACGTCTTTCAGGTAACCCCAAAGGAAGAAATCAGGCGATGTCAAGTCCGGAGATCGGGGTGGCCAAACAATAGGTCCTCCGCGACCAATCCATTGCGCTGGAAACATCTCATCCAAATGTTGTCGAACCGCACGAGCATAGTGTGGTGGGGCACCGTCCTGCTGGAACCACATCGTCCTCCGGGTACGCAAATCGACTTCTTCTAGCAGCACAGGAAGATCGTTCTGGAGAAATTCCAGGTACCTCGCGCCATTTAACGTCCTGTCGAAGAAGAATGGTCCGATTATCTGCGAGCCGAGAAGTCCACACCACACGTTGACACTCCATCGCTGCTGTGCGTTCACTTGTCGAACCCAGTGGGGGTTTTCAGCACTCCAATAATGGGCATTGTGGATGTTGACGAATCCGGTATTCTGGAAAGTGCACTCGTCGGAGAACAGGACTCGGTAGAAGAATAAACGGCCGCGGTCGATCTGCTGCACAGCCCAGTTGCAGAAACCCACACGATTGGCGAAATAATTTCCATGAAGTTCTTGAACGCGCATGATGTGATACGGATGGAACTTTGCCGCGCGGAGTAACCGTTGAGCCGTCGATTTCGGTATGCCGATTTCTGCCTGGATTTCTCGGAGACTGATATGGGGATTGAGGTGTACAGCTCCAAGTATGGCGATGGTGCGGGGGTCGTCATCCACAAGATTCGCTCGAGGTCGGTGTCGTTGTAGGTGACCTTGGCGCAAACGTTGTTCCAGCCCTCGCATTGTACTGCGAGACGGACACCGACGATCCGGGAATCTTTGGCGATACAGTTAGTATTTGCAGTAGTATTTGAGCAGGCTGAGAAAAAAACAACCTTGTAAGGTTGTGAGTAAGTCTTAAGTAATAATAACAGTTAATTACGTGACGATTTTCGCAATTTAATTGACAAAAAACCTAATTTTTACATTGCAGCGCCATCTCTCGACCAATAAAAAAAATGTTTCGAATAAAACTTACATACTTTTTAACCCTCTATCAGAATCTGCAATAAAAAATAGGGGTTTCCATTTAAGATTTTAAAGTTGCCCCCTGTTCCCGCCCCCCTTGGGGGGCTGGGGGGGCAAAGTCTACGGCATCGGATGTCCCCCTCATTACCATTAACTTTTCATTTGGAACACTTTTTGATTCAATGCAATGTTTCAGAATTATCGCTACTGGCGGATTAAAATGGGACACCCAGTATAGTGGGGGTCCATTGAACCCACGCGTATGTCCATACTGACCTTACGAGTAGCGAGCGAAACACGTCCTTCCCACTGCGCGTGAATTGGCTTAGTACAGTAAGGTACCTAGAAGCGGGGGGCGCTGCACCGTCTGCGCATATTTCAACAAACACTTTCAAAGATTGAATGTGGGTCCAATGGACCCAGAACTTCAATTAAGGGTTAAGCACATTAAAACAGTATTTATCTTAGTCATATTATTTTAGGCACAACAATTTGTTTTATAAAAATAAAAATAAAAGAACAGTGATTAATCCAAAATGGCAAAACTTAAACACAAATGCAATATTCAAACAAATTTTTAGTCTTCCATTATTCTTCTACTTCTTATACTTCTTGCTGTTCTATATTCATCCATATAATATGGCTCGATATTGTTGATACAATTAAATAATTTCATTTTCAGAGATTTATAATTATTTCTTACTTTATACTCTTTTGGTAGAAGGTTATGTAGGTTTAAACAATAGCAAATAGATAATTATTATAGTTTATTAACAATAATGTAAAGAATAACGAAATTTAACAAAAATTCTAATAAAAAAATAGCAACAAAACGTCTATTTAACATATTTACGCCGAAGGCCGGCGTGGTCAAGAGGTAACGCTCTAGACCAGGGGTCTCCAAACTACGGCCCGAGGGCCACATCCGGCCCGCGGACAGATTTTGTCCGGCCCGCGGAGAGCTAGCATACTTGAAAACTCCAAAATTCCTTCTAGAGAACATATTTTTTATAGCAAATTAAATTTAGTTTACTGAAGTATTCTAATTTTATGTTGAATAATTATTAATATGACATCTACATTGATATGGTCATGGGCTAACTACTCATAACATTGTTGTAGGCTTATTATTATTGTTTTTGTGATAAGTTGGATAAAGAAACACAGAATTGTAATGAGTAAAGACATGTATAATATGCAGAAAATTTCACTTCACTATATAATAACAAATTATTGAAATGAATCCAACTATCATTTTATACATTTTAAATAAAAACATAACTTATAACAAGCATAATGACATATGAAATACTAATGAGATTTATGTAATTGAGATTTTGAAATGACAATAGTTTGTAGTTGTGGACTAATTTTACTTGTACCAATTATTAAAAGAGATTTAAGATGCTCATCAGTTAATTTAGATCTGTAAACATTTTTTGTGTACTTCATTTTGGAGAAGGTCTTCTCACACAAATAAGTAGTACCAAAAACAGAAAACAGCCCACGAGCAAATTTATGCAAATTATCAAATTGTGTCAGTGGAAGACTCTTATAAAATTCCAACAAAGATGAGTTTTGATATTTGTTCTTAATTATATTACTGCACTGTAGATCAATCATTTCCATTTGAAGTTCCGGGGCTAGGGTTTCAATGTCAGTATCAAAGGATCCTGAAAAATCTTAATTTGATTTGCAATGGCATGAAAGTCCGAGAAACGGCTATCAAAATTTATTTTCAAAGCACTCAAAGTTTCGATTGTAAAATCGATAGGAATCTCAGTCTCAGTGGTGTGGCTGAATATTTCACATGTTTTAAAATGTGAAAAACTTTTACTTCGTAGTTGTGATTGAAACAGTATCAATTTCTTCCGGACTGATTTGATATTAGTGTATAAATCAGGAAGATGCTGGTTTTCTCCTTGCAATCTCAAATTCAGTTCGTTCACATGTTTTGTCAAATCAACATAGAATGCTAACTTCCACAGCCATGCGTTGTTTTGTAATTCAGTAAGAGGGCGATGCTTTTAATTCATACAAATTTCGATCACTGCTCGAAGTTCAAAAAAGCGCTGAAGGACTTTCCCACAACTAAGCCAACGTACGGCAGTATGATAAGGTAAGTCATTTTCACCAATCTCTTCAATAAATTGTCGGAATTGTCGGTGATTCAGCCCAAAAGATCTGATAAAATTAACAGTTGATATGACTGGTTTCAGAACTTCAGACATATCCAAACATTTTCCGCACGAAGACTGTTGATGAATGATACAATGTAAGACTAATGGTTTTGAACCACCGTCATTTTCTGCAGGCTTTGACACAAGAGCGACCACTCCTTTATCTTTCCTACTCATGTTTTTGCCTCCATCAGTTGTAATACATTTCAAGTTTTTCCATCGAAGTTTCTTTTGATTAATGGCCATTTCAACTCCTTTAAAAATATCTGTACCAGTAGTTGTGCCATGAATACTAAACATATCAAGAAGTTCTTCATGTACTTCATAGCTTTTATCTACTCCTCTAATATAAATCAACACCTGAGCAGTATCTGACACATCCGTTGACTCATCCAAGGCCAAAGAAAAACACTCAACATGTCCATCTTTGTCGAACAGTTGAGGGGATATATTTTCAGCGATGTTTTCTACCCTTCGAGCCACAGTGTTTGCTGACATACTGACAGTTTTTAATAAAGTTACCTTTTCAGGGCACATTTCTTCGGCTACTGCAATTATGCATTCTTTGATCATTTCTCCATCGGTGAATGGTTTTCCACGTTTTGCAATTTCAAGAGCCACACGAAAGCTGGCACGAGTTGCAGCCTCTTGTTCAGTTTTGAGTTTTGTAAATGAAGATTGCTGCGATTTCAATCTGCGCTTCATAGCTTCGAATTTTTCTGTCCGTAAACTTAATGTATATTTTGAGTAATTTTGAAAATGTTTTGTTTCATAATGACGTTTAATGTTATATTCCTTGAGAACGGCTATGCTTTCATTGCAAATTAAACATAGCGCCTTGTTACTGGATTCAATTACGAAATACTGAATGTTCCACTGATCTTTGAATTTTCTGCATTCACTATCAATTTTTCGCTTTTTTTCCATACTACTAAATCACACACAAAAGCAACAATTCAAATCAAAATACTGTTACAAAGATGTCTTAAACTTAAACACGCACAAACACGTTTTAAGGAGGTACGCACTATTTTATTTCACAACAGTGTCATAGGAACTGACTTGTGGTTGCGCCACTAGCCTTCTGATATATTCCAATTACTGCCATCTAGAAGTGAATGGAAGACACCAGAACTTTCTCGAACCAACGAGATTATTCTGTACGTGCTATTAGCGCCATCTGTTAGCGATAGAAGGTACTACCTATTTCCGCTTGTGTCCACCAGATGTCGTGTCACGTTACTCCTCATGGCTCGTACTCTACGACTAATCTAGAAATTACAGATAATGACAGGAAAATTAATAATATGCAGTGTTGCCGTTTTGAGGACTTTAGTCCGATTTGCAGCCTTTTTTAAACGTTGCGTAGTTTTTCGGACTTTTTTTTCATCAGTGGACTATTTCACTTTTTACCACCGGCAACAACGATAATATGGTTTTGGCCCTCGGAACTTACTGGAGTAATCAGTATGGCCCTAAGGCTGGAAAGTTTGGAGACCCCTGCTCTAGACTACAAATCCAGCGATCGTGGGTTCGATCCCCACACCAAGCCAAATTTTTCGGGCAAGATTGACTCATTGTCAGCCTTTGAAAATGAGGAGCTGGGGTTAAACCTGGCGTAATAATAGGCGGCGTACGAGCGTAAGGCCAGCCACCCTATCTTCAAATAAAAAGCAGAGGTCAAAAAATAGCTACCTTTGCTTAGCTATACCCCCAAAGCATGTAAATGCTAGGAAAAGGGGGACTATTATTATTATATTATATTTTTAGCCAGATTGGTGTCAACAAATAATTATTCAAAAAGTAACCACTATCACCAAGTACAATCCCATTACCAAAAGCACCATAAACAAGCACACTGATATTTAGCAGTTGAATTTGAAAATATTACTGTCGTGAGTAGAACCTGTCTATTGTGTGACAGCGAAACTGGATAAATTAAGTGCAGCATGACTGGAGTCGGTACAGCTCCAAATAGAAATTTCGAGGAGCATTTATTTTTAAAGAACAAATACAAAAAAGAAATGGCACATCTTGACAATGAAGAAGTAAGGAAAGAGCAATTACATCACTTGAAGCTCTGGAAAATGCAGAACAAAGATTAAATTATAAAAATCCTTTATTTGTATGATAATACAATTACCGGTAGGCGCATGCAATTCTCAGTGCACTCGTCCTGTCTGCGGGGGCTATCAGTCTTAGGTATGCGGGAACCTCTGTCATTTCTGCTCAGGTCGGCGCCGCATACAGCAAGATCGAGATGCTAATCGCGGATCTCCAATGTTGGGCAGTATCCTCGAGATAGCTGCGGCAGTTGTAGCGGCTTTGTTTCCTGGGTATCTGAGGTGCTCCTTGAAGTTGAGCCTCACCTCAATCCAATACTAAGCACTGCGAATCTTCTTTTCCAGATACCGAAGCATCTTTCAATGACATTTCTGATCCTAATATGAGATTCATTGTACAATTGTTTGGCTTCTGTTTGGGGATTGCTGAGTGGCTTCAGCAAATAATTATTAAAAAAATATCCGCTATCAACAAATACGATCCCATTACCAAAAGCACCTGGCCCTCGTGTAACAATGTTGACAAATTGTAAATGTGCATTGCACATAACTTGAATATTTAGAGAGAAGTATCCTTTGTGGTTCCTGAAATTTTCTGCAGTATCCCCACCTGAAATATTAGTTAAATATTTACTATAAATTGATAAAGTAAATAGTTAATAAAATAACCTGGTGAAATTATTTTGAAGTGAGTACAATCCAAAGCTGCAGTTCGTGGTCATCAATCGTGACTATAAAAAATCGTGCTATACTATAGAAACATTCTTGTGTGGACAAGATTTCAACACGACTTTTAGGCAATGAAACAAAATTTTGTCGCATTGAAGAAATAGCTTCGGTCACTCTTTTTACAATTTTACATTATGCAGTCTTCCAAAGGATTTCACGATCTTCCTCGATTGCTAAGTCGTCAATTGTTTCAAACACATCCATCAAAACAAATCGACGTAGGTACACAACTATTTCGTTTTACCAAAATGCACAACACGAAACGAAACTGTCAAACATAACCTAAAACATGACACTTATCGGACAGATAAAACCCTAACTGGCGCTTGAAGCAGCTGATAACTTTATTCCTCCGATAGAGTGTTTATTGCACAGTTAACGACTATCTGACTATTGAAAAACCAAGAATATTGATATTCATCGAATAAAGCTTATCGTGTTGTTTATCTGACGATTGAAAAATCGGCCCTTAATGAAATAAATTTAATGAAAAAAATAATTTGTGACTCATGAAGAGAATTTAGATGAAGATGACGTACTCATGAATGAAGATATAAATAAGTGTTTTACAAGAAATAGTGAGTTTGTTCCAATTTAGTACTTGCAATAGTGATAAATCTGCTAAGTAACTATGCTAGTCATGTTGATAGTAATTCTGTGGATTCTAACGATAATAATAATAATGTCCAAGTTGACAAATGCTATATTAAGTTAAACAGTAAATGCAATAAAAACAAAACAAGCAATCCTGTAGGAGTACCAAAGCAATAGAGTTCTAGCCGGCCAAAAAAAAAATCATACACTCATCCGAATGAATTTGGACAACCAAAGTGGAGTAAGAAGAAAAAGAATAAGGGTCAGCAATTTGAATATGAACTTGTTCCTAATTCTAAAATTCTGTATGACATACATGAAGTACAACATCAAAATTTAAAAAAAATTGTCACCACCTGTGCAATGATGCCAGGTAAAAGGATGTGGAAAGTCTACTTATTACATGTGCCCAAAATTTGTGAGAAAGAATAAATTTATAACTGTAGTCTCACCTTAACTGACTTACTTTTTACTTAAACCAGTGAATTAAAACTTTTTTTTTACATTGAATTTTTTATATGAATAAATAGTTTATAGCAACTGGTAATTTTATTAAAATCTATTTCTTTGTCTGGTAGATAAAGGGTTAGATAATTATTTATTTGCACAGGGTCCACTTTTGTGGCAACGAGAATTACATTTTACTTCTAATTTATAACAATGGCATCTATTTGTCCTGCATTGCTGTCTTGAAGGTTGGCAGGAACATTTTGTGTACCCTTGTCCTTGGAAAAGAGACGTAAGTGAAACTGCTTCTCGCAGGGATAACTTGTTTTTATTAACGTTTTCTAATTTCAAAATTTTCCTTGTGATTTTTTTGAGATCGGGCTTGTTAAACCAAGACTTTATTATCCCTTCTGCTATTCCGACGTGGTAAACACTGTTTTTTATATCAGTAACTACAGCAATAAGGTTTGGAGGGTCACCTGGACTGCGATCTACCTTATCAATGTTAACCAAAACACAATGTCTAATGCTTATGGATGGCAAATTTTTTATGGATGGCAAATTTTTTTGGAAATTTTAACGGAAAGCATTTCAACAGCTTAATTATTTTGACCCTCGTAAGCCTGCTCTTGATTGTTTTGAATATTAGTTTCAATAACACATATGTTGCAAACATTTTCTCCCATAGAACACAATAAATTAAGATGCATTAAACATTTACTACACACATTATCGTTAAGTAATATGTCTTTTTCACAGTTAGCACACTTATTTATCACATGAAGTTCACCAGTAATAGATTCGCTCAAATTATAAGATTGTTGAAACGGGTAATATCAAGTAATCTTCAACTAGGTCACAGTTATTATTGCAGTCAATTTTTGCGGTATCAATTTATGTCGTACTAGTAGCATTTATGGAAATATTAATTTTAAATGGTTCTTCTTCACTTGTTATGGTTGATATCATGTGCTGAGGAAGATTGGTTGATGCTAAACCAAGATTTGGGTCACTTCCAAAAACTGTCTTAAATGGACTACGACGAATAACTCGATAATATGAGTTATCTTTTTGCCACTGAACATAATGACGACCCATTGACCAAGCAACTGATTTATTATCCAGCATCCATGCACGTAGTATATGTTCCACAACTTGATTTGACCTTTCAACAGTTCCTTGGCTTTGTGGTTGGCGAGGCCTACCATGAATGATTTGTAGTTTTGGCCACAAGATTTTTAACTCATCTATAACTTTGTTTACGAATTCTCGGCCATTGTCACTTTGCAAAATCGAAGGTGCACCGAACTGTAAAAAAAATTCAAAATTTCTGTAGCTATATCAATGCTGTTTTTGCACGCAGAGACCTAAGGCACAAATACTTAGTGGCATGATCTTGATAGTTTAAAAGCCATTTTTATTCACCATCAGGAATAGATTGGTAGTCAATGAGGTCAACTTGACTTCTCGTCATAAAAGCTTTAATTATAATTGGCTAGCAACTACTTTGGCTACAGTTTTAGTTTTTTTTCAGCTGACAAATTTCACAACTGATCAAAAACATTTCTACACATGGTCTTGGTATATAGCAATTTTTTTTCAGAATGTTGATCATTTTATCACGTGAACCATGTCCACAATTATTATGCACTTCAAGTAATCTATCATATTTGTCTTCTTGAGCAACTAAATAAATTAGTGAGTCACTGGACTTCGACTTTTTTATCAGAGATTTAGTACCATTTACTATGACTATATTATAATTTTTCAATAAATAATATTCCCTTCTAGTTTTAGTAGTTTTTCCTTTGTCCAACGCAACAAATATTTCACTTGCCATGTAAAGAAAATAAAACAATTTACAGAAAATCATTATTTCAAAAATTCATTAACCTCAAAATATATCTGCAATAAAACTTACTCGTTCTAATTAAATAGAAGTATAAGGTCGTTTGGTTAATTCCTATAATCTGCCCGGAAAAAACTTAGTGGCGTTGGTGTCGTTTTAATAATTTTGGTGCATGCGCATTATAATTTCGGACATGCGCATTACAATGGGAGACAGAGGCGTAGTGAAAATAAGTTGAATATATTTTGTGACGAGTAATAAAATATATTAAAATATATCTAGACAGACAATCATAGATTGTGAGAGATCATATATTCCCTACAAAGCGCCACGTTTATTCTTGTCCGTTTATATCAAAGAGGATCCGATCCTCTTTGCTTTTATTTGAAAAACTGTAACTATGGCAACATATATATATATTATTTTAAGCGTCGTATTGAATTTGCATGCAAACAGTTACGGTACAATGTCTCGTGTGTATTTTATTGGTGGTTTTACCTTGGTTAGATTAGGTTGTCCGCCGCGAAGCGGGAAGATAAATCAAGACAACATACGCGCGGCAGCGCGAACTCTCGGTCCAATGTAGGACAAAGTGACAAGGACCGTTGGTTTTACCTTGGTTAGGTTAAGTTAGGTTTTTCTCGGCGGACAACCTAACCTAACCAAGGTAAAAAATGCAACTAACGTGGCAGCTCAGTGGCGTTGCGCGGGAACACACTATAGAAAAATAACGGTTATGACCCCAACATTTTTAAAAGTAGAAGTTTCACAAGTAGAATATTTGTAATAATTTTAAAATAGAATTTTGTATTGATAAATTAAGGGAGATGAAAGAGAGTGGAAAATTGATTGAATGGTTGATGGATCTGGGATTGTTAGGGAGAAGGTATGTTTGTGTTAAGTATGGAGATGATATGAAATTGGTGAAAGCAAAACGTACAACAGATGGGTGGGAATGGCGGTGCGATAAATGAAAGGCGAAAGTGGGTATGCACAGAACCATTGGTGGTTTTGCCTTGGTTAGATTAGGTTGTCCGCCGCGAAGCGGGAAGATAAATCAAGACAACATACGCCCGGCAGCGCGAACTCTCGGTCCAATGTAGGAAAAAGTGACAAGGACCGTTGGTTTTACCTTGGTTAGGTTAGGTTGTCCGCCGCGAAGCGGGAAGATAAATCAAGACAACATATCAAGACAATATACATCTCTTCTTCTTATGCTTCGTATTGTTTTAAATAGTATAATATGTGTTTCAGTATTGTTGACCATAACACAATATTTTCATCACATAAAATTTAAAAGTAAATATGTTTAACCATAACATAACTTTATTTCTGCCGAACTAATCTATATAGTAATGATTACATAGTATTATTAGAGTTTGGGAAAATATCCACATATCGATTTAATAACAGCAGGTTTATATCTAATTTTGAATTGTATATATCTAATTATTATTCTTGTATTAAATTTGTGTGTCCTTGACTGGTTTGTATTTTTGTGATTTGTTTCCTGTTAGTAACGAAATACGATAACCGGTGTAGTTATGTTCCTCGTACTCTATATTTTAGCAGCTTTTGGAGCACTATGTTATAGCTCAATATGATCATATGCTTTTGACAGATCTAAGACTTTTCCAGAAGGGATCGAGCTCTCTACGCTTTCGATAACTTTTTTAATGAAAACGTATTGAGCGGTCTCCGTATTTCTTCCTTTAATATGTCCATGCTGATTATTGTTTATGACGTTGTATTTTTCGAGTAAATTTAATAGCCTATTAGCGAAAATTCTTTCGAACAGCTTAGAGAAACTTGATAAAATACTAATCTCTATAGTTTTCTATAGCTTTCGAAATTGATTTTGTGTCCGCTCTTGTAAATCGGTATTATTGTTGACCATTCCAGCATATCAGGAAATATGCCGTGAAGCATAGAGTTATTTAAAATTTCTAGAAGTTGCAAAAAAATAATCGCAAGTTAAAGCAAGTAAAAAGTTTTTTAGTACAATATCTAGGATTTCATCTTTGCATGTATTTTGTTTGGTATCATATCATTCAATGGTATTATAATAGTTTATATGTGACATTGTCTCTTTTAGCGCGTGTTCCCCGTTTGCGAAGTGGTTGTTCATATGGGAGGCTACTTGACATGGATCCTCACTACTCTTTTGGAATCTAGACTGTTGCTTTTGTGCGCTATCTCCCTTATTATGTCCCACGTTGTTTTTTAAAGGTTTTCTTTTCTTTTTAGTTATTTGTGGAATCCCTGCCTTTTCTCTTTTTGAATATACTTTTGAACTTCCTAAATAGGTTGTTATGTGTTTTTTTTAAATTTATGCTCATAAGTTCTTTCTCTATATTCATTAATAGTGGATTGGTATGATTGCATCGTATTACAGATCCGAAGTTAATTCTTATTTACATTTGTAAAAATTATAAAGTCGAATCCACTATAGATAAGGTATATTGAATAATTAACATTATAAGCAGAGCGCTTTCGGCTTCGAATAAGCCATCTTCAGTGCTAAAAAGTACACTGAAAAATTAATAAATGGAAAATCGCTTTAAAATAGTGAGTCTTGGAAGATAAAGGAATAAATGTATATTAGGTCTTTCCCGGATTCTCAGTGAAATAACCATTTATATGCCGGCGAAACCGGGATATAAATAGCAGTTGTTAATAATTTGTTAAAACAATTGTAGTAACAGCCTGTATATAATGAAATACAAAACGAAATAAAATAAAACAGACAACAAATTAAAAGAGGAGCTTAGTGACGGCTACCTCGCCATATTGGTACAAAATGATGGTGGTAAAATTCGTGAGATTAAAATTTATATTTAAAAAAAGAGGACAAGCAGGATGGTTTTTTGTGCATTTTAACATTAATAACCAGTCCGCGGCATAGGAAGCGTAAAAATGGGGGAAAATGATAGTTTCAGTGTTAGGTGAGAAGGCACGTCCGTGACTAGTTTTAGTTTTTTGGAAAAATCTGCAGTGTTTTTGCAAATATTAATGTGCACTAAACCAAATCATAAAGTTAGATAAATTAGCAAAAAATTGGCGAAAAATAGGATATTCTAGGTTAGTCTAGTTTTTGAGTTACAACGGCTTGAAATTACAACTTTCAACTTGCGACTAGTTTTAGCTATTTGCAAATATCTCCTGTGTTTTTGCAAATACTAATTTCTACAAAACTCAGAATTAAAACTGGATAAATTAGCTACAAATTGCCGAAAACTAGAATATTCTAACTATTGTAGCTTTTGAGTTGCAAACATTTGAACTTACAAATTGCGACTAGTTTTAGTTTTTTGCTAATATCGGCAGTGTTTCTTGAAAATATTAAGTTGCAATAAACCAAGTAATAAAGCTAGATAAATTACCTAAAAAATGGTGGCAAATAGGATATTCTAGGTAGTCTAGTTTTTGAGTTACAACGGCTTGAAGTTAAAACTTTCAATTTGCGACTAGTTTTTGTTTTTTGCAAATATCTCCTATGTTTTCCCAAGTACTAATTTGCACCAACCTCAGTAGTAAAACTGGACAAATTAGCTTCAAACTGCCGAAAACTATAATATTCTAACTAATCTAGTTTTTGAGTTACAGACATTTGAACTTACAAATTGCGACTAGTTTTAGTTTTTTGCAAATATCTCCTATGTTTTCCAAAATACTAATTTGCACAAACGTCAGTATTAAAGCGGGACAAATTAGCTACAAACTTCCGAAAACTAGAATATTCTAACTAATCTAGCTTTTGAGTTACAGACACTTCAACTTACAAATTGCGACTAGTTTTAGTTTTTTGCAAATATCTCCTGTGTTTTTCCAAATACTAATTTGCACAAACATCAGTAGTAAAAGTGGACAAATTAGCTACAAATTCCCGAAAACTAGAATGTTCTTACTAATTAAGTTTTTGATTTACAGAAATTTGAATTAACAAATTGTGACTAGTTTTAGTTTTTTGCAAATATCTCCCGTGTTTTTGCAAATATTAATTTGCACTAAACCAAGTTATAAAGTTAGATAAATTAACTAAAAATTGGCGAAAAAAAGGATATTCCAGGTTAGTCTAGTTTTTGAGTTACAACGGCTTGAAATTAAAACTTGTAATTTGCGACTAGTTTTAGTTTTTTGCAAATATCTCCTGTGTTTTCCCAAATACTAATTTGCACAAACGTCAGTGGTTGAACTGGACAAATTAGCTACAAATTGCCGAAAAGTATAATATTTTATTTAATCTAGTTTTTGAGTTACATTCATTTGAACTTACAAATTTGGATTAGTTTTAGTTTTGGCAAATATCTCCCGTGTTTTTAAAAATATTAATTTGCACTAAAACAAGTCATAAAGTTAGATAGATTAGCTAAAAATTGGCGAAAATTAGGATATTCTAGGTTTGTCTGGTTTTTGAGTTACAACGGCTTGAAGTTAAAACTTTCAACTTGCGACTAGTTTTAGTTTTTTGCTAATATCTCCTACGTTTTCCCAAATACTAATTTGCACAGACATCAGTAATGAAACTGGACAAATTAGCTACAAATTTCCGGAAACTAGAATATACTAGCTAATCTAGTTTTTGAGTTACAGACAATTCAACTTAAAAATTGCGACTAGTTTTAGTTTTTTGCAAATACCTCCTGTGTATTCCCAAATACTAATTTGCACAAACCTCAGTAGTAAAACTGTACAAATTAGCTACAAATTGCCGAAAACTAGAATATTCTAGCTAATCTAGTTTATGAGTTACATACATTTGAACTTACAAATTGCGACTAGTTTTTGCAAATATTTCCCGTGTTTTTGCAAATATTAATTTGCACTAAACCAAGTCATAAATTTAGATAAATTAGCTAAAAATTGGCGAAAAATAGGATATTCAAGGTTAGTCTAGTTTTTGAGTTACAACGGCTTGAAATTAAAACTTAGTTTTTTTCTTAGACTAGTTTTAATTTTTTTACAAATATCTCCTGTAGTTTTGCAAATACTAATCTGCGCAAAACTTAGTAGTAAAGCTGGATAAATTAGCTACAATTTGCTGAAAACTAGAATATTCTAGCTAATCTGGTTTTTGAGTTACAAACATTTGAGCTTACAAATTGCACTAGTTTCAGTTTTTTTCAGTTTTTTGCTTCAGAAATATTAAATATTTTTAAATTATTCATTTTTTCCAGGCGCTGATTCAATCTGAAAGTTTGACAGGAAACAAGGTAGCCTAACTTCACACAATTAAATTGCGTTTAAACTATCACTAAAGAATAACATAAGAGAAAACAAAGAAATTAAAGCAGAGGGCAAGACAAATCAGACTGTCATCGTTTACTTTATTTGTTAAGCTCTGTAGGTCTTTGAAAGTCTTTGCTATAATGACTGTGTTGTCCGTATATCTCAAGTTATTTATAGATTTACCAGTCACGAATACTCCAGCTTGTTCTTTACCGAGTGTATATATCAGTTTTTCCGAATCATTAGCAGTAGTTATGGACGATTTTGAAAGCAGTGTTTCAGTCTATTATGTAGTAACTAGTTAATAAAGCTGTGGGTTGGCTGACAACAATGTAAGATTTCATTCATTAAATACTCCACCAAAAACTATTGTACCTAAATATAGTAAAACTATGTATCATCACTAGATCTTAGATAAAATATGCGATGACCGCTGAAAATGGTCTCTGGTGATCACCATTTGCATTGAATTTAAAAATGTTATTAGATATAGGTATTTTTACATAATTATAATACATCATTAGAAAAAAAATAAACTATATTTACAAAAAAGTAATTTTTGTTACTCTGGGAATATCCTCCAACTGACATTTATTTGATTTTTTTAAACCTTTCAGAACGAAATGAAATGAAAGAAAAGAAAAGTTGTTGACGAAAACATGAAACTTAATGAACGTTGGTAACGAGAAATTTTTCCACAATGCAGAATTCAAAATTAATTTGTATAATATGTAGAGAGACGGTCGCTGTGTTGAAGGAATATAACGTTAAAAGGCATTAAGAGACAAAACACTTTGAATATGTAAATTTTAGTAAAGAGCAACCGTCTACCTTACCTTTATCGAAGCTAGTTTTTCTCTTGCCATGTCAATTTCAAAGAAAATGAAACTATTTTGGTTGGTAAAGAAATGTTTATAAATCCAAATTATTTTTCAAGTATAATTCTTTCACGCTAGACTGCAAGTCGTCCATTCTGGACATATCAGCTTAAATAGTATTAACTTTGCGCAATAAAATTAACCAATTTTTGGAGATTTGATGTACCTACAGATATCTCACACACTCACATCTCTTCCAGGTGAAAGAAGAAATATTTATTTTAAATCTCTTGTATTTAAAAGGCACAAATAAAGGAGAGAGTGTTTTCCAGGCGATTGAAAAATGTTTAGCCGAAAATAGCTTAAAGTTGTAAGTTTTTTCCAGATTAACAGCAGATGGAGACCTGCTTTGGTAAGTGAAAATAAGGCAACTGTAAAATTAGTTATGGATAAGCTACATTGAAAATGTATTAAAACCAATGATTTTTTTTAATTTTAAGCAAACAAATAAGTAAGTGAAATTCTAGCTAAATGAGGACTTGCAAGGGCAAGATAATTTAATAATCGATATTTTTTAGAATTGGTGGAACCATCCTACGTTATAGATAATCATACAAACTTAAAACAAAAGGAACACAGCCTGAATATATAAATATATTTAGCCTTTCCGGAGCTCTATAACAATTATGGAGTCTTTGTAGGACTTATTGAGTCTTTTTAGGTATCGGAAAGACATGATCTTAAAAACAATGTTGTTTTTATGGTTTTTGTTGAGTGCCACGAAGGTAGACTGAAAGCTTTAAAATAACATACGATTTTCATGTGAGATTTGTTTTGGTAGTGGTAAAAAGACTCAATAATTGTTATAAAGCTCCGGAAAGGCTGAATATTTTTATATATTCAGGCTGTGTTTCGTTTATTTTAAGTTTGATATTTTTTATGTTTCTTGAGTTTTGTAGATTTTATAATTATGAAATGAAATACTTTGAGTCTTTTCGTCAGAAGCAATATTTTTTTTGTAAGACATGAATACAATTCGTTAACAATGGTATCATTAGAAAACGATGTTTGTTATTGTTTTTGCGGCCTATCAAAAGAAAGCGAGAGGTGCAAACATTAAACTGTCGACGCCCCTGAAGTGACCATCTTCAGGACAAAACCTGAAAAGAAAACGAGGTCAGCATGGGCCAACCAAAATCAAACCAAAAAAGAAAAAAATGAAACAACATTGACAAACCTCTACAAAACAACTCCAAATAGGACTAGAGATTGTAGATTGTAGACAAGCGTTGGAGTAATTACACATTTAGAGCGCCTCTAGCAATTTCAGGATATGGGTGGGATTCAAGGCCTGCAGCTCTTCTGTGTTCAAGCAGTGAGCCCCGTGGTACATCTGTCTCTTGCGGAGTAGTGCTCCGCAGTCTTTGAGCAGATGTATGGGGGTTTCTTCTGCTTAACCACAGAATCTGCATCCGTCACGCGCCTCTAGGCCAAGGAGCTTGAGATGTTTCCTAAGTCTGCAGAGTCCCGTCAGGACTCCTATCTGAATTCTAAGCTTGTTCCTGTTTAATTTTAGGCAAGATATTGTTCTTTTCTGGTTGAAAGATCTCAGCATTACTTTGGACTGCCTTAACTCTAGAAGTTCTTTCCAGGTTTACATTCATTGTTCATTTGTTTCTTCATCTAAACTTTTGTTGATGGTGTTCACACTCATGCCGCAAAAGAGTTCCGGACCTATAAAGGGACTACTGGATCCCTTGTATGCTAGGTGAATCTGATATAGAGGATCTGATCGTCTATGAGCTAATGGCCTTGATGGCTGCTTGGCTGTCTGATAGGATAGCAATTCCTTTTTTTCCATAATTCGTGTCGAGGTTAAACTGTGCACATATTTCGATTGCGTGTACCTCTGCTTGGAAGATACTTGGGAATGTTCCCTTGGATTCGAAGTATTTGGTACGAGGTCGAAACACTCCTGCACCAGTACCTTCCTTTGTCTTCAAATCATCTGTGTACCACTTGATAGCATTTTTCTATATAAGGTATTCTGAGGATTCGCCACTACACATTGCTGTGTAGTTTTTCTCGAAGTGGTATTTGCAAACCATTTCGTCTCTTGGTACTTCCAGCCCGGGCATCTTGGTAGCGAGGCTGTTTCGGTCTCTGCTCCCGATTATTTTACCTCTGACTATTCCTTCCTTGCTGAACCTTACAATCGCCGATCTGGCAGCTCTGGCAGCTTACAATCGCAGCTCCATTGCTGATGTCGGACACGACCCCACCGTCCTCGTGGTGCAGATACATGCCAGCCTTATAATCTTCTTAAGCTGTTTACTTATAGAGGCCAGCTTGGTTTTACTTCCCCACGTAACAGCCCCATAGGTGATCGCAGGTCTCACTATCATGGTGTACATCCATCGCAGGATTGTTGGGTTACAACCCCATGTTTTTCCTGCCAGATTTCTGTACACCATTAGAGCGCGTTTGGCTTTACCTACCGCTGCCTCAGCGTGTCTATTCCATAGGAGTTTGCTATCTATTGTGATACCCAGATATCTTATCTCCTGTTTGTATTCTACTACCCTCCCACTTAACAGTATGGGCTGTAGGCAGTTTTGTTTTTTCCTTCTAGTAAATGGTATCACCGTGGTTTTGCTCGGGTCGAGTCTCAGTCCCACTGTTTGACACCATCTACTCGTTACTTTGGGGCCTCTCTAAACGATTTCACAGAGTATTCCCTCAAACTTCCCTCTGGCCATTATGACTATATCATCGGCGTAACATTGACATTTGATGTCTAGGTTGTTCAGCTTAGCCAGTAGTTCATCAAATACCAGGCTCCACATTAGTGGTGATAGCACACCTCCCTGTGAGCACCCTCAAATTGTAGAGATCTTAATGGTGTCTCTTCCCACTTGTGTCTCCCAACCACTTTGAGATAGTGCTGTCGATATTCCTTCTTTCGAGGGCCCCTTTGACAGCCTCGTATGAGGTGTTATCAAAAGCTCCCTCTATATCCAAGAAGACACATATCGTTACTTCCTTTGTCTCTAGTGCTGCTCTAATTTCATTTGTCAGCCGATACAAAGGAATTTCTGTGGATTTCCCTGCCCTGTATGCATGCTGACACTTGCGTAGTAGTGCACCTACCAGCATTATTGTCCTAAGGTAATTATCGGTTGAGTGATGTCTTTCTTCCCCACCTTTCTATTTCCACCTTCGGTATTAATACCATCTTAGCCAAAACCTAGCTTTGCTGAAAAGCCTGCTTACTTTTGCTCTTAATGTAGACAAATTTTTGTTCCACCATTTTCATCCTTATGCTACTTCACGGTTTTTACCGGGCAGCAGGATTCAAATGCCGTGGTGATTGCCATATTTATTTCTCCTACAACTTGCTCCAGTGGGGTGTAGTGTTTGATACTACCTCGCACTGTCACTTGCTCTAGATTCTCTTTTAATTGGGAACTAAACATAGGCCGCACAGTTTGTCTGGGGTTTCGACTGGGGGTGTTTTCCTTACTCGCTCCTTCCAGTTCAAACTCTATAATCCTATGATCTGACATTGAAGGTTCATTTGAAACTCTCCAGACTCAATTGAGTAAATTAATAATTTACAGACATCCAACTGTAAATTGTATTATATTTTTTGTGTTCTACATTGTTCAGCCGCTCTACAGTCACATATTGGGTCGGATAGTATAACTACCCCAGCGGTGCATCAGTTAGGCACATCTGCCTACCCCGGTTCGAATTTCTTTTTTCCCTTTCACTTTCAATCACTTTTTTTTTTGACGTAACAAATATGTACTATACTATACATCCAAAAGATAAATAAATATTTTGATTTGATTTGAATTCGGTTTATGATTCTCCATTCGCGTTGTTTCAACATGAAGCCGATCGGCGCGGCAGTCGGTTCGGCTATCAGTTGGTTGTTATGTGCACTATCCCAATTGCGCCACCATGTCGTATCGATGCAGAAATTACTGTCAACTAATTCTCTTGCTTCTTTCCATAATGAATTTCTTGACCCTAACCAGTCATGAATGACAGGACAATGCAATGTTTTGTGTCGGTTTCAGTTTTAGGTTCTTCTTGTTACAATCCGCTGTGTAGCAGCACCAGATTGTTGACTATTAGTTACGTATAAACGTGTGCAGAGTAAACCACGGGCAGGTTGTAAACTCTCGCTAACAGCCAAAAGGCAAAACAAGCATGTGATACTCACCGGGGATTTCAATGTAAAGAATAATTATTGTGGGGGGAGGGGGGTACAAAAAACGGACATAGGAGGGGAAGAACTACTGGAATGGGCTGAGTCCATGGATCTCACCATTCTAAACGACGGGAGAACACCAACCCTAGTCCGACATAACGGAGTATCATACATTGATCTTACCCTAGTTAATCACGATGTAGACCCAAAACACCCGCGGTTGTGGGTCCTGAGAAACGAACTGTCGATGAGCGATCACCATTACATTCTAACTAGAATGCCTGCCACAAACAAGAGGTCGAGGGCAATGTGGAGATTCGGTATTACAGACATCGTAACACTAAATAGGACTTTCACGAAAGAAATTAGTAATAAGGAAATTAACACGGAGAGCTGTGAAGAGTCTCTGGGAAAAGCATTTAGGAAACTCCTAACCAACTCCTAAAGTGCGGAGAAGACTACAAGTTGCCCTACTGGTGGTCAGAAGACATACAAAACAAAATTCCAGAAACAAGGCGTAAAATGAGTCAGTTCCAAAGGAGCATAGAAGTGGGAGATAGAGGGAAAAGACGATCTGAATAAAAACAAGCAAAGCGCACGCGAAAAAAGTCAATATCAGAGGCAAAGAAAAAAGCCTGGTCCAAATTATGTGACAGCCTAGAAACTGACATCTTAGAAACTAAGGATAGCCTAGAAACTGAGGATATAAAATCGTCAGAGCTCAATTAAATGCACCAAACCCGATGATCACGCTACCGCTGTAGGAACATGAAGAAGTTTTCGATCAACTTTTCATCACTAGCGGGGAAGATTTACCTTTGAGATAAACCTCTCACCACTTCCTGAAACGTAAACGACCTTAACGAGGACGAGGTGATAGGGTAAGGAAAAAAATAGAGTTGGACAAGTCTCCCGGCCTGGATGGAATATTGCCTGAAGCAGGAAAGGCAGTTACAGGTAGTAACACGGAATACTTTGTAATCCTCTTCAAATCCCTGCTCGAGTCGAACCGGTTTCCCGATACATGGACACTCTCAAAATAGATCCTGTTTGTAAAACCTAGGAAAACAGTGGACGAGGCAGTTAAATACAGACCAATATGTCTGATCAATGTGCTCGCTAAGGTGTACGAAAATATTGGAAACCAGAGAATTCAGGAGAAAATTGAGACAAACGGGGGTCTCCATAGAAATCAGTACGGATTTCGTAGAGGGAAAACCACAATTTGCGCGGTAGAGCACGTGATCCACATTGCAGAAAAGGAAATGCAACAAGGCCCATGGAATGCCCTTGTCCTTATTGACGTACAAAACGCCTTCAATTCTGCTCTGTGGCACAAAATTCTATCTAAATTTGAAAAGAGCGGAATTAGCCAGTACTTAATCAACCAACCCTGTACAATCATACTTCAGAAATCGCGTCATGCAGATAACATCCAAGATAAAAAAAATATTCTGGGAGGTGTACCGCAAGGTTCGGTCCTCGGGCAAACCCTATGGAACGTGTTGTATGACGATGTCACGTCTGTGGATACGGAGGAGGGAGTCGAACTAATGTGCTATGCGGACGACCTGGCTGTATTAGTGTCTGCAAAACATCCCGAAGAGCTGGTACCCAAGGTAAATGCAACGTTAATCACTATAAACATGTGGATGAAACGGAATGAATTGAAAGTGGCCGTGAATAAAACCGTGGCAGTAGTCCTAAATAGAAAAAAAACTACCACCTATAAAGTTTACCAAGGGAGGAGAAAATATCTATTCCGTGCGACAGATAAAATATCTGGGCATGGTAATAGATAGGGGGCTATCGTTCGGGCGACATATTCACTATGCGTGCGAGAAGGCGAAACGTACGATGAAGGCCCTAGGCAGCATACTGCTTTTCGTGGCTTAGAAGTCCAGGACAACAGAAAAGGAAGGTGCCAGCGATGGCACTGGAGTCGATAGTGGTGTACGGGGCTGCACGATGGGTCGGGGCAGCAAGACGTCAAATCTATAGGAAAAAATCATGTGCACCTAAAGATTAATAGCCTTGAGAGTATGCAGTGCATTCCGCACAACATCTACACATGCCGGGCTCGCAGTGGCAGGCTTCGTACCGTTACAAAGTAGGAGGTGCCGTTACACCTCCTTGCCGAAGAGAAAAAGCGACCATATGACCTGCACAGGACAATAACAATAACATACCGGAAAGAACGGAGGTAAATGACTTACCAGAAGTGACAGACAAAATGGGACCTTGCTAAAGTGGGAAGGTGCACCCACTGGATTATACTAGACATCAACAAATGGGTAGGGAGGAAGCATGGGTGGGTAAAGTTCCACATTACACAGTGCCTTACAGGACACGGAGTCTTATGCTCCTACATGGAGAGAATTGAAGAGTGGGGGAAGGCACAATGCCGATACTGTACAGCAGATGATACTCCAGAACACAGAATATTCCATTGTGGGAATTTTAATAACGGAAGGGACAATATAAAAAGAGACCTACCTGCGGCAACCATGTCCGCGGAAAGCATAATAGAGGAAATGATCGCATACAAGGACAGCTGGGAAACTGTGAAGAATTTTGTAGAAGTGATTTGGAAAAAGGCAAAAGATGAACTAGGAGAACAGAGCAGAGAAAGAGGCGACACCTGAGAAAAGGATATTAAGACCAAACCTGTAGGACGTAAGGCTGAAAAGCGGGAACACTACAGGAGAGAAATAAAGAGGAGATGGTTTTAATGGGTATGACTGCCTTAGAGGGCCAGTGAGCACCACACTCCCCAAAATTGAAACCATAGTTTAAAACCGTAAAATTATTTCCTCTCCTCTGTGAAAAAAAAATGTTGTCATTGTGTTGTACGTTGTGCTACATGTTGTACAATGAATTTTTCCACGACATATTTTGTGGAATACGATAAATAAATAAATAAATATGGGTTGAGAAAAGGGGATTTTGTCAATAAACTGGAAAGCTAAAAGGGAAAGTTTAATTTCACCTCATAAATCTAATCATTTGTTTTCCAGCGTTTTTTTTACTTTGTAATATCCTAACTTCATCCTTAAGCATGTTATAAAATCGATTTTAAATATTTTCAGTCGTCTTTGAGCAATTTAGTAATAAGCAAACTATGCAAATTGACTTAATCGTACGCGTAATTTTTGTACGCGCGAGCACGATAAACTTTGCAGAAATATTCCAAAAATATCATGTGGAAAGGACCGTCGGCATCGCCTCGTATTCATTTTCTTGTTCTTCTCAAATAATCAACATAATCCCAAAACATACAAAACTGTAGAAAACTCAGCGTCCAAAGTTCTTATCTAACTATGTGCAACTAAGATAGGATAGGGATCCGGATATACAATAATCTACCTGAAAGGCAAAGGCAAGAGCCTTCTCGAACCGTTTCACAAAACAAGTAAAAAACAACAAAAGACCTTCTACCGTCTCGAAGAATTTCTTTAAGCTCAAACTGAATGTTAGTTTTCCATTAATTATTTGTTCGATACGTCTTGACATACACAATGCGTACTGCGGTATCTATTTGGTTAAATAAATAAACATAATTTGATTTTATACGATCTTGTTTAGTAGGTACTGTGTGTATATTTTTGTCTTCCGTCATCATCTATTCTTGTTTATCAAATATTTTCTATCTGTCCCTTTCCTTCATATGATTTCTATCCAGAATGTATGCAGTTTTATTTGTCTAATAAGTGCATTCGTAATTACTGTGTTTAAAATTATATGCTTTTTTATCCAATCGTATATGGTTTAGACTTGCCAATTATGATTGATCTGATGTCGGATATTAAACTATATTGCTACATGAATATATTTTCAAATACAATGGCTAGTAATATAATCTAATGTTGCGAGGTCTAGTTTCTATACTAACTACAATGCTCGTCTATATTGCTCACTACAATAATATATTATAATTAATTATTGTTTCTATAAATATGTAAATAACAAATGGTTAACATTCTTATTATTAATTATAAGTAATATTTATGATATTGTGGATCAGAAATTACGGAAATTCTTACAAAAAATCCGTATATTATAAACGAATTTCCGCCAGCTTCTGTCCAGACCAGACTTTTATAAATAAATCATTATCATCATATCATATATATATATATATATATATATATATATATATATATATACATATATATATATATATAAATATACATATATATATATATATATATATATATATATATATATATATATATATATATATATGTATATATATATCACACGTGCAAAAGTCAAATTCACTCCAAGAAAAAGACCACTACTCAAGCAGACACCACAAAAATTTGACATAGAGAAACTGGAATGGAAACATCCAACTTACAGGAACAATGAGAAAAAATCCCCACAGATAATTGGCCTGACTTCCAGAAGAAAATCACACAGACAGCCAAACAGACAATCCCACTCAAAAGAAAGTCCAAACATCCCTGGTGGAACCAAGAATGCGAAGACGCGATGGAAGAACGAAAACTAGCACTCAAAAGATACGCGACTAAAAAATCAGATGAAACCTTAAAAGAGTTCCTGGAGATCAGAAAAGGAGCGGCAAAAACAATCAGACAGATCAAACGCAGATACATCCACGAACAACTAGACCCGATCGAACAGGATTTCCGCAACTATAACTCACACAACTTCTACAGAACATTTGCCAATAAAATTATAGGCTATCAACCTCAAAATCTATGTTTGAGAAAACCAGACAAAACACTAGCACTGACCAACACGGAGAACTGCGAACTCATAACACGATACTTTGACTCACTACTGAACTGCCTACCCCCACCAGAGAGATTCCAACACGAATTGAGATAACCTACAACACCACCATCACCTCCCCCAACAACAGAAGAAATCAGAACACACATCCAACGGCTAAAGAACAACAGAACCTCAGGTGAAGATGGCATAGTCGCAGAACTATTGAAAAACCTAGACAAAAACGCACACCAAGAACTCACAGAAATTATCCACGAAATCTGGAACACAGAAAAAGTACCCGAAGACTGGAGATGCGCTCTCATTCATCCGCTCTTCAAGAAGGGAGACCGGACAGATGTGAACAACTACAGAGGGATCTCCCTTCTTCAAGTAACATACAAAATTTTCTGAGCATGCTTACAAGAACCAATTCAGACACAACTTGAAGGCAAAATAGGCGAGTACCAAGCGGGCTTCAGGCCTCACAGATCTTGCCTAGAACAAATATTCAAACTCAAAAGATGCCTAAGAATTAGAACACTCAGCAACAAACCCACGGTCTGCACATTTGTTGACTTTAAAAAGGCGTACGACTCAGTAGACCGGACATCACTCTTCAACACGCTAAACGAACTCGGACTGGACACAAAAACACTGAACCTAGTAAAGGCAACACTCACAGATACATACTCCAAAGTGAAATTCATGGGAGAAAATTCAAGACCTTTCAAAATTGAAACAGGAGTCAGACAAGGTGACGGCCTCTCCCCACTCCTGTTCAACCTCATTTTGGACAAAGTAATTAGAGAATGGAACACAACACCCACCACTCTAGGCAGAAGCGGTATCACCTTTAAATGCCTAGCATTGGCAGATGACCTTGCAGTTCTAGCAGACACTGAGGAACAAGCGATCCAACAGGTAGAAGCCCTCAAAAAGTGCGCTGAAAAAGTTTAACTACAAATATCGTTCGAGAAAACTGAGTACATCTCAACAAACAAAAAAGACACACAACAATTACAGACGAAATACGGAACAATAAACAGAGTTACAAAATTCAAATACTTAGGAGAAATCATACAACATACAGGAATTGAGAAAGAAACTCAAAAGTCAAGGAGAGAGAAAGTAAGAAAAGGCTACGGCATGACTGCAAACATCTACAACAAGAAGAACCTTGGCATCCAAACAAAATCAGACATTACAATACAGTAATCAAACCCGCCATACTATACGCATCAGAAACTATAGCCTCGAATAAAGGTGACATGGAAGCCCAGAAGAAAGAAGAAAGGCGAATCATCAGAAAAATTATTGGACCAAAACTCACAGATGAAGGATATAGACTACAATCAATCGAAACCACGGAAAAACTGTCTAACATAGAGAACGACATCAGAAAACACAGACTTAGATTCTGCGGACACATCTCAAGACTCCCGGAGACCAGACTAACTAAACAGATGCTGAACTTCCTACAGAAACGTAAAGTCAGTACTAAGTGGATGAAATAAGTAATACAAGACCTAGAAGACCTAGACATCATGTAAAAGAGACCAAGAAAAAGACTGGAACCTCCTGGACCGAAGAACGAAAACAGGCACACTCACAGAAAATGCGGGAAATCCGGGCCAAGAAGAAGAAAAAGATGTGAAAACCATGAAAACTTAGCGCCATCTACTTTGGGTGCAATCCGAGGATAATATACATATATATATATATATATATATATATATATATATATTAATATAAAGTAATCTTTAAATAGATTAGGTTATAAATAATTCACTTTAGCTGTAACTATAAATGATTTTATTAACAAATATATACAATAAATTATTAAAAGATAATCCTACCTATAAATGAAAAGATTATAAGACCTTTAACACACTTATTTAAAGATTTACAATTTATTCGTGTATATTTTATTAACATCAAAATACACGTCTCTGTTGTATATTAAAATAGCATGTGTGTGTCTTCGTTTGAACATATGGTTAATGTTAGCATCTAGTGTCAACATAATGTAAGTTACATTTACAAATCCCTAGATGTTATAATAAGGGTGCTAAATTGGGAATAGGATATGATTATCTAATTTACACCACCGCTGCTAGGGCGACTCTTTTTCTCACAAGGAGAAAAATAGTAAGGTCTCAGCTTCCTACTATGCATCACACTTTCCTTGTTTTTCTTATTACACTTTAGTTTATACATAGAGTTTGAAATTTACTTGCTGATGATGAATGGTCCGTTCTTTATTTCTTCTAGCTTGCCCCTGTTTAATTTATTTCCATTCATAGCATACACCAATTCTCCTTCTTTGAATTGATGTTCTCTTTTATTTACATCAAATTTATTTTTATTTTTGAGAAAATATTTTTCCAAGTTTCTGAATGCTACTTCTATCTTTCTCTATATCTTCTTTTTTGTGTAACTTTTCGGGAATAATATGAGAACTCTGTTCGTAAAATAGGTAAGAGGGCGAGTATTTTGTTACATTATGATTTGTAATATTATATTCTCTTACGCATTCTTCTGCTAATTTTGGCCATGCTTGTTTATCTCTTTCATTTATCTTACACCTTATCTATCTATTTACCAGAGACTGATTCAGTCTTTCATTTAAACCATTTGATTGTGGGGAGTCTATAGATGTGAATAAAAATTGATTTTTTTTTCTTTAAGGTACTTTTTAAATTTAATTGAATTTAAAGCACTATATTGGTCTACTAATATCATCTATATTTCGTTTTCACTTATGATCGGGTTAATTAATTTAATGAAATCATTTGGAGACTGGGTAGTTGATGTCGAAATCCAAGCATATCTAGAGAAATGTTCCCTAGTGAATGCATATATTTCTTTGTTGATCCATTGCCAACAAAACCACCTATTGTGTCTAATGACATAATTTCAAATGGGTATTTTGCTGGTCCGTTTTGATAATGGACCTATTTCTCTTGGACCCCTTGATTCATTCTTTATGCATGTCTCGCATATGTTACAATAATCTCTTATTAATTTATCCATATTCTTGAAGTAATAGAATGGCCTTATTTTTTTCTGCCATTTGATTATTACTAGGGTTTTCTACCCGGGTACCCGGATCCGGGTATACCTGGGTATATGAAATTTTTAGTACCCGGGTACTATTTCATTGTTAGACCCGGGTACCCTTTGATCACTTTGATCACTTTGATCACAGAATTCAACAAAATTCTCGGAAAATTATTTCTAATTAGCGCCTTAGAAATTATATTAGCAAATTTGCACTACAAACAATATTATCCTATAAAGGCTTAACAAATGTTATGTTAAAACATTTAGCTAAAGTACATAAAATAAAGGTCGAAAAACAGAACTTTGCGTACGAAAAAGAAGTGCCATCGACATCATCTTCTCAATCTAAATCTGACCGTGAATAACATTTTTTTTTCAACCTGGTATTAAAATTTCCGAAATTATTGCACGTTTGGTTCTACAAGGCGGTATTTCCATTCGGGCCGTCACTCGTAGTAAATTCATCCGAGAAGCTTTTCATCATAAACAGCTAACTTTAGTGTACTAGAAGTGGTACTAGAGTATTATGAACAAGAATAAGTGTGGTTAGCGTCTAACTCTTGATGAATGGACAAGCTTAAAAAACCGTCGTTACTTAAATATATACTTGCATTCTGTTGACAGAACAGTATTCTGTAGTATAAAATTGCCTCTTTTTCTGAAAAAATTGCAAGTACCCGGGTATACCCGGGTATATGAAAAAATAATACCCGGGTATTCAAAAAAGTCGGGTACGCAAAAACCCTAATTATTAACCCTTTAATTAAACAATTTAACAATTTTTTTCCAAATTCTTTAGATACATATATTCTTTTAGTATTTTTTAACATTTTGAAATTTATATCACCGTTTTTAAAATTATTTTTTAAACTTTCGATTTCATCTTTAATATTCATATCTTGATCATTAATTATTTCTTCTATCTTGATCATATTCACCATTTCTAAACAATCTTCTTTATTTACGAAAACTTCCAGAACTGGGTTTTTCAGGTATCAGATTCTATATTTTCTTTTCCTTCTTTGTAGACCACTTTAAAATTATATTGTGTTAAGTATAGCATCACATCTCCTAGTGCTGCATCAGTTCTCGCTTTTGATTTTAAATTTACAAGTGATTTATGGTCTGATGTGACTATGAACTCTTTACCTATTAGATAATGTTGCCAGTATACAATCGCCTCCTTAATTGCTAAACATTCTAAAAACATTACTTCTTTCTTCATTTGGCCCGGTGTCAGTTTCTTTGAGAAGTATGCTATTGGATGTAGAGATCCATCTTCCTGGCCTTGCTTTAGAACTGCACCAAGCCCCTATCGGCTTGCGTCCACTTCTATAACTGTATCTTTATTTATGTCGTAGATTGCTAAAATTGGTGTTGTGCATAAATATTTTTTCATTTCTATAAAACAATTTTCGCATTTTTCAGTCCATTTAAATCTTTCATTTATTTTTTAATAAATTGTGTAGTGGTGCCAACTTTTGTGTACAGTGGTCGATGAATTTTCTGTAGAAATTTATTTTCCACAATATTTGACGAACCATTTTTTTGATTTTGGACGATTAAATTCCTTAATCGCAATTAAAATATCTTTAATTGGGTAAACTTTACCATCTTCAATTACGTGACCTAAGAATTTTACAGAATGTCTAGCAAACATATATTTTTTCTTATTTTAGTTTAAAACCTTCTTTCTTAATTGCTTCGAAAAATAACCGAATATGTTCTAAATGGTCATTAAATGATTTTGAAAAGATCAGTATATCGTCTATATAATTTACACAGAATTTGTTTAAATTATATCGTCTGATTATACTTGCCAGAACTCTTTGGAAGATAGCGGGCGAATTTCTGTATCCGTTGCCAGTGCCCTTTTGTGGCTCATTGCCAGTGCCCTTTCTTGTTATAAAGGCTGTTTTTTGTTTGTCTTTTTCTCTAATTGGCATAGACCAAAACGCTGAATTTATATCTAATGCCGTATACCAGTCACAGTCGTTAACATCTACTACTAAATCTTCTATTCTAGGGAATGGCTGTGGTTCTGGTACCACCAATTTATTAAATTCTCTCAGATCAATACATAATCGAGTTCTTTTTCCCTCTACTTTTTTGAAAGCTAATTGCACCGGTGATGCAAAAGGTGAACTCGATTCTTCTATCAGGTCATTTTCCAATAGTTTTGAAATTTGCGAATCTATTTCTTCCTGGTCCGGGAATGAGCATCGATATGGTTTCTTTGAGATATATCTGTTTTCTTTTAACTTTATTTTGACTTCCCCAGCTTTAACTGAACCGACATCATATTTATCTTTTGCGAAACATAATTGGTATTCCTGAATTAATTTATAGATTTTCATTCTCTTTTCTTCATCTAAGTTAATCAAATTTTCCTCAAAATGTTTAATATTTCTGTATTCGTCAGTTGTAGATTGGTTTCCTTTTATGGCTATTTTCTTCGGGTGTATGTTATTAGTAGCTTCTTCTTTTATTTCGTCATCGTTGATATTATCTACGTCTATTATTTTATCATTTATTCTTTGTTTAATTTTTAAGTCTTCGTTTTTTATTAAATTAAACTTTTTTATTGTACCTATCCAATCCATTCAATAGATCATAGTTAAAATTGTCATTTTTTGCAACTATTAAATTTAATTTGTCTTCTATTTCTCCAATTTTCATATGCAGGTTAACCCGGTTTTCACTAAATTTCACACCATTTATCGTTTTCAATATACTTTTATTCTTTATTAATTTTGTTTTTAGTTATTTTATTACTTTTTCATTAATTAGTGAACATATAAAGCCATTATTGTATACTGTTGGAATTGCTTTCTCTTTATTTGAAATTACTTTAATCTTTATTATTGAAGGTGGTGTGGAATTCACCGGGCCAATTAGTTTGTTTTTCATATTGTTATCTTGTAGACATACCTCATTTCCAAACATCTTCATCTTCTTCAGTTATATTTATTTCATTTTTTGTGGTTCTTTTATTCCAACATGCCTGTATTGGATGGAAACACTTTTTAAGACCCAACGATTCATATTTTGTGCATGGTATCTTCTTAATTTTTGAATTTTTCAATAATTTATCTTAATCAGATTTTTTTTTTTTTTTCACTTTTCTTACTTCCCAATACTTGATTGTATGATGGTAATCATTAATTTTCTTTAGTTCGTTTATTAAAGCATCAATAGTATTAATTTTCACCCTTTCCAATTTATTTTGTATTTCAGCCGGCAAATTAAACACAATTTGATATATCCTAAATAATTCTGGTATACTTGTATCCGCTTCAAGTAATAATCGTTCTTTCTTAATTACGTATTCGATTAATGATCCAGAATTATATTTATATCCAAATGCAGCGCAGATGGGATCCCAATTTCATTTTTCATAAGTCAACAATTTTTTTTTTTAGGATTGTATAGTATTAATAACCGTTTTCAAAGCTAGTAGTTCTGCATGGTTTTGAATATTCCTAAATTCTTCTGGGATTTGATACCATACTACTTTGTCCAATAATATTCCAATTAGTCCGTACTCCTTTCCATTAATCTTCATCAGGTGTAAGTGTAGTTTTAGTTGAGTATTGGTATTTTCTTATTGGTATTTTCTTATAATCTTTTTGTAGTCTTCAAATAGATTAGGTTATAAATAATTCACTTTAGCTATAACTATAAATGGTTTTATTAACAAATATATACAATAAATTATTAAAAGATAACCTTACTTATAAATAAAATAATTATAAGACCTTTAACACACTTTTTTAAAGATTTACAATTTATTCGTGTATATTTTATTAACATTAGAATACACGTCTATGTTGTATATTAAAATAGCATGTGTGTGTCTTTGTCCGAACATATGGGGTATGTTCCGATATACACTGCGAGCACTGATCAGTGCTCTTACTGGGAAGAAATTCGTTCCGTTATGGACTGACAGTATACTGCCGCAGTATCCTACGGAAATGTATGACGTCATAAATAGTCGCCATTTACGTACTGTGAGCACTGGCGGTCTCGAGGTAAGGTGCTCTCAGTGCCTTGATCATTATTATCATTGAATTTTGCTATGGCCGTTATTGACATGAAAAATTAAAAAAAATTGCGTTTGTTGCAGTGTGAAACCAATACTTTGTACGAATTGAAAGTTACTGATGAAATTTATAATCGTGCATCCATCGGTAAATATTCAATTGCATCACAATTAAATTCATAACCTAAGTATTTTCTCGTTATCTTGCAGACATGGCAATTAATTCAATGGGCAATTAACTTGAATATTCAATTTTTAAATATAACTACATTCAAACAATAATTTTTCTTGTTGACAGTTGCCAGTATACTGGACTGTGTTCCGTTTTAAACAGTAACCAGTATAGATAACTATAAAGAAACGGCTTCGCAGTATACTAAATTGACGTCACGCCCTACATTGCTCGCAGTGTATATCGGAACATACCCATGGTTAATGTTAGCATCTAGTGCCAACAAAATGTTACATTTACAAATCCCTAGACGTTATAATTAGGGCGCTAAATTAGGAATAGGATATGATTATCTAATTTACACACACACACATATATATATATATATATATATATATATATATATATATATATATATATATATATATATATATATATATACATACATATATATATATATATTTATATATATATATATATATATATATATATATATATATATATATATATATATATATGGTATTTGGAAGAACAGTAGAGAAATGAGGGCGATGAAGTAAATGACGAATGAAGTAAAGGTCCATGGAGACCATTCTACTTCTGATCAGAACTAAGATATGCTGGACAGTGGACCGCGGTCAAACTATTATCGTTAATCAAGACAACATCCCACTGTATATCAAATCTATACTTTTATTATATATATATATATATATATATATATATATATATATATATATATATATATATATATATATATATATATATATATTTATTTATATATATATATATATATATATATATATATATATATATATATATATATATATATATGTTTTAGTTATTAACATCAATCATACGTTCAGTGTTGTTAGGTTGCCTATTTCTTTATCGTTCAATATGAACATAATGCACGACGCCCTGTTTTTTCTCAACCGTTTTTATTTAGATAAATGGATGTTCTTTCTACAAACCGGGGAGATTGAAACGAAATTGCTCGCGCTACTAGTATGCGTTTACAAAGAGGGAAAAAATGCTCATATAATGTGAGAGCGTATACCTGCCTTGTGATTTATTATTATCATCACTTTATTGTTCAATCGAAAGTGTTATTTTAAATTTGTTAACATGTTCTCATTCGATTATAATACGAGAATGTATTTTTGGATCATATCCTTTGCATAGTATTTGTTTTCAAAATTATTTCCAACAAGATTTGACTGTCAAAACTAGACAGATAGGGCTAGACAGACGACACTCATATCTATAGTTTAGAAGATTTTTGAAAAACTTTTATTTGAAAGATTGGTTACATTTTCAAACAAACGTAAAATGATTATCCTGTAACAAGATGATTTCATAAAGGGTAAGAATGTTGATACAGTTAATATCAATTATTATTAAGAATATTGATATCAACTTTTAGCAGATGAAATAGAGACCCTGAAAGCAATACATATACATCACGATCTGCTAGTTGACCTTTCCAAAGCTTATGACTTAGTCGAACATAAAATATTGCATGGGAAACTACGGGATTCGGCAAGTGGCATTGGTTTTGCTAAAACCCTATCTAGCCAATATATTGCATATTACCAAGCTGAAAACACCTTCTGTCGTCCACGCCAAGTCCAGTAAAAATTTTCACAAAAATTTTACATATATATATATATATATATATATATATATATATAATTACGGGCCAATGGTACCCCCTTACGGGGTGACCATATTTGCTGGACTTGGCGTGGACGACAGAAGGTGTTTTCAGCTTGGTAATATATATATATATATATATATATATATATATATATATATATATATATATATATATATATGTATATATGTGAACGTGAACATGAACGTATTTTTTGCTCTCCCTCCTTTTTCGACCTAATACACCGTAAAAGAGGGTTGAAACAACAGACGCGAACGCAAACTCAAACCTATATATTTAGAGTATGAGGACTGATGCCTGCTCTTAGCTAGAAAACATCAAGAGGCAACCTCTAAGGATCAATATCTTAGTTGTAATCAACGTGCTCTTTCTTAAAGATCACCACAACCACTTTCAACTTGAGGTAATCATGATGCAACAAAAGAAAAATCCGCTACCCCAGGCCTCAGTCACCGCGATGGACTTTTCTGGTCATCGGATTCTGGGGGACCAGGAATATCATGAGAAGAAGAGTCGGAGCATCTTTATGTTAATACTCCATTCAAACTTGGAAAACTAAAACAACTGTTAGAAAACATGTTAGATAAATTTCAAATAAAAATTCTTACGATTGCGGAGACACGTTTTCAAGACGAAAATCATTTCAACACGGAAAATTATTGGATTTATAAAGGTAAACCTGCTGTCTGAAGATGTACACCTGCATTGTTTGGGACGGGATTTGCAGTACACAAATCAGTCATGGATAACATTAATGAATTTAATTCAATATCAGAAAGGATCTGCACACTCTCCTTCAAATCAGGCAATAAAGGTTACACGATCATCAATGCACACGCACCTACAAATGAGTTTAACTAAAAGAAACCACAAGAAGTTCAAGACTTCTGGTAAGACATGGAAGAAGTATCCAACAGCATAACTGAAAGACATGTTAAAATTTAAATGGGATACTTTAATGCGCAATTTGGTAAGGAGAGAAAATATAGACAAATCACAGGCCCATATTCAGCTTACTATCGCACAATTAAAAATGGAGGACACCTCATAAAATATTGTCAAAATTTTAATCTCAAAATTATGTCGACACCATTTCTAAAGCTGAGACGGAAACTTACAACATGGAAATACCTAACACCGTATGGGGATTATTCCAGATTGATCATGTGGCCAAAATTTCTAACAAAAATATGCAGGAAATTTTAAATGTCAAAACGCGTAAAAGGTTCTTCGCGTCAGATCATTATTTGTTACAAGTTAAGATTAGACCAATTCCAAGACAGAAAAAGACAGTAAAAAACAAAATTGTCATGCCTGATCCAGAATATTTGCGGATAAACAGGGACAAAATCATTGAAGAAATTAATAGGCATCCAACAGACACTTGGACAGATCTTGCGACCACAGTTTAGAAGGCAATCCATTGGGCGCAACCTCCTAGAAAAAGAAAACATAGGTGGTTGAACGCAACTTGTGATCAAGCCATTAAGAAAAGAAAACAGGAGTGGATGAAGTTCATTAGTAACAGAATATCCGAAACATGGAAAGAATTTCACGAAGTTCAGAAACAATCATCAAAGGAAATTAGAAGAGAAAAACGAGCATACGACGACAACAGGCTAAAAGAAATTGAAGAAGATTTTAAGAGAAATAATACAGGAAATTTTTACAGAATATTCAAAGAAAATATTAAGGGTTATCAACTTCCTAGCCTCTGTTTTAGAAGGACAGATGGGTCCCTGGATACGAACACTAAAGAAAACTGTACATTTCTCAAACAATACTTTAATACTCTTCTTAATTGTAAAGAACACCTGCAATAGAGGAGATAGAGGGGATCATACAACATATGAAAAATAACAGAGCGGCAGGAGTAGATGGCATTTTTGCTGAAGTGTGGAAGCTTCAAGATACAGACATTATAAAAACAATACATAAGATCATTACAGACATTTGGAACACAGAAAAAATGCTAGAAGAATGGAAATGTGCCTTGATCCACCCATTACATAAAAGGGGTGCTTAATATATTATATTAAGGGTGCATTACATAAAAAGTCAGATCCAAATAATTACAGAGGTATTTCACTAGTGCCAGTCACTTACAACATATTCTCTAAAGTGTTATTAAACAGACTAGAACCACAAACAGATCATCAAATAGGTAAATACCAGGCTGGCTTTGGGAAAGGGAGATCATGCATCGAACAAATTTGGAACCTACGAACAATATTTAAAGTCAGACAGACAAATAACACTGTACTTACCTTTGTGGACTATAAAAAAGCGACAGCATTGATAGACAAACGCTCTTTGCAATACTGGAAGAATATGGCATTGACAAAAAAACCAGAACACTTATACAACTAACGCTCACGGACACCACCTCTAAGATCAAGTTCATGGGTGATATTTCAGAACCCTTTCAAATACGCACAGGTGTCAAACAAGGAGACGGCCTCTCACCAATTTTGTTCAACATGGTCAGAATTGTTAAGCAGTGGGAGGAACATGTAAAAGGCATTCAGTTAGGAAGAACAGGCGAAACAAAAGCATCATTAAATGTTTGGCATTTGCATATGACGTTGCCATAACCAGCAATAACACACAGTAGGCAAAAGAAGCAATGGAGCGATTACATGAAATAGCCGCTAAAACAGGTTTACAGATATCTTATGAGAAGACCCAATACATGGAACGACATACCAACAATGTACATACCATACAAACGACTTATGAATCTATACAAAGAGTGGAAAAATTTAAATACTTAGGGGAATATATACAAATAGGAGGATTAAACAAGAAGGCTAACCTAAAACGAACGGAAAAACTCCAGAAAGCATACAAACTTACATGATCACATTATAATAAGAAAAGCATATCAAGGCAGGCCAAACTCAGACATTACGAAACAGTTATGTTGCCTGAAGGATTGTATGCGTCAGAAACGACCACAATTGGAGCATCTGGCACCATAGAAACAGAAAAAATTGAACGCAAAATTCTTACGAACATATTTGGAGCAGTACACAGAGATGGGATATGGATGAAAAGACCTACCTAAGAACTATATGAACACACAGACAGACTCACAAATATCATTAGAAAACGCAGACTAACTTTCTATGGGCACATACAGAGAATGAACAATAAACGACTTACAAGAAAAATCTTTGATGTAGTAAACAGTTCAAATAGGAAAACAAATTGAAAATGAAATAGAAGATGATTTAAAGCAATTGGGGATCAATCAGCAAATGATAAGAGACAGGACAAAATTCAGAAGCAAAATTAAAATACCATTTTTTTAGTAAGCGAAAGGAAGATGATTGGAAGGAACATTGTAGACAGAACAAAGGAAACAGGAGCATAGTCAAAGGATGAAGAGATTTTGGGAAGAGAAGAAAAATAAGGGAAAGTTGTGTAATCATGAGATATTTAAGTTCAAACACTGTTCATATGGGCAAAAATGATGTAATAATAATAATAATAATAATATATCTATATATAAGGTCTAAGTGATTTTCCCAATATTATTTCTTGCCGTCTGATCGTCTATTTGGCCGAATAGAAAAGTTCCCTTTTCACAATTTCCCTTGCTGGAAAATTGTATGATTTTAAAGCTGCTATTTCCTCAATTTTGCGCTTCACAGGTTAGTGGCATTTTTAGTTTTCGCCTTCGAAACGATTTCTGCACATCAGGAATGGGATAAAAAAAGACACCAAAGTAAGAGGTGAACTTTTTTATAATTCGGACGTTGGAACTTTCAAGATTGTGCCGAAGAAACACAAAACTATTCAGGATCTTAATCTTCCCGCTGTGGCTGCTTGCGTTCCTAATGCTCCAGCAAAGACAAATGACTTTAACAATTTGCTCCCTAAGCATTTTGGGGATCAGCGGATGGAAATCGAATCCCTCAAATATTACAGAGCCATAGTGAGGAACTTTTTTTTTTCCTTCTTTTAAATTCTCTTGGATAATTTACGATCTGTCTAACGACAATAAGTAAATTTGGTGTAACATCGTCAACTCTTGTAAGTATTTACCTAGTGGTAAATACCTCTTCATCCTACGGCACTCATATTACCATATCAAGCGGGAGTCTGTGTTTCAATCTACGACTTCCATGTCCAGTGAACAAAACAAATATGATGTGGAATTTGCCAGCTCAACGAAAACCAGAAAAATAGCATTGTTTTTTTTTAATATCATGTCTTTCTATTAACTTAGGTGGATGATAGCCATCTGCAGACGCGTTTCGAGATTTAGCTGCACTAAGGAGAGATAAATCTCGAAACACGTCTGCAGATGGCTATCCACTAAAGTTAATAGAAAAACATGATCTTGAAAAAATAATGTTATTTTTCATGATTCGTTTTTCAAGCTGTTTTCAACAATTTCTTGCATTTCGGCTTAAAAAAGGCACAACTTTATTTGCTCTCTATGGCGAAGCTATGATCCGCAGGTCAGACACTGACCCACAATACTTTTTAAGTGACCCGGGCATTGATTTTAGAACTTTTAGAAATGTTCAATAACGCAACAAATTATTATTTTCTTATTAAAATTTCTCAACCACAAAGATATGAATATTAAATATATCAATACGAAACTTCTTCCCAAATTATTTTATTTTAAATATGTTGTTAGTTGTAATATGACAAAAATTAACCATAAATGCAAAAATACAAATAAACAAACGATACAAATCCCAGATCATACCAAACAGAATGGTTTGATAAATAATGTGTGATTAAAGAGAATAAAAAGAGTGTGTGTGTGTAATTTCTAAAGAAAAACTTACTTCACGTACATATAATGTAAAAAGACATTTTAAAAAGTTGCAATCTATTCTCGCCTTTTCAACAGATCAAGAAAGAAAAACATATTTTTCACAAAAAAAAAAGAATCATATTGTGTTGTGTTTTATACACGTTTTTAATCCCAATATAGTAGTAGTAGCAAGGCGTTCGACTGCGTAAGTAGGTATAGATCCTATGTTCTGGAACCTCCTTCACTCCTAGCCAAAAATCAAATCTGGTGTCAGAACGGCTTTAGCATGCACCCTACCATACCGAGACATACCGCCCGGCTGTCACCCTCTCAGTAGATGACGTCATCCGCCGCCGCGCATATTACCAAAATAATTATCTCGATTCCTTTTGGTTGCTTAATGAATAAATAACTACAGTTGACCGCGTGTCCCAATTTATATGTAATCTTATGGAAAAGTGTAACTTTAACAGTGATTTATGAAAATTAACATTACTTCTTATCTAAAACACGTACAAACTTTTTCTTAACTCAAGCTTCAAACTAATTTTGCGTTTGAAATTGTATCTGATTACTTAATGTGAAATAGTTGATGAGAATTTTGATACGAATTTGAGGTAGCTTTATTAGTAAATTGAACAGCCGTTGCACGAAAAGCCGTATCCTATCCATCCACTTTCCGTCCACTTTCCATCCACTTTCCGTTCACTTTCCGTCCACTTTCCGTTCAAAAGCTATTTAAGGGGTGATTGAAAACTGTTTGAAGCTGATTAAAAGCTGTTTAAAGCTGCTTAGAATCCGTTTAAAGCTAATTAAAAGCTGTTTAAGACTGATTGAAAGCTGACGGGATTTGGAATCAGGATCTGGGGTGGGGGGTGCTAGTGGGGATGGTGGTGGCGGGCTAGGAGTGAAGGAGGTTCCAGAACATCAAAATCAAAATATCACAAAATCATTTATTTCATTATTTAAGAAATTCATAATAAACAGAACACTCAATGAAATATGTCAGAATATCTGTCAAATACACGTGCTAAAACACCCGTACATCTGCACTTAATCGTAAATATTAAATATTTTTCACTAGCATATAATATTCCTCTAAACGGTAGGGTTAAATTTCATTTAAAAGCCTATGCAGTTCCCTTTTCATGATTTTCAAGTTGTCGATTTTTCTTATCACAATTGGCAGGTGGTTAAATATTTTCATATTACTGTATGGTGGGTATCGTTCAGTCATTGTCATACTATGCCTTGGGAGTTCATATGACACTTTGTTAAACCTGGTATTCTTTTGGCTTGGTTTTATGTACTTCTCAAATAAATGTTTGTGCTTGACTAAGAAGACAATACTTTCGAATATATAGAATCCCGCACATGTTAGTATGTTGGTCTTTTTAAAATGTCGTCTACGTGATTCTCGAAATGGTAGGTTTAATAGGATTCGCAACACTTGTTTTTGCACTCTAAACACACTTTTTATGTTGCCGTAGAAACAAGACTCCCTTGCCCCAGAACATGATGCCAAATCTCAGTATCGATTGGAAATTGGCAAAATAGACCATTTTCAAGATGTTTGTCTAGAGCAGGGGTCTCCAAACTACGGCCCGAGGGCCACATCCGGCCCGCGGACAGATTTTGTCCGGCCCGCGGAGAGCTACCATACTTAAAAACTCCTTTTAGAGAACATATTTTTTATAGCAAATTAAATTTAGTTTACTGAAGTATTCTAATTTTATGTTGAATAATTATTAATATGACATCTACATTGATATGGTCATGGGCTAACTACTCATTACATTGTTGTAGGCTTATTGTTATTGTTTTTGTGATAAGTTGGATGAAGAAACACAGAATTGTAATGAGTAAAGACATGTATAATATGCAGAAAATTTAACTTCAGTATATAATAACTAACAAATTATTGAAATGAATCCAACTAACATTTTATACATTTTAAATAAAAACATAACTTATAACAAGCATAATGACATATGAAATACTGATGATATTTATGTAATGGAGATTTTCCACTGAAAATAGTTTGTAGTTGTGGACTAATTTTACTTGAACCAATTATTAAAAGTGATTTAAGATGCTCATCAGTTAATTTAGATCTGTAAACATTTTTTGTGTACTTCATTTTGGAGAAGGTCTTCTCTCACAAATAAGTAGTACCAAAAACAGAAAACAGCCCACAAGCAAATTTATGCAAATTATCAAATTGTGTCAGTGGAAGACTCTTATAAAATTCCAACAAAGATGAGTTTTGATATTTGTTCTTAATTATATCACTGCACTGTAGATCAATCATTTCCATTTGAAGTTCCGGGGCTAGGGTTTCAATGTCAGTATCAAAAGTATTCTGAAAAATCTTAATTTGATTCGCAATGGCATCAAAGTCCGAGAAACGAGTATCAAATTTTTTTATTCAAATTTATTTTCAAAGCACTCAAAGTTTCGATTGCAAAATCGATAGGAAACTCAGTCTCAGTGGTGTGGCTGAATATTTCACATGTTTTAAAATGTGAAAAACATTTACTTCGTAGTTGTGATTAAAACATTATCAATTTCTTCCGGAATGATTTGATATTAGTGTATAAATCAGGAAGATGCTGGTTTTCTCCTTGCAATCTCAAATTCAGTTCGTTCACATGTTTTGTCAAATCAACATAGAATGCTAACTTCTACAGCCATGCGTTGTTCTGAAATTCAGTAAGAGGGCGATGCTTTTCATTCAAAAAAATTTCGATCACTGTTCGAAGTTCAAAAAAGGGCTGAAGGACTTTCCCACAACTAAGCCAACGTACGGCAGTATGATAAGGTAAGTCATTTTCTCCAATCTCTTCAATAAAATGTCGGAATTGTCGGTGATTCAGCCCAAAAGATCTGATAAAAATAACAGTTGATATGACTGGTTTCAGAACTTCAGACATATCCAAACATTTTCCGCACAAAGACTGTTGATGAATGATACAATGTAAGACTAATGGTTTTGAACCACCGTCATTTTCTACAGCCTTTGACACAAGAGCGACCACTCCTTTTTCTTTCCCACTCATGTTTTTGCCTCCATCAGTTGTAATACATTTCAAGTTTTTCCATCGAAGGTTCTTTTGATTAATGGCCGTTTCAGCTCGTTTAAAAATATCTGTACCAGTAGTTCTGCCATGAATACTATACATATCAAGAAGTTCTTCATGCACTTCATAGCTTTTATCTACTCCTCGAATATAAATCAACACCTGAGCAGTATCTGACACATCCGTTGACTCATCCAAGGCCAAAGAAAACCACTCAACATGTCCATTTTTGTCGAATAGTTGAGAGGATATAATATCAGCGATGTTTTCTACACTTTGAACCACAGTGTTTGCTGACATACTTACAGTTTTAAATAAATTTTTCCTTTTCAGGGCACATTTCTTCGGCTACTGCAATTATGCATTCTTTAAACATTTCTCCATCGGTGAATGGTTTTCCACGTTTTGGAATTTCAAGAGCCACACGAAAGCTGGCACGAGTTGCAGCCTCTTATACAGTTTTGAGTTTTGTAAATGAAGATTGCTGCGATTTCAATCCGCGCTTCATAGCTTCGAATTTTTCTGTCCGCAAACTTCCTGTATATTTTAAGTAATTTTGAAAATGTTTTGCTTCATAATGACGTTTAATGTTATATTCCTTGAGAACGGCTATGCTTTCATTGCAAATCAAACATAGCGCCTTGTTACTGGACTCAATTACGAAATACTGAATGTTCCACTGATCTTTGAATTTTCTGCATTCACTATCAATTTTTCGCTTCTTTTCCATACTACTAAATCACACACAAAAGCAACAATTCAAATCAAAATACTGTTACAAAGATGTCTTAAACTTAAACACGCACAAACACGTTTTAAGGAGGTACGCACTATTTTATTTCACAACAGTGTCATAGGAACTGACTTGTGGTTGCGCCACTAGCCTTCTTATATATTCCAATTACTGCCATCTAGAAGTGAGTGGAAGATACCAGAACTTTCTCGAACCAACGAGATTATTCTGTACGTGCTATTAGCGCCATCTGTTAGCGATAGAAGGTACTACCTATTTCCGCTTGTGTCCACCAGATGTCGTGTCACGTTACTCCTCATGGCTCGTACTCTACGACTAATCTAGAAATTACAGATAATGACAGGAAAATTAATAACATGCAGTGTTGCCGTTTTGCGGACTATAGTCCGATTTGCAGCCTTTTTTAAACTTTGTGTACTTTTTCGGACTTTTTTTTTATCAGTGGACTATTTCAATTTTTACCACCGGCAACAATGATAATATAGTTTTGGCCCTCGGAACTTACTGGAGTAATCAGTATGACCCTAAGGCTGGAAAGTTTGGAGACCCCTGGTCTAGAGTATTGTCGACGTGAATTCCCAATAGCCGCACAGCCTGTTGAATTTGAATAGTTTCATTTCCAAGTACGAATTCTTTTGGAAATATGGATGAACATCCTTTTGTTTGGAAAATAATTGTAATTGTTTTTTATTTATTCACTATTAGGCAATTTTCAGCGATCCAGGACAGCATTGAGCTCATTAACAAATTCGCATTACGAGTAATATCTTTCATTTATAAAAAAGATGGTCGTATCATCTGCATAATTGATCATGGTATGTTGGGGAGTTATAGGCGTTTGAGTTAAATCGTTTATGAATAGTATAAATAATAGAGGGCCCAAGGTTCTTCCTTGAAGAGTGCCTATGTTTATTAGCCTTGGTGGTGATTTTACTGTACCATGCTTTGTTAATAATTTAGTTATATGTGATCTGTTTGACAAAAATGATGTAACCAGTGCAAGGCGACTCCTCTTATGCCATAATTATACATCTTATCGAACAATATGCTATGGTCCACAAAGTCATAGGCTTTAGAGAGGTCCATTAGCATTCCCACAGTTATCTTTTTGCTTCTAGGTTTTCGCTTATAGCACTCATAAGTTGGTAGCATGCAGTCTCGATGCCTTTGCCTTCTAGAAAACCATGCTGTCTTTGGCTAATTATTTTACATCTGCCTGCAAATTACAGAACTCTGGAACAGATAAGCTTCTCAAAGATCTTAGAAAATGTAGACAAAATACTGATTGGCCTATAATTGCCAATATTAGTTCTATCGCCAGATTTGTATATAGGGGAAATTATTGAAACTTTTAAGACTTCTGGATAAATGCCAAATGTAAACGAGTTGTTAATTATATGTTGCAATGGGCCGAGCAAATCGGCCTGAATTTTTGATAATGATAGTTATTTCATCATTACCAGCACTCTTTTTGTTTTTTTAAGCTCATTATTGTATCAAAAAGTTCCTCCCTGGTGGTGGGTTTTAGGAAAATGGTGGAATTGATTCCTTGTATATGGTTCACATATTGCGTCCACGGCTGCGCATTGGATAAGCTCTGTGCTTTATCAGCAAAAAAGTCATTTATTGATTTAGCGTCTCGTTGTGGTAATGGGATATAATTGCAATATGTACATTGTGTCGATTTAATATGGGTTATTTCTTTAACTAAATGCCAAGTTGTTTTTTGTATATTTGAGGATTCTTTGAGTTTATTTTCGTAGTTGTGTTTTTTGACATTTCTAAGCAGTAAGAACCTCCTGCGAAAGTAATGGTATGCTTTTTTATATCGAGGATCCGAGTGTGCAATTGTTTGTAATAAATTAACATACCTTTCCATTTTACCTATTTCACGATTTGTAAAAACTCGAGGCTTTGTACGCTTGGTGTTGCTGCGGATTATGGTGCCGCATTGAAGTTGGTATAAAATATCTGCATGAACAGTTCCCATTGTTTGTTAATTTCGCAACAGTCAACTGTGAAGAGCTCGTCCCATGACGCTTTATCCATTAGTTCTTTATGATAGCTCTTATTTTGTACGTTATATATTTAATTTCTAAATTGTTTAAAAACGTTTTGGGTTTCATTTTCAATTTTTATGTCTAGGATTTGTGCATAGTGATTTGATATTTGGTAGTTCATAGTATGCAGTTTGTATTCACATTTAATACTTACTATTGTGTTATCTATACATGATCCAGAATCAGGATGGCTTACTTCATGTGCCAGCGGTAAAGCATTGAACGAATTCAGCAGCGAGAGAAACTGCTGACATAATTTTGTATTTTTTAGTAATCGATATTGAAGTCGCCTACTATTATAAACGTTTTGCTTTCGTTCGATAACGAGTACCAGTAACTCATGCAGTTTGTGTATAAATATTTGAGGGCTGGTTAGCGGAGCTCTGTAAACTGCAACAAATATGGTACTTTCTTTATTTAAAAGAGTTTCTATCGCCGAACATTCAAAGATGAATTGTTCAGCAATTTGGCTTATGTCGTGCCTAATGCTACTGACGATTCCTTCTTTGCAGTAAATGGCTGTTCCTCCATGTAACCCTTATGGTCTACAGAAATGGGCGGCTAGGTTAAAATGTTTGATCTTAAAAGCCACAATTTGGGTACTACTCTTCCAGTGTTCAGTCAGAAATAAATATCTACAGTTTTTATTTTCCTCCAGCATAAACTCAATTTTGTCAATTAAATTGCCTAGCGATTGGGTATTTTGATTTATTAGATCAATTTCAGATGAAAGATTTATTTTTCTAGTGCCAGATTTTGACTGTTTGGTTTTGTGTGTTTTAGTTATAAGTTCTCGGGATTTCTGTATGGGCTTGGAAAATTTATCTTCCCTACTTACGTATCCCACTATAAGCTACTGGAGAAACTCGACATATATAGTGCGAGAGGTAAAACGGGAAGGTGGTTTAATTCCTACTTAACAAATAAAAAGCAATTTGTGGCTGACCAAAACTAATCGGAAATCATATGAACCACAATTGGGGTACCACAAGGAAGCGTATTAGCCCCCATTTTATTCTCGATATACACAGCTGATGTTGCTAGTTATGTTGCAAGAGACCAGATTACCCTGTAAGCAAATGATGTAAGTGTCATTATATCTAAAGACATATAATATATTGTAATATGTATGACCTATCGAATATGAACGAATATGACCTATCGAATTTATACATCCAAAGAAATATAAATGTTTTGGTTTGATTTGATTTTGATTAGTATATGACACAAGTGTGTAAAGCAGGACTGATTGCGATTAAAGTTTGCAACTCATGCACAAAAGCCTTTCACACACGTGTATCTTATATTATTTTATCTACGAAGCATGTTAAAATACTGTTGAATCTACAAAAAAAAATAATTGTTTCATACCGATTATATTGGAAAATTATAATTTTGACATACAAAATATTTCACAAAATCACTGACAAAATAAGGTTAGAACGTTCAGCCCCTCCGTGGCAAAAATTGCTAACTAGTAAAAACCTACACGGGAACACTAATTCTTCGTTGTCAATTTAATCTAGGTCAACCTAGATTTACTCAAAAAGGTTCGCCATCCCTGGTCTAGAATGTAATCATAAATTTCCCGAAACAGATAATCTAAAAATCTTGGATGTTTGCAACAAGGGCCCTAGCTGTAATTCATCAGTTAATCTCTTTAACGAGAAAACAGACCTTCTGAAGATTTTCTGAACTTTTTAATCTTAGGCAAACGTATTCAGATAAGCCCCAAATTACTCTTAGTATAAGTTCAATCGAACTAATTTGTAAACTACCTTAAAAAATGAAAATGACTTTCAACAGGCGAAGCTAGAATCGTATAAAGTCTGTAAAGTGAGTTATATAACGTGACAATTTATATAATATTTTCACAACAATTAGTTGTTGTTAGGTAAAAACATACTGAATTTTTCAATTCAGAGTGACAACCGTTTTATATGTTTACCCTTTGACTGACATGTAATATCTCAATCTAAACCCTATTGTAGTCGTTTATCTTCGTACGTATAAAAGATCGATTAAAGAAGCTTAACTGCTTGAACGGACGGCGAAAGATGTTTTATGTTCGAAGATCCGCAAATGCCTGAGCAAAGAGCCGTATGTGGCTCGCGAGCCGCTGACTACCGACCCTGGACTAGACTAGCCTAAATAGCCAAAACTATTCATTCAAGGCTAACTAAAAGAAATCCAGTAAGAGAATATGAAATGGAAACTTTCTAGAACGTAAGATAATACTAGAAAATATTATTGAAATGGGGAAAAGCTGTAGGGTTGCTATCTAAATATAACAAAGTGTATATAATATATCAGGAGTTTCCTTTATTACAATAAATATTTTTGTAGCGCATGCAGTTGAATGTTCTTTTCTAGGGAAAAATAAACAGCTGTAATCGAATAAAACCAGCAAACAATGAAGTACACCTGCTGCCTCTTTATTGCTTTCTATTATTAAGCTTCAACATTTTCTACTTTTATATCATAATATTAAACAATATTCGATAGGCTATGCTTAATAAATACAATTATCAGTTCTCATGGACATTCTATATTGGATTTCATAAGTATAATAAAGCACATAATTTAATTTTTACCTATATAATAATAAAAGTCATGGCGATTGCTCAACATTTTTTAGATTGAAAATCTGTGTTCTTGCCACTGGGAAATTAAAAGGAGCTGAGAAATAAATTGATTGCTACTTGTGACCGTGACATAAAATTTATATTAAATGAATTATATATGTAATAACATTTGACCTTCATATCAGAAAAATAGTGTCAAATAAATATATACAAGAAATAATTTTAACGTCAAATATTTTTATTTTTATATTCTCTAATATATTTGTCGCGTCCTAGCAATAAACTTGATATAATAATTAATATAAGAAACGTGGGCGGTAATTTAGTGCGCAAGGTTTATTTTATCAGACGAACACATATAGAAACATACAAGTATTTTCTCGCATCCGTCTGAATCTCGTTTATCTTTGTCAACTGCTAGAAATGTGAAGACAGAGAGAATATTATTAATTGTTTGCCAGAAAACAAAACTGAACGTAATTAAATTGTTCGTAATTCAGGGCGCTTTCGGCAGATAGTCTTGTCTCGAACGGTTTCCTATTTCCATTTATATTCTCGTTTATCAAGAATCTTTTATTTCTTATGAAAATGTTTTAATCAAAGTCTGTCAGTATTAACCGAGTTTGAACACTTTTGTTTAACTGAAATGTTTTAAATCTCAATCTATGAACCATGTGATGAATCCATGAACCATTTACTATGAACGGTTTATATTTGATCAAATGCCGCTAAAGTATTTTTTCCCTTTGCTAAAAAAGTACTACTTTTATAATACTAATAACTGATATGGCAGAAATAAATTGACTTAAATAACAATAAATTTTCAGAAAAACTGCTATATGGACAAAACCTATTCATTCCGAGATATAATATCTGGATGTGTTGTGTAGGACACATAAAATCTCATGCCATTGTAAATTCTACAATCTTTACTGTCGGTCGCTTTAAAGATTTGAAGCAGTGTACACATGGTAAAAATTCTGTTATCCAAATGTACAGAAAAAAATGTCTTCCAAGGATAGCAAAGCAGTTTCATTTTAAGACGGTTTCTCGTGGTTGTAAAGATTGTGAAAACATCTCCACAGTAGTTGACTTTTAAAACTTAAATCGATATTCGCAATGTTGTGCTATTCGTGTTATCTCTCAACATTTCCACTAGAAGGTTTAATTAGAACAAGATGTTATTTATGGATCAATATATTTTCTTTTTTTTATTTTGCACAAATCCTTCAAGAATAATGTAATCATAAAAACAGTTATTAAAAATAAGAATTTGTATTCAAACTAAAAATATAAAGAAACGAAAGTATTTAATTCGGGGTCGAAACGAGAATAAGCGAGTTATTTATAAAAGATTATGTATGACCATGGATTTGAAATATTACAAAATCTTTAAAAAATACATTTAGTATTTACAGATATATTTATAATTTAATGAAATATTTGTCTGTTTTATTACACAAACAATTTTCACAATACTAACCAAATTTGTCTAGCTATGCTTTGTCTTTGAATTTGTCAAGTCTTGTCTGTCTACTCTTGTCTGTCCGGTCTTATCTGTCTAGTCTTGTCTGTCTAGTCTTGTATGTCTAGTCTTGTCTTTTTTTTCGGAGAGGAGGGGGAATGCATTGTTGCACACCGGATATTCAAACCCGTGTAGTGTGGGGCTCTCTAATCGAGTTCTTCGTGACCAGCATACCCACTAAAATCCCTCCTCTGTCTCTACACTACAATCCACCCGGAACTGCGTGAGCATTACTTCAGGTGGGTGGTGGTGTTTGTACCAATTGTTTCCTTATCGTTCTTTTTATTGTTCTTTACTCGTTTCGATTTCGTCTCTCGCCTTCTGTCGTATTAGTTATGTAGTCGTGTGATAACCCATTATTTGGTCTTTTCGTCCATATTAGCTTCCTTGTGTCTCGTGCGATATTATAATCGCCTTCCATTATCTCTCCATTTGTTCTTTTCCCAACATGATTTCGGTTATGTAAGCTTGTACTGCATCCCAGTTATGCTCACCTTCTAACATAACTTCCATGATGTTCTGGTCTTCTAGTTTTGTACCTCCTAGTGTCTCCGCGAGTCGAGTTCTTTCGTTCTCTGATTCTGTACACATGAAGATAGTGTGTTGTGCGTTGTCTGGGATATGACCGCAATAAAAACACTCCGCAGTGTCTCTTTTTTTAAACCGTTCGAGGTATGCGTTGAAGCACCCATGACCAGTGAGCGCCTGTGTAAGGTGGTAACTCATATGTCCGTGTGACCTTTCGTACCATGCGGTTACGTTAGGGATAAGTCTGTGTGTCCACCTTCCACTAGTGTTGTTATCCCATCTTGTCTGCCATCGGTCCATGAGTCTCTTACGTGCTCTCTCCTTAGCGGCTGCTCTCTCAGGTTTTACTTCCTTTTTCGCCCTGTGTTGTTGCAGGTCTTCGTAGACTTCTTGTTTCTCGCGAATCAGTAAGTATATTAGGGGCGTGCTTGCAAGTACCAGCGCCGCGGCCTCCGAAACCGTTCTGTAGGCAGAAATTACTCTTAGAACACTTCTTCTCTGTACTCCTGTAAGTTGTTTTCTCACTCCAAACTTTTTCGCCCGCTTTTACGCCCGCCCATTTTTCCGCCGCGTAGAGAATTTTTGAGTGTACCACATTGTTGAGAAGTTTCCGTTTCAATTCCCTCGGCCCTCCAATGTTCGCTATCCACCTTACCAGAGCTGTCACTGTAGACGCTGCCTTTTTCGATGTTTTGGGAATATGGTCTGTGTATCCCAGACCGCTATCCAGTTGGACGCCAAGGTACCTCAATGATTTCGATAAAGGGATATTTTGCCCTTCCAGAACGAGTTTCGGTAGGGTGAATAGTCTCTTATCATATTATATGATAAGTATCGCTTCTGTTTTATGAAATTCCATTGTTAGAACCTGCTCTTTTAACCAATTATTTGCCCGCCGAAGGATTTCGTCAGTTGCTAGTTCTAGTGTACTTATTTCCTTTGCAGTCACCACCACTGCGGCGTCATCTGCGAACCCAACTATTTGCGCTTTTCTAGGCAAGTCTAGGTTTAGCAAGCCATCCTACATAATGTTCCACAAGAATGGTGCCAAGACCGATCCTTGTGGAACACTCACTGTTACCTCATACTCAACTTCACCTTCGTCCGTGTGGTATATCAACCGTCGGTCGCTCAAGTAGCTGCTTATCATCTTTTTAAGTATTCTGGAGTCTGTCTTGATGCTAATGCCTTCATGATTTCATCCCACCTGGCTGAATTAAAGGCGTTTTTAACGTCAAGGGTCACTAATGCACAACAACCTTTCGTTTGCCGTGTTCCATTTTTGACCTTTTCTGCTGCTTTAATTACTTCAGCAATAGCGTCCACGGTTGATCGACCTTTTCGAAAACCATACTGCCATCGGGACAGTCCTCCGTTGTTTTCAATGCATGTCTCAAGTCTCCTAAGTAATAGTCTTTCAAAAAGTTTCCCTATCTTGTCCAGAGGGCATATCGGTCGGTATGACGATGGTTCTTCCAATGGTTTATCCCCTTTTCTCAGTAGACGAGTTTTTGTCTTTTCCATTGTGTAGCGAAAATTCCCTTTCGAAGACACGCATTGTAAGTTTCCAGCAACATCTCTGGCCCCATTTCCACCATTTCTGCGATGATCTCATTTGGGATATTGTCTGGACCAGGTGCTTTTCCTGACAGTAATCGTTTCCTAGCCTCAAAGATCTCCTCTACGCTGAAAGGTGTCACGAGATTTTATGTGGTTTGAATTTTTCTGCCGGTCCTTGTTCGTGAACTGGAAATAGTGTGGTAACTATTTCTCTCATCCGTTGTGGGCACGATATCCCAGGTATCAGTTGTCTACCCATTTGTTTTTTCGTAGCAATTCGTTATGGGAGGCCCAATGGGTCTTCATTTATGGATCGGCAAAGTTCGAGCCAGCATTTCTGCTTGCTATTTTTGATGGCTATTCGCAATTCCTTTCTTGCTTTTCTGTTCCAGCCATCCTGTCTGTTGTGTTTTGTCGCCGTCTTCTTTGGCGTTGGGCAGACCTGCGTGCCGTAACGCACTTCTTCCTTAAATTATTTATTTCAGCGTTCCACCAGTAAACTGACTTTTTTCCATTTAAGGCAAATTTGCGCTTTGGCATCGAAGCATCGCACGCTGTTGTAATGGTTTCGACCGCATATTCTACAAGTCCATCTACGTCACCTATCTCTAAGAGTCTTTGCAACTCTCCATGCATCTTAGCTACTGCCAGTGTCGCTCTTAGCTGAGTGCTATCGAGTTTCTTCACCAGCCATCCGTTTCTGTTTCCATGTTCGATGGTAGTGATTCTCTGTTGACTCTCTGGGTTCGTTTTCAGGCTAAATTCCAGTTATTGGTGGTCGCTAAGGGTAGCGTGGCACTACTGCTGTTTGAGTGCCACTGAAACCTTTTGCCTAGTTTTGTCTATCTAGTCTTGTCTGTCTAGTCTTGTCGGTCCAGTCTTATCAGTCTAGGCTTGAGTGTCCAGTCTGGTCTGTCTAGTCTTGTCTGTCTAGTCTTGTCTCTCTAGTCTTGTCTGTCAAGTATTGTCGGTCTAGTCTTGTCTGTCTAGTCTTGTCTGTCTAGTCTTGTCTGTCTCGTCTTGTCTGTCTAGTCTTGTCTGTCTAGTCTTGTATGTCTAGTCTTGTCTGTCTAATCTTGTCTGTCTAGTCTTGTGCGTCTAGTCTTTCCGCCTAGTCTTCTTTGTCTAGTCTTGTCTTTCTGTCTTTTAAAGTCTTGTCTTTCAAGCGAGTGTCTGAAAGCTTGAATGTAGGCTCCGTGGCCTACATCAGGAGCAAGAATGTTGTATGTATGGGAGGCGATGAGTCGTTGGACTCCGAGAGGAAATACCACTTTATCGCCTTTCTGGATGATAAAAAGATCAAAGGCGCTGAAGAAAAGGCGTTCGAGACCTTATTAAGGATGAGAGGTTTTTGTGAGAAGACTGAGAGAAAGAGGTTCGCTATCGGTGTGGCTGGTAACTCAATATGTGGCTGGTACAAAAAATGGTTGAATGCGTGTGGCGTGGCACAGGAGTTGAGATAACCCTGTGCTGGATGAATGCGGAGGGCCAAATGCCCAGAGTGGAAGGGGCCGGAGGCACCAGAAAGGCAGACACCTGGTGGGGAGGGCAGAGGGTGTTTCTTACGACCATATGGTAGATGTCCTTAAGAAGAATGTTGATATGGAGGATGTAAATGTAAGGGCGATGAGGAAAACCCACACTGGGGGAAAAGAAGCGACTGGCAGAGCGAGTGGCCCTAGTGAATGAGGCTGTAAGGGATGTCAGGATGGAGGTGGGGTTCAGAAGTGTCCTTGTTAGGGGCATGGATGAAGCTACCACCATCGATGAGGTGAAAGAAGCCATTCAGAAGGCGGCTGAATGTAGGTAGTGTGTGGTTAAATCCAGGGGCCAGTATGACACTAGTAACTTGTCTTCCAGTAATAGCGGCACAAACCGTAGTTGAGAATGCAAGAATAAAAGTTGGCTGGATCTTGTGTCGAGTGACCGAAAACAATAAGCCGATCAGGTGCTACAGATGACTTGGCTTCGCGCACTTGGCCGCAGCATGCAAGGGAATAGAGCGAAATAATGCGTGTTTGCCAAAGAAGGTAAGTGCTTCGTGTGCGGAGTGAGTGGGCATAGGGTGGACTATATGGACTGCCCTGCGTACAGGAAACTGTGCAGCGAGACTATGAGAGGGAAAGGGAAGTCCCAAAGAAACAGAGTATGCTAGTATTGCAGACGAACTCAAATAGGAGTATGGCTACAATGGAGCTGGTATGAAAGACGAGACGACGATGATGAGAGAGTGGTTATGGCCATTGTGTCCGAACCAAATCTTAGGGAACGCTTGGTGGGGATCCCCTAGAGAGGATAAGAGAGGGAGAATGATGGAAGAGTGGCTGGCAGAGGAGGACCTGGTGGTTCACAACTGTGGGAATGTGCCAACCTTTGTGCGGGGCGAAAGTATGTCTTTCATAGACATCACTTTTAGCACCTCACGGATTGCAGGCAGAGTGAAAGAGTGGCGTGTCAGAGAAGGAGAGAATCTGAGTGATCACCAGGACATTCTCTTCGACATACGAAAGGATGTTTCTGAGGGACCGGTTGCAATTGGAACGAATGAATGGAGAGTGGACAAGAGTCTACTAGAACGATTGGGAGACGTCATGAAAGAGCTGGCTGAAAGGACAGGCCCCGAAAATGGATTGCGCAGCTCCTGCGAAGCAGTTCTTCTCGGGGTTTCGGAGAAAACAGAGGGGCGTCAGAGGCAGGAAGCCAGTTTACTGGTGCAATGAGCAGGTAGCTGAAAAGCGTAAAACCTGTTTGCGTGAAAGGAGATGCATGGTGAAGAGTAATAGGCGAGCAAATGAGGAAGTGCGTGAGCAGTGCAGAAGGAGGTATAACTTGGCGCGCAGGCAACTTCGCAGAGCCATCGCGAACTCCAAGCAAGAAGCTTGGAGAGTGCTCTGCGAAGAGGTGAATAACAACATCTGGGGTGATGGCTATAAGATCGTCACCAGGAAAATTGCGCACAGGGTTAACACTTTCCGGGGGGATAGCCTAATGACGGAAGTCAAGAAGCTGTTCCCAGTATATGAGCGAATGAACTGGCTGGAACCCGTGGGATGGAGATCGGCGCCCCTTTTCACTCCGGCCGAGCTGCAGAGTGCAGTTGGCCGGATGAAGGAGGGAAAATCACCGGGTCCTGAAGCGTGCAAGGTGTTTGGGCATGTGTACGAGGACATGTGCTTGAGCATGATGAATGAATTGTTGATGAATGGCAGTTTCCCAAAAGAGTGGAAGAGAGAGAGACTGGTGATGATTGAAAAAGGGCGAAAGGAAGGAGAGGAAGACAAATACAGGCTAATCTGCCTACTGAATGAGATAGCGAAGATATTTGAGAGTATTATCGGAGCTAGGATAAATGAGAATCTCGAGAGGGCAGGGGGTCTTTCAGAGGAACAGTATGGGTTCAGAGAGAGAGAGAGAGAGCAAAATTAGCAAATACGGGCTCATGGCGCACCCGTAGCTTCTGCGTGCTTGTAACCCTGGTCGTGAAAAATTCTTTCAATTCGGTCCCATGGTGCGGAATTATGGAGGCTTTGGAACTAAAGGGGGTAGCTTCCTACCTTCTATAGATGGTGGGGAGCTACTCAAATGATAGGGAGATAGTACAGTCACTATCTCCCTATCATTTGAGTAAAATCCTCAAAATAAATACGGGTGCTCCACAGGGTTCGGTTCTTGGGCCGATACTGTGGAACTAATTTTATGATGAGGGTTTGAGATTGAGGCTTCCAGACGGGGTTACACTCGTCGGGTACGCTGATGACATAGAGGTGGTCGCTGTCGCGAGAGCGGAAATAAGTCTGTAAGCGATAATGAATGAGGCAATTAGTGGAATTGATCGGTGGTTGAGGAAAAAAGAGTTTGCTCTGGTTCCTCACAAAACCGAGGCGGTCCTGCTAATTGGGAGAAGAAAGCTGCGTGAATTGACCGTGCGAATGGGGACAGTTGACGTACCGGCCCGGGAATCTGTAAGATACCTTGGGGTGGAGCTTCAGCGAAATCTCAGGGTGTCTGATTAGATCACCCGGATGGTGAGCAAGGCTACAGCATGTGTGAGAGCTCTTGGACGGCTGATCCTCAACATAGGTGGGCCGTTGGCCTCCAAGAGGAGGGTTATGAATGCGGTCGTGCACTACAATCTCTTGTATGGTGTACCGGCATGGATAAATGCGTTCAGGATTGAATGTTATAGAGCGAGACTGATGAGACGGCAAAGGTGTATGCTGCTGCGTGTGTGCAGTGCATACAGGACTATTTCTGTAGACGCCGTGGCGGTCGTTGCTGGAGCTATCCCGTTAGACCTTCTGGCGCATGAGAGGGTGAGAGTTTGGGGAGGTAATGACCCTAGAACTGAAAGGGGAAAAACAATGCGAGTATGGCAAGAGCTATGGGATGGATCGGAAAGGGGAGCCTGGACCGCGCAACTGATTCCTACTATCGATGAATGGGTCAACCTTATGCGCGGGGAGGTGAATTATCACCTCACCCAGGCGCTTAAGGGGCATGGATGCTTTGGGTCTTACCTGATGCGCATCGGGAAACTGGTTGAGGCGCACTGTAAGTATTTTGGAGCGACTGAGGACACTGTGGATCATACCATCCTAGTATTAGGGAAAAAAATTATCCTAGGAGAAGATTACGGCGAAGGGATTCAAATAAGAAAGATAAAATTAAACGGGGATAAATGGAAATGTATTACAGTTTATAAAAATAAAAGACTAAAAGAATTATTAACGGAAATAGAGACGGATGCAAACGAGGAAACCTTGTCCAAAGTTATAATTGCGGGGGACTGGAACGTAAGAATAGGGGAGAGCCAGGTTGGGAATCTCGGGGAAGGAGGACATGAAGTAACAAGAAAATCCAAAGACAAAATAATCAACATGGATGGTAGAAAATGGCTTGACTGGATGAAGGAAAGAAAATGGAACATATTAAATGGATGCACGGAGGGAGATTGGAGTGGAGAGACAACGTATGTAGGGGGAAGAGGGATAACAGTGATAGACTATGTAGTAGCAAACGAGGCAGCAACAAGTGATATAATCAGCATGGAAGTAGGGAACAGGATAGAGTCGGATCATTTCCCGCTGGAAGTAACGGTAAAAGGAAAAACGGTGGTTAGTGGACAGACGGAGAAGTAGAAATCCGTAGCGATATGTAATAAAGAGGCGGTACAAAGATTTAAGAGCAACCTGGAAAACTGTCAGTTAGAATCAATAAATAGCCTAGAACAACTGGTATCTAAAGTCCATGAGGCGGTAGTATGGAAAAACGTCAGGAGTGATCATTATAACAGCGCATGGATTGATAAAGAATATATCTCCAAGAAAAAACAGTTGAGAGAGGATGTCAAGAGATGGAGACAGAGCGGAGGAACTCCAGGTAAATTAAAAAATATGAAGGACCAAATGAAAGAACTTGTGAAGAACAAAAAAGGAACGTGGCAAATAAAACAAATGGAGGAGGCTAGGAAGCTCTAGTGAAAGAGAAATATGGAAGTTTATTGCCAAAACTGTTGAAAAAGCAATCCGGAAAGTTAATTAAATTAAGATGGAAAGATGGAGAGCACATTATATGCAGTTGCTGGACGGAAAAGAAGATAAGGAAAAGATAAGATAGTCTCCTAAGCAGAGGAGACAGTGGAAGAGGACGGAAAAGAAGAAGAAGGCCATCGACCAGAAATTATGTGGGAGGAAATGGAGCAAGTGCTGGGTGGGCTGAAAAGAAGAAAAGCGACAGGTCCGGCTGGAATCCCAAATGAAGCGTGGAAACTGGCGCCGGTGTCAATTCAATAAAAAACTCCACGAATTATACAAGAGGTAGATATTCAAAGGACAGCAAGCAATTCCAGAAAGCTGGAGGGAAGGGGATATCGTACCAATTTTCAAAGCAGGAAATAAGGGAGAAGCAGAAAATTACAGAGGCATCACACTGATGGATACATCATATAAGATATATGCAAAAGTAGTGGAGATGGAAATACAGGAAGAAATTGAGGAAAAGGAAGACATTCCGGAAGTACAAGGGGGTTTCAGAAAAGGGAGAGGAACAACGGACCAGCTGGTTACCTTAAAATACGTAATAGAGCAAGAGCTGGCACAGAAAGGTGGAAAGGTGTACGCTGTATTAATAGATCTGAAAGCGGCATATGACACAGTAAACCGAAACATGCTATGGGAAATGATGAGAGCAAAAGGAATTAGTGGGTGGCTAGTGAAGGCGGTTACAGATCTATATGGCAAGACAAGCTGCAGAGTTAGAATAAGTGAAAAAAAAAATCCGAAAGATTCTGGGTTAGGAAAGGGTTAAAACAAGGGTGTCCACTTAGCCCTGTCCTATTTAATGTTTTTATAAATGACTTAGAAAAGGTTTTAAAAAATGGGCAGGCAGGAGGAGTGGTAATAGATAGGATGAAGGTGTGGTCTCTAGCTTACGCGGATGACATAGTTGCTTTAGCAAGAACAAAAGGGGAAATTAAAGAGATGATTGGAAGGATTAAAAGATATTTTGAGAAAAGAATGTTAAGTGTGAATGTAGAGAAGACTAAGTGGATGGTGTTTAGAAAGAAAGTTGGTAAGAAAGAGGAAAGCTTGATGTGGGGGGAAGAGGTTATAGAGCAGGTTAGCAGGTTCAAATACTTGGGATTTATGTTTGGTAGTTATGGGTCCAATAATGAGCACATTAAGTTCGTATGTAAGAAAGCATGGGTGGCTACTAATAGGTTTTGGAATGCTTGGAAAGATACATTTGAAGATAGTTTCGTGGCAAAAATGATAGTGTGGAAAGCGTGTGTTCGGATTATTTTGTTGTATGGAGCGGAAATATGGGGTATGAACGAAATGGAACAAGTAGAAAAGGTACAACTCCAGTTTATAAAAAGGGCGTTGAAATTAGACAGGAGTACGCCAGGGTACCTGGTGCTACAGGAAGCGAATGCGTATAAAGTTGCAGTAGAAGCATCAGTGAGAGTGGCAAGATACGAAAGGAAAGTGTATAAGTTAGGGAATGAAAGGATAGTGAAAGAGGTGTTCAATAGTTTAAGGAAGGAAGGTGTTGGAGGGATTAGACTAACAAGATGGGGAAATGAATGGAAAAAAATGTATGAACGAGTAGGGTTGTTGAAAGAGGAGGTAGACAGGATGAAAAGGGAAGGCGTAAAGTGTGAAAAATTGTTGGGTGAAAGGAGTAGGGAGATAGAGCTGCAGATACGACAAAGCCGTATAGACGAAATCAGGTACAATCGGGAGTACAACAAGGTACAAGTGTACGGCAGACTCCCTTTGTACCTAAGCAGAGGGTCCAGCGGTAGCCAAAATAGGATAGCCAGGTTTCGGTGCGCCAACGAAGAAAAGGGAAGAAGGTACTGGTTGAATGAAAGGGAGAATTTGTGTACCATATGCGGAGAGGGTACTGACAGGCACATTGGATGGAAGAGTGCAAAGGGCTAACATGGGAAGAAGGAAAGAAAAATAAATGTAAAGACTGGGAAGCGTGCATGGACGAGTCCGGTAGCGGGTGGCCCATAATGGGGGAAATTTTAGAGCGGAAGGGAGTGATTGTGGCAAGAGTTTAGGGAGGGAGAAAAAGAAAAGTTAGTGCGGGCGAAGAATTATTGTTTTTTTTTTTGTTTCTTTAAAGTGTAGTTTTTTTAAGTTTGAGTATTTGGGATATTTTTGGGTCGGGTTATTAGTTATGTTCTGTTTTTTGTTCTTTTTTTTTATTGTTTTGTTTTTGTTTTGATATGCTGTATTGTTAGTCTTATAGTAATTGTTGTAAATATGCCAATAAAGGTAATAATAATAAAAAAGTTGGGAGAGAATGTAAATAAGGAGAGTATGGTGAGAATCATGCTCCGCAGTGAGTATGAATCGTGCTGACTGGCATGATAGGATATATAATGAGGAGAAAGGAGAAGGGTGAAAGGAACGAGCGCAAGGCGGGACAAGCGTAAAGCCGGACGAGGTGTTGATACGCGCGAGCCCTGCGTGCCAAAGCCCCCCCCCCCTTCAGTGCGAAGGCGGCGCACAAATTTATTGTTCACTTTGATGTGGGGGGGGCACGGCGATTAACCGCGCGCCCGGCACAACGAGTGAATGCGGATGAATGCCTGACATGAAAGGGGTAGGAACGTGATGAAGTTATGCCAAATTTTGGATTTTATCACGTTCTTTCTGGTTTTGGCTGGGGCGGTCTGAATGGTGGGGGCTTTTTAGTGGGTCGTCCCTTTTAGGGGGGGGGGGCAGCCCCACACAACCATTCGGCACGGATCGGGTGGTGTCTGTTTGCAGATTTTCATTACCAGCCCGTGCAAAAAAAAGTCTTGTCTTTCTACTCTTATCTATCTAGTCTCGTCTGTTTAGTCTCGTATGTCTACTTTCGTCTGTCTACTTTCGCCTGTCTAGTCTAGTATGTCTAGTTTTGTTTGTCTACTCTTGTCTGTTTAGTCTTGTAAATAATAGCCAATTTTTTGGGCTATTTTTTGCAATTTATCGCGTATAATTCAGGAAATATTTATTACACATCGATGAAGTTGTTGAGCAAGTTTCGGCTGTTTTAGCAGATTCTCGCGGATAATTAAAGAAATATTTAGTGGATTTTCGCAAAATTTACAATAGAATGTTCTTAAAGCTTAACTGAAGAGAACAGTGTATCTATCCCATGTAGATAGTTATACAATGTGTGAGTTAGTACGCATAAATGAAATTCAAACTTGCTAATTTAAGCCTATTTTCAGTTGATTTTACAGATTTTCGCGTATAATTAAGGAAGTATTGGGCGTATTTCCATAAAATTTACAACAATATGTTCTTGAAACCACACCGGACAAAAATAGTATACTACATGTAGCTAGTTGTGCTATTTGTGATTTAGTACGCATCGATGAAATTAGTGAGCAAGTTTCGGCGGTTTTCGCAGATTCTCGCGTATAATTAAATAAATATTCGGCGGATTTTCGCAAAATTTACAACAAAATGTTCTTCAAACTTAACTGAAGAGTACAGCGTATCAGATATAGATAGTTGTTCTATTTGTGAGTTAGTACGAATCGATGAAAATAATACTGGCTATTGAAAGCCAATTTGAAAGAAAGAAATTCAGGAAATATTTGGCGGATTTTCATAAAATTTACAACAAGATGTTCTTTATACTTGAGTTAAGAAAATAGTGTATTACATGTAGAGAGCAAGTTCCGCAGAGTATAATTAAAGAAATATTTGGGGGATTTTCACAAAAAGTACGACAAAATGTTAGGGAATATTTATCTACGAGTAGCATATAGCCACAAATTGCTGTTTAATTTGATATTTATCTTTAGCTACAACAAACATTTACGTTATAATAATATGTATACAAAAAATAGATAGGTAAATGTTTTACAGTATAGTAAGAGAATTATATACCTAGATATAATTGCATGCAAAATGTATATTTTCATTTTCAACTATACATTTATTTTATATTCATTTTAATTTATTTTATAATACGACAATATAATTCCCACTATTTCTGAAGTCTCATGTGCTATGGAAGATTCAGATCAATTAATAAAAACTTTCCACGTGTTTCAAATTTATAATTTCCGTCCAGTAGAACTTTTGATTTAGCATACCACAGAAAGCAGAATATAATCGCGTAAATATATGTTCAGTGGGGAGTCCATTCCACACGAACACGTCTGGACTGGATTGGAACCAGTTAAGTAAATTGTCATTCAAGCAATATTTTACTTACGCGGCGTGATGGACTGGGGCTCGATTCTGTTGAAAAAACTGAGACTATTATTTTATCTTTCAATTTATTGCTATATTTAAAATATTGAATTATTTTTTAACAGTTACATGACAAAGAAACATCCCAACATTTGAGATTTCCAAACCACATCACACCAAATAATTTCTGTTCCCTAGCTATTTCAAATGGTCTACACCAGTGTTGTACAAAACGTGGTCCACAGCTGATTTTAACTTGCCTATCAGAGCTTGTGCAATTTTAGTAATTTGTGTAAAAACTAACCATATGGCTATTCCTCTGTTATCTGTTAGTGGTGGCAGCTCGGATGCAAAACTAGATTTGCAACCTTGAACTTTTCTTTTTGAGAGTTAATTACTTTTAATTTGTTGGAATAAAGATGTTAAAAAAACAGCTGTAATAACATTCCCTTTTGGCTTTTCGAATCTGTAAAGATGCCATTTGGGTTAAAATGTGACGTACAATTATTTCAAAGGTACATACATAGCATTCTAAAAAACCTATCATTTACCTTATCATAGCATTTGAGGGTGAACAGCAGCATTAAGATCACATGCCATTATTATTTAAAAACTACAGAAAGTAGGTTTTACAATAATTGTTAGCAAATCTATTTTTGGTGTAAACAAAGTGAATTTCCTAGATTGAATTGAAAAATTCACTATGTTTTTACCACACTCAGACTATGTAAAAATGTTATACAACTTATTCACTTAATCACAGAAATATATATTTCTACACATACCACGACTTAAGTTTCGACGTTTTGAAAACGACCGTCAAACGTCGAAACTTAAGTCGTGGTATGTGTAGAAATTTATATTACTGTGAATAACAAGTTGTATAACATTTTTACATAGTCTGAGTGTGGTAAAAACATAGTGAATTTTTTAATTCAATGTAAGTATGAATTACCACGTAGTAACTGTCGCAATCATCCTATTCATGAATTTCCTAGGTTTTCAAATTACACTGTAGGGAATTTTACCTGATCAGGAAAGAGTTAAAACTGTCAAGCAATATTCATTACCTACAACAGCAAAACAATTACGAACATTTCTAGTAATGTTGAATTTCTGTCGCCTTTTTTTGCCTGGTCACGCCGTAAATTAACATTTTTTATTTTCTAAGATAAATGGCAAGGTAAAAAATGACAAAACTCGATATTTTGGTCACAAGAACAGTTAGCAATATTTGACCAACTTAATCAAGATTGAATTAATGCAACATTACAAGCACATCCAGTACCTGATGCACCAATAATTCTCATGGTAGATGTATTAGACACAAGGTTTGGTAATAATAATGATAATAATAATAATAATAATAAAGGGCTTTTATTAACCAATGATGTACAATATACACCTATGAGGTCATAACACTTCTAATCTTACAAAAAAAAATGTTTCCCACTTAACCCCCAAAACAAAGAATAAAACAAAAATAATTAAAAATAATTACAAATAATAAAAAAGAAAAACGAAGAAACTGTTAGAGTTATCGGTTTAATCTAGTTTTTTAAATTTCCCCCAAAAGAGTGTTGGCACTCCTGTTATATTATATCCCAATATATTTTAGTTCGTAGAGTTTTCATGTTGTTATTACTACGTTTTTGTTGTGACATTGAAACATAGAGTAGTAAATATATCTAAAGGAATCTCGTGAATCCCGTAGTGAAACTTACTTTTAAATTGTATTCCTATCAGGTTATGGGTCTAGGAAAGTAACACGAGAGATATTTAAAAAAACTCTCAATAATAACTAAGTTGAAGAACATTGAAAATTGGGGAATATGAAAATTCCAAGTGCGAGTAATTCTGAAAGCGAACGGTGAGAAATTAAAGGTGTGTTGGGTCGAACGAGCAAACGATAAACAAGTATCAAAAGGCACTCTCAGTATGGAACAAGCTCGACGCATCTGCACAAAAAGTAATAGCCACAACAACAGGTGAACAGCCGATGCTACACATTATAAACTGCATGTCAGCAAAGGAAATGTGGGACAAGCTCAACTCGATCTGCGAACAAAAGTCTGCAGCTAGTGTACACATGCTGCAACAAAACTCAGTGCAACGAAGAAGAACTCTGACAATATATGGCAACACACATCTCAAAGCTTGAGGACATGGCACACATATTGCGATTAATGGGTGAAAATATTTCGGATTCCATGATAATTACCAAAATTCTTATGACTTTGCCAACCAGTTATAGGCATTTTGTGAGTGCATGGAAATCAGCTCCAGCGACAGAAGGTTAAGTCTCGACGTAAGGTTCACAAGATTGCGTCTTGTGAACCTTACGTCGAGACTTAATATAGAAGAGTCTAGGCATTTGATACAAGAAGACAGAAGAGTCAACGCCTTGTTGTCAAGGGCCCAACGTGAAAAATCCAGTCGCGACAAAGATTTAAAAACGAAACAGAGACCAGGTTACTGCTTCGTGCGCGGTGAGACTGGTCACTGGGCAAGGGACTGTCAGGAACTAATGGGAGACAACACACAGAAGGAAGACATAAGAAATAATACGCGACGACGAAATCCATGTGGAGCAGGACTATCGAGTGTAGCCCTTACGTTTACTTGAAAAACCGCAAGCAAACATGCAGAATTGCTTCTTGACTCTGGTACCAGTGATCACATGTGCAACCAGCAAAAATGGTTTCTTACATATGAGACTTTTGACACCCCAATGATGGTGTGCATAGGTGATGGAGAATGCATTGAAGCCCATGGAAAAGGGTCCATCAACATGCTTATTTTATGATGGGATCAAATGGAACAAGAACCATCTAGTCGATGTGCTCCACGTGCCGAAACTGAAATACAACCTGTTCTCAGTTGGTTCAGCGGTCGACAAAGGTCTTGAGATGCAGTCGACTAGTACCACCTGCAAACTAATGAAAAATAAGAAAATTGTTGCAGTGGAAGTTCGCCGGAAGTTGGAAGGAAAACTTTATTCGATGAAATTCAAAACAATACACCCCGGAGAAATGAAATCAGCAAAAAAAAAAGAAACACAATCGAATGTAGCAGTGACAAGGTCGCTTAGAGACTGGCATGAGAGACTTGTGCATCAAAACGTTAGACATGTGAAAGAGATTCTTGGTCGTTTCCAAATACCAGTAAGCCTCAAGAAAGATATGTTTTCTGAAGCGTGTACAATTGGAAAGATGCACAGACTGCCCTTCTCTAACAGTGAATCGTATACAAGTGTCATCGGTGAGCTCATCAATGCCGACCTCTGTGGTCCCATGGATACTAGATCCATCGGCGGGTCAAGATATTATTTGCTTCTCAAAGACGACTTTTTACACTTCAGGGTAGTTTATTTCATCCAAAACAAAACTGAGACGACGCGATGCATAGAGAACTTCATAAAAAAGGCTGAGAAGCAGTGTCCAAGTGGGGTACGAACGATATGTACAGATAATGGGCTTGAGTTTGTGAATAATTAAATGAGAGAGTTGTTTCATCGCTTTGGAATCAAGCATCAACGTACAGTGGCATACGCACCCGAACAAAATGGCTCAGCAGAGAGAGACAACCGGACACTGATGAAAGCGGCGAGGGCAATGCTCAACGCTAGAAAATTTGAACCAAGTTTCTTGGCCGAGGCAGTCAACACTGTTGTCAGTGTTCTCAACAGGACAGAAACAAGTAGTGTAAAAGGGGCAACGCCGCACGAACTTTGGGTTCAAGAGAAACCAAGAATAGGGAACCTCAGAAATTTTGGTGAAAATCACATACCAAAGGAAAAGCGACAGAAACTGAATACAAATGCAAAAAGAGGTTTTTTTTGTTGGTTATGATGGTGAAAAGAAAGGATACAGGATATAGTACCCGGAAGATGATACTGTCCAGACGGCACGAGATGTATTCACGGAACGAGTAGATCAAATGCCCAAGTTTGTGGAGACAGATAATGAACTCCTGATTGAGGAAATGTGTGCAAGCAAAGATGATAAGGGTGACTCCAAGTCAACGAGGGATAACGAGGAGGATCAGCCTGAGAACAAATCGAGCAGAACCCAGGTGAAATTGTCAACGACGAACGTGTGGAAGCTTCATTTGATAGACGTCATCTTCGAGATAGAGCGAAGATACGACCACCCAGTAGGTACGATGATTATATTAATATAGCCCATATCATTTAAGGAGGCTATCAAAAGGGAAGATTCCGATTATTGGAAAAAGGCAATGGAGGAGGAATATGAGTGGCTACTACAAAACGAAGTGTGGGAACTCCCAGAAACACCAAAAATCGCACTTTAATTAACTGCAAGTGGACATACAAACTAAAACGGGATGCGAACGGCAACATTCATCGCTAGAAAGCAAGGCTCGTCGCACGAGGCTTTTGACAGAGGGAGGGAATTTACTACCACGATACTCACAGCCCCGTATTACGCTTTGACTCCATAAGGGCCATTCTAGCCACGGCGGCCAGCGGAAACAACAGCATACAGCAATTTGGTGTCAAAATGGCCTTCTTTTATGGAAACATTGACGAAATAATATTCATGCGACAGACCGAAGGTTATGTGGACGGGACTAGGAGAGCAAACGAAGCCTGTATGGACTGAAACAGGTCTCACGCTGTTGGAATCGAAGATTCATCGACTTCTTGCAGAAAAACAACTTGGAGGCCACGAGCGCAGATCCGTGAGTTTTTACTAGCCTGAGCAAATAAAATAAAATACTACTCGCGATCTACATTGATGACGGTCTCATTATCGCGGAGGATAGCAGCCAAATTGACACTATTTTGTGACCTACAAAAGAATTTTGAAATAACTCACAGTGAAGCAAACCTGTTCCTAGCACTACAAATCGAAAGATTCCCAGGCGGGATAATTTTTATCCACCAGGAAGCGTATGCGAAAAAGGTCCTTCAGCGGTTTAACATAGAAAATACAAAGACCCTGGTCATCACGGCGGACCCGCATGAAGAATTTAACCCTTATGCTCAGCCGACAATTAAAGATGTATGTACGAAGGCTCCATTCCAGGAGGCGATCAGCAGTCTCATGTACCTCTCCGTGGCGACAAGACCAGACATCACATTTGCAGTCAACAGTGAAAGTCGTGAAATCTCGAGAAAACGAAAAAAATGTCCTGGAAGGCAGTGAATCGTATCTTTAAATACATCAAGGGCACTATCGACTACGGCTTGGAATTCAAGAACCATAAAGACAACGAGTTGATAGCGTACAGCGGCGGGGACTATGCTGGCGACACGGAGACTCGGAGATCGACAACTGGGTACGCGATGATGTTAGGTTCCGGGACAATAGCATAGAACTCGCAAAGGCAACACACTGTTGCATGCCAGAAAGCTAAAGAAATTGCATGGACTAAGAACCTAGTTCAAAATTTAATAATTACTTTCGAAACAAATTCGAACAACATTGTATGTAGATAATCAAAGTGCAATACAGTTGATAAAGAATCCTGTATTTCACAAAAGAAGTAAACATATAAACATTAGGTATCACTATATTCGAGAGCAATACGAGAAGAACGAATTCCTTTTGGAGTACACTCCTTCAAGAGAGCAACACGCGTACATCCTAACGAAAGCATTACCACGATACTTATTTTAATATCACCGAGAAGCAACTGGAATGCGCAAGCGGTTTACAGCAGACACAAGTCAAAGATTCGATAAAACCGAAGTGGGAGTGTTAGAGATATCGGTTTAATCTAGTCTTTTAACTTCCCCCCAAAAGAGTGTTGACTCCTGAAATATATTTTAGTTCGTACAGTTTTCATGTTGTTATTACTACGTTTTTGTTGTCACATTGAAACATAGTAAATAAATCTAATTAAATATCGTGAATTCCGTAGTAAAACCTACTTTTAAATTGTATTCCTATCAGAAACAAAACAAAAACAAAAATTTAAAAAAATTCAAAGCAAAAGCGTGGTGTCTAATACAGATTGCGATAAAATTTACAATCTAAAATGCCCAAATGTACGGTTATTTAATTTATTAACGCATTTATTGCTCACGTAAAAGCCCGCATCTGACTTGTTTGAACCGCCTTACGCTTAATGATCTCACTTTTTTCGGTATCTCGTTATATAGCTTTGACAAATTATACAGAAATAACCTTTCGTATAGGGAGGTTTTATGTGCAGGCGGTGATATTAATGATTTCCTCCTGATGTTAATGTTGTGAAGATCGGTTCTATATTTGATTTTCTCATATAAATATGCCCGACTTTGGGTGACTATAATTTTAAGAAACAACACAGAGGAGCGCAATTTTCAGAGTTTATGCATGTTCAACCAATGTATTTCTTTTATTTTATGTGACACATGATTCCATTTTGAAATTCCACAAACCAGGCGGATGCAACAATATTGGATTCGTGGTATCCTCTTTGTGGTATAACTATCATATACCACATCGCAGTAGGAACAGTTATTTAAAATATTTTTGTTTGTGTAAATAAGATAGTGATCTACATCAGATAATTGGTGGTAACTTCAGCCGTTAGCATTTCTTTCCAGGGACACTAACTATCGCTGAAAAAAACTACAGCGCATATAATATAGAGAACAGCCTATAAATCTGTTAAACATTTTCGTTATATATATATATATTAAAGGGTCGTCATTTTATCATGTATACCCATCACAAACCTTTAACATTTGCTTTTAAACAGAAACCAGGAAAAAGCTTCATCCAGCCAGTTAAGCCATCTCGATTTTATTGGACAATTGACAACTTCAATTATTTACATACCGGGCAAAGAAAATATGGTAGCAGATGCTTGTTCACGAATTTGTGATATACAAATACCAGCCATCATCTCAGATGAATAAATAGCTAATGCACAAGAAGCTGACCAACTCTTCAATTTCTATTCTATAATTTAAATCTATAATTTTGCCAAACAGTAAAAAATTATTTTGTGTCGACTGACAATTTTCGTCCGTTTATACCAAAATCTTTGAGAAAACGAGTTTTAAATTCACTGAACTCTATAATACATCCAAGTATCAAATCGACTGTTGATTTATTAACTAAAAGATATGCATGAACAAATATTATAAAAGATATCACACAGTGGGCACAAGCATTCGGGTTAGGTAAAGAATACGGGATTGTTTTTAAACTTATTGTTGCGCACTTTTTACCTGGTGTAACTGTTGTTAATCGTCTTTGGCACTCCTTAACTAAGATCCGAAAGCAAAAACTAAGTTTGTACGTTGTCTAGATTGGTTCAATAAATATTCGTGTTTTTGTTGAAAATAATTGATCACATTTTCAAGATGACAGATAGTAGTTGCAAATGCAGCTAACTCGACGTTGCCACGTTTATTTTTGTTTACATGCCCGCTTCTTCTTCTTCTTCTTTCGAATAGGCCTACCTTGGACCACTCTTGTTCACCTATATGCCCGTTTATATGAACAACTATAATTTTGGCAACATGTATACAATATTAAACGTCGTATTGAAGTTCATTCATATTGCAACAAACAGCCAAGCCACAAACAGCTACAATGTCTCGAGTTAATTATTTAAGTGTACTGGATATCCACCAGATTCTTTTGTTTCTTTTTACTTTTTGTAATAAAAAAATATGTATCTTCTACCAAATAACTAATGTTTATGACTGGTCACATAACTGTAAATGTAGATATAATTGGTTCAGCGTTGCCAAAATTAATTTTGACAATATAAAAATAATTTCAATTTTTCTGCATCACATGTTTGTGTAAAGTATATACAAAATTGGCTTCCAGAAATTATTTGTCTATTATAAATATTCAGAATATTTTTAGAGATCCCGACTAAACAATTCAAAAATTACTTTAATGTAAATTGATACCCACCGAATTGGTTAAACCAACGGTCCTTGCTTCATTGCCCTGTATTAGATTGAGAGTTCGCGCTTCCGCGCGTATGTGGTCTTGATTTATCTAATTTACCGGGATTAAACCAACGGTCGATGCCACATTGTCCTATAGCATTGTTAAATTCACGCGGCAGCACGAACTCCCGATCAATATAGGACAATGTGGCAAGGACCGTTGATTTAACCCTGGTTAGATTAGGTTGCCCGCCGCGAAGCAGGCAGATAAATCGAGAAAATATACGCGCGGGCGCGCTGACTCGCGATCCAATATAGGACAATGTTGCAAGGACTGTTCGTTTAACCCCGGTTAGATTAGATAAATCAAGACAACATACAAGACAACAAAACCCGGGCAGATAAATCAAGACAACATAGGCGCGGCAGCGTTAACTTACGATCAAATATAGGATAATGTGCAAGAAACGTTGAATCAATCAAAAATAATAAACGTCGCAACGTCGAGTTAGTTGCGTTTGCATCTACTATCTGTCAAAAAATGTCAACAATTATTTTCAACGAAAACAATATTTATTGAACCAACGTAGAAAACGTGGATGCTTAATTTTTGCTTTCAGATCTTAGTTAAAGAGTGCCAAAGACGATTAACAACAGTTACACCAGGTAAGAAGTCCGCAACACTAAATTTTAAAATAATCCCGTATTCTTTACGGGTCCCAAGCATGCATATGTCATGCCAGAAAGTCAAGATTAAAGTTAAGATTGAAAAAACCTCATACTGAATACAAAAATATGAAATATTCAACCTGTTCGTAAATCTACAAAATTAGTTAATTTAAAATTAATTAAGTCCTACTAGGACTTTGACGAATGTCATGGAACAACTACTTCCCTGGCTAATACCACGCAGGATAACATCGCAGGATATGCGTGGTATTATCCAGGGAAGTAGTTGTTTCATGACATTTGTCAAAGTCCTAGTAGGACTTAATTAATTTTCAATTAATTAATTTTGTAGATTTACGAACAGGTTGAATATTTCATATTTTTGTTTTTAAATGTATCTACAAATAGTTAGGCCCCCTTAATTTTTAATCACTCATACTTATAGTCCACTAGTACCTTATTCAAGTGTTCAACACAGATTCCAACACATTAATGTGGATATTGTGTGACCCTAAAACCTTGTTCACAAGGCTATATATATATATATATATATATATATATATATATATATATATATATATATATATATATATATATATATATATATATGTATACTTACAAGGATCGACAGGTTCTCAAGAAGGCCGGAAGCTCCTTCACTATAAGACAATATTGCAGAAACTATAGCTAAGAATATTATACCACCTTGGGTTTCACGTTCTGGAATACCTGAGCAAATTACTACTGACAGAGGTAAACAATTTGACCCTTCTCTATTTGAACAGTTAACTAAGCTTCTGGGTATACGACACATTAAGACTACTGCTTATCACCCAGCTGCAAATGGTAAAATTTGTAAGCACTGACACAGAACGTTGAAATGTACTATTAAAACTCAAATGAGTGAAGATTGGGTTTCCAAATTGCCAATTATTTTATTAAGACTGAGGTCAGAACTAGTAACTGATTTCTGTAATATATGGAACTCACTTATGCCTTCCTGCTGACACGGTAGAACAAGGACAACAGCACAAGGACTTTCCAACGTTTCTAGTTAAATTGAGAGATCAAGTGAAAAAAAATACAACCCGTCATATTAGAACATCATTATAAACCCAAAGAAATTATTCATAAAGATATGGATTCAACCACACACGTATTTGTTAGAATAGATGCAAATAAAAAAGTTTTATACAGTTGTTGGACGACGCGGTCCGCAAACTATATGCATTGACAGACTCAAACCGGCTTACACATTGCGAGACGAAGAAGACAGCGGCATACCTGACACACATATCACATAAAAACCCGCAGTATCAGTTCCTAAGCCCACAACAGTCATTTAAGAACCTCAGAAGACACGTTCTGGTAGAACCGTGCATTTTTTACCAAGACTTCTCGACGTTATCACTGGGGGAGGAGTATGTGGTGGTTTGGGTTTGGGAATACCCGGTCTTTTTAGACTCGGCGAGTCCGAGTCGAGTCGAAGTTTATTTTTCGGGTCCGGGTCTAATCCGTCTAGCAATTTTAACAAAATCACGAAATTTTTCGTGTTCAGGCATGTGGCAAAGCAAGCGATACTATACGAACTTGCCGATTAAGTTAAGTGGGAGTTAGATAAACAAGTGATTTGGAGCATGTTATAGCAAATAGGTAAATAAAACAAAACTCCACAAGAGGCTAAGAGCGGAAGGCAAATGCATGAATTCCCTTCTAAATTGCCTAAAGTTAATTAAACTTGTACGTATTTTTCGCCATCATAGACGCTCTAGTCAGAACAATAATTTTCATCTTGATCGTCATCATTACCATCTAGACCATGGTCATCTTCATCTTGCATGCCCGTAATATTTTTCTTTATATATACTACATCAGCGCTGTCCAACTGGCGGCCCGCGGGCCGCATCCGGCCCACGAAGATTTTTTTAACGGCCCGCGAGTTATAGTAATCAAAAATTAGAAAAATATATGAGATTATTCAACCATATACAACAAGAATTATAAAAATGCTAATGATGAATAATTATGGTTGTTTTATGGTCATTCGATAAAATGAATCCACGCTCTATGCAAGTGTATCTGGTTATACACTCTCTACCATCACCAAGTCGCCCGCCCGAGCACGCTTCTTCTTTACGCATTGTCCGTTTTTGGAGGAGCGTTGGAGATTGTAGCCGCGGCTGCATTCTGGTATCACTGTTGCCGAGAGCCGTTTATCATAGACTAAATGATATATAGACTATCCAACAGTAGTCCAACAGACTTTTATGTTTACATCTACCGTGGGTTATGTACAAAATGGCAATTCTGTGAAATGTAACATTGGTAAAAAAATTAAAAACAACAGAACTATCAAAAGAATTATTTAGCCCAAGTAACAAATTCTCACGAAGCATCAGTAGCTGCATCTGGTTGCAGTTTGCTTACGAATTACAAAAGCAAAAAAGTCTTTTTCGGATGGAGAATTAATTAAAAAATGTGTCATAAAAATGAGTTTTCAAAACAGTTTCTCTTTCTCATCAAATTGTAAGCCGACGTGTAAACGAGATCTACATGTCACTAATAAATTACAAAACCTAATCAATAATTGCTGCTATTTTACCGTAGCATTGGACGAAAGTACAGACATTTCCGACACAAGTCAAATTTATATTTTTATAGAAAGATCCGTAAATGAAAACTATGATTATTCAGAAGAACTTACGACCATTACACGGAACAACAAAAGGTGAAGATATTTATAACGAATGAAAATGTGCAATAGTTCCGTATGGCGGATTTGACAAGTGCACCGCTATTATAATTGACGGCGCCAGAGCTATGACCGGCAAAAATATTGGGCTCGCAGGACTCTTACAAAAAGAAGGCATACATTGTTGAATATTCTGAATGATTTGAATTGTATTGTGCATCAGCAGGCATTATGTGGTCTTTCACTAAAACTAAAAGATGTAATGGACATGGTTTGCAAAATAACAAATTTAAATCGTGGCTGAAATCGTTCTCTTACATATTGAAAATTTAAAACATTTTTGGAAGAACTGCAACTTGAGTATGGTGATTTGCTTTTACATAGTAATATTCGCTGCTTAAGTGCGGAAAAATTCCTCACGCGACTTTTTACACTTCGAAAAGAAATTCATCTTTTCTTAACGGAAGTTGGCATCGGTGAAGATTTGACAGCAAATTTAGGTGATGAAAATTTTCTTTGTTCAGTTGCTTTCCTAACAGACATTATAAATTATTTAAATATTCTTAATAAATACTTGCAGGAAAAGATCAAGATGTGTCTTATATGTTGATTAAGATGTGTCATTATAAACATAACAGGATTCAGAAATAAATTAAAATTGTGGTTAAATATAAATTATAAAAGTTAAATTTGCAGGTAAGGAAAAAATTTATTCCATTTTGAATGTTGCAAAGAGATGTATGAAGAAATGAAGGACTGTAACATAAAAGTGAATTTTGACATTTTTTACCTAAATTAGATATGCTTATTGAAGATTTTAACAGAAGATTTTCTCATTTTTTTTCTCTCAATTATGGACTTCAAATCATTTCTATTTTCGGAAGTACATATATCTGTGAGCATTCTCCGACATGAAATATATAAAATCAAAATTTAATAGAGTTACCACAACAAATATTGATATGGACATAGAAGAAATTGTTGCTCAACAAGTTATTCAAATAACTTATTCTAATTTTATTTTGTGTTTTTATTATTTCTTGTATTATTTTTAAGAATAACATTGTTTTGTCGATTACTATGTGATATTTCATTTGAACAATAAATATTACGCAATATTTATTATGCAAAAATATAAACTTTATTGTTGAAAAAATGTTATTATCTTTGACTTTATTTTTTTCGTATAAATAAAGTATTTTTTGAGTTGACATGAACTGACTGACTGAAAAAATGGCCCGCTGGCTAAGAGAAGTTGGACAGCGCTGTACTACATCACAAACCTATAAATGTATAGTGTGATTCAAACATAAATTATAAAGACTAGAAGATTTTCGTCCAAATTTCATCATTACACTTGCACCGTCGCCGGTTGAACCAACTGTGTTGTTCTACTTTTTCGACCAATTCTATAGGAGTACATGAGTTAAAAATTCTCATAAAATCAAGATTAGGGTATACACTTCAGAGTCAATGCAAATTGATATTTAGAATTTTTATATTTTCATACTCGTCCATTCATCAAGTGTAATGCTAAATCGTCGATCTTCTTTACGACGCGGCGTAATAGACAATGCCAAACATTCAAGACCCGAGACTCGTCGAGTCTTAGATCGGGTATCGTGTACCGGGTATTTTACCCTTGAGCTAAGCGTACACCAAAACCGATTTTGTCGGCCGATGACGGACAGAACTACTCGGACGAGTAACTCGGACGTATATGCGCTTACACTGCAACAGTATTACCACTTGTGCCGACAACCATAACCGTATGGAAAAATGTGGATTATTGCAATTTTTTGAATGTTTGTCCCACAGGGTTGGTCTATTATAAACACAACAAATTAATTTTTCAATAGCCATAGCCGCTTAGGTAGATAACAACAAAGTTTAGGCATACTGGCGAGAAATCCCAACAAGTCCGGATCATCGTGATGATCGGCCGTTTTCGGGCGTCATAAAACGATGAACGGCCGTTTTCGGGCGTCATCGGACGATGACAGTCGTGTGTACGCTCTGACTTGTGTACGCTCTCTTTCTTTTGCAAGTGTTTGATTCAATCGCCGTTGACGCCCGAGCATACTTTGGCCGTTGACGGATTAGGTGTATGCAAGCCCTTGGACTCGTCGAGTCCGAGTCCGGGTACTCGGATCCGAAAAACCCTAGAGATTTTTTACGAAAATGAAAAACCTAGAGGTTTTTTACGAAAAACCCTAGAGGAAACTATATTGGCAACCAGGAAATTTAATTTTTCAGTTTCTATCGCTGCAATTATATAATTTATAAAATGCAAAAATTCAGTTATATCATCGTTGAAACAGTTTGTTCGTTAAGTTATTTAAATCCTTCTGATAATGGAAGTCATACTTCCATATCTAGGTAAACCATATTAGCTGGATCAATAAAATATATTATAATTTTAAGAAATTTTAAGAATTATATTTTTGTTTTGAAAAAAAAAACGAAAATTTTGACAAGGGACGAAAATTTGGAAACAAAATATCCATTTAGTAGACAGGTATAATATATATTATGTTTTAAGGGTTTCCAGGTGCTCTGCTTCAATAAATGTTTTTGGTGGCCTGCGATGCAAAGAATGTTGGACAGCATTGCTCTATGCCAGGAGTTAGCAGACTGTGGCTCACGAGCCGCATGCCCTTTCGCCCATTATTCAAGCAGTTACGCTTCGAGTTCTTTTTGTCGTTTTTTATACTTGAATATTGGGGTGAAATCAAACTAATTATAGATACAATCATACCAACTTGTTAAAGTGGAATACAGCTTGAATATATAAATATATTCAACGTTTCCGTAGCTCTATAATATTATTAAGTTTTTTTAAGACAAGAAAACAATAATGGGGTGAAATAAAACTAATTATAGATACAATCATATCAACTTATTCAAGTGGAAAACAGCTTGAATGTATAAATATATTTAACGTTTCCGTAGCTCTATAATATTATCAAATTTTTTTAAGACAAGAAACCAAATCTTTTGTTGAAACACAACAGTAGTAAACAGCATACAAATATCTGTTGTGTTTTAAAATGAGAATTGTTTTAAAAAGTGAGAATTGTCTTAAAAAGACTTATTATGGACTATATTTATATATTCAAGCTGTATCCCGCTTTAATAAGTTGGTATGCTATATCACATATTGAAGAACACGTTTTCAATTTAGATTTTACACAACATAACTCATTTTGGTACAAGTATTTTGATGTCGTAATAGCATGTTTCAGTGGAACAGCACGTCAATTGATAAATTTAATCTCTACTATACATCATAAAATAAAGTCCACTATATACGTAGAAATCAACAAAATACACATTCTGGGCCTAGCTTTGTTTAAAATAGCAAAATTGAATTTGATCCATACATCCGGTCTCCTATTACATTTCAGAGAAAAAATCAAAGGATACATCCCGCAGAACCTATGCTTCAGGAAAAAAGATGGGAAATTGGTCCTTACTAATGAAGAAAACTGCAAAGAATTAGCACGATACTTTATAGATTTTCTTAATTGCCCTGAACCTACTGAAAGATTTCCTGAAACAGCGCCCAGTTTCACCTTCACCAAACCAAGAAGAAATTCTGAATAACATTAGACTATTAAAGAACAACAGAACCTCCGGAAGCGATGGGATTGTGGCAAAACTCCTCAAGGACCTAGGTCCAAATTCACTCAAAGACCTTACAGAAATTATACAGGAAATCTGGAAAAACTAAAAATTCCCCAAAGACTAGAAATGTGCTCTGATTCACCCACTTCACAAAAAAGGAGACAAAACAGATCTAAATAACTACAGGGGAATCTCCCTCCTTGAAGTCGGCTACAAAATTTTCTCTACATGCCTGTTTAAAAGAGTACAAGAACAATTCGAGCATAAGATTGGCGAATATAAAGCTGGATTCCGTCCTCACAGATCGCGCACGGATTAGATTTTCAACCTAAAAACCGTTCTAAAATTCAGGGCCCTCAGAAACGTCCCAATTATCTGTGCCTACGTAGATTTTAAGAAGGCTTATAATTCAATTGATCGACAATCCCTTTTCAGCATTCGGAAAGAACAAGGACTAGACACCAAAGCACTAAAATTGACCTTACAGACCCTCACTTATACAAAATTAAGAGAAAATTTTATGGGAGAAATCTCAGATGAATTCCTGATAGAAACTGGTATCCGGCAAAGAGATGGACTATCACCCATGCTCTTTAACCTTGCTCTAGATAAGGTGATGAAGGAATGGGAAAAAGAAATGAAAGCACAAAATATCTGGAACCTAATAAACATTGGGACACAGAAAAAGAAGCTCGAAATTGCATGCTTAGCCTCCGAAGATGATGACCTGGCCCTTCTGTCCAGCGATGAACTCACATCAATCAAAAAAATTGAAACTCTCCAGGAATGTGCTAAAAAAATGAGCTGCAAATCTCCTGCCAGAAAATAGAATTTTTCGCTTTAAAACTAGACGTCTCAAATCTAAATACGAAATATGGACAAATCAACAGAGTCCCTCACTTCGAATACCTAGGTGAAATCATCGCACCAACTGGAAACGAAAAAATAGCTGAAAACACCCGTGTCCAAAAACTCAGAAGAGCATATGGGAGAACAAGAGAAATTTACAACAAAAAATGTATGTCGCTCCATGTCAAGATTAAACATTACACACACATTTTACATCAAGCCTGAAGCCCTATATGCAGGAAAAACTCTCACGCTTAATAAAAAAGGCGAGCTCGAGAATATCCTAAAAGAAGAGCGAAAAATCATAAGGAAAATCTTAGGACCAAGACATTCGGCAGATGGTTACCGCCTACAATCAAGGAAATCTACAGAAAAAATATCTAATTTTGCGGCAGACCTTAGGAAAATAAGGTTAAAATTTTATGGACATGTTCAGAGGCTCCCTGACACCAGATTAACCCACCAAATTCTCGAGAGAGTTGACAAACTAAAGATTTTCCCCTGGACACAACAAGTAAGGACAGACATGAGAAATGCTGAAATCCAACCAAAAAATTACGGACCGACACATATACACAGGAAAAATTGACAAGTAAGAAGTTGTTCCAGAGAATGAAGTACCAAAAAATCAGGTACCAAGTGGACAGAAGAAAGGAAGAGTATCTTTAGTGAACAGATGAAAGCATCCTGGATCCTTCGCAAGCGAATTACAAATAAAGCTTCGTGTGTTCCTAAAGGGACTCTTGCTAGGTATTCTTGTTTCCAAATATTTTAATGTTACTGGCTTATTTAAGTACAAAACAACCTTGTCCCCAAAAGAAATAATCCAACGGTGTCAAGTTGGGGGAGCGTCGGGACCACTAAATATATCCTCCTCGTCCAATTCATCTTCTAGGAAAAGTTACATTTAAATACTCGCGCACTTCCCTACCAAAATTTGCATGTGCACCATCTTGCTGAAAACAGACATCTGGGTGTATGAGATCATTGTTATCTGGGAGGGGTCGAATTTCTTTTATTCGTGGAGTAATTTATTAACGTAACATTTGCAGGAACTCTTCAGAATTTTGTGTTCAATATATAATAAATAAAACAATTGTTACTAAAAAACTAAAATATAGTCAAAATATGCGGTGGTGGATACTGTGTGCAACCTTAAGATATCATGTCTTAAATCGCACGCGCATTAATTCTACATCGCTTGGTGCAATAATTTTACCCTGTATATGATTATGATGTAGTCAGTTCGTCTAAAAATTCTAGGCTCCTTATCTATGCAGACGATAAAAAGCCATGCAGAACAACATATAATATAAGTGATGACAAAATAACAAACATGTCCTAAACACCAGAAAGTGCTCGGTAATTTCATATACCAGAAAATGTGCGCATATCACATAAGACTACAAATTTTTTGATGCCTCTATTTGAAATATGTATTCAAATATCTTGATTAGGATCTTGCGCAATATAATCGAAGCTCTTACTCATGTTTCTTCCAGAAAATAGACTATAAAAATATAATATAACTGTTCTACAATAAGTTCCCGCATATAAGTGTTGTACTAATTCAGCTAAACTTTCTCCGCTGAGGCGTTTTTCTTTGAAATATAATGGTCTCAGCCAACACCCTGCTAGTCCTGATATTGCTAATTGTATCGTCCACAACCTAAAACACATCCACAACTTTCATCCAATTGCTCTCTCTATGTTAATAATATATGAACAGTGCTGTGCAAGGAAAAGAAGTCTAGCTTTCTATGGCCACGTTGCAAGATTGCCTCTAACCCGGCTAAGCAACCGTCTGTTCACCTTCTGGCAAAACAAGAAGGTTCGTACCGCTTGGTTGGCAGAAACCGAGAAGGATATTAAAGAACTGGGAATAAAAGTTTGCCAAAACAGACAGTCTGTGAGACGCACCTTGAAGTAAGTCCGTGGATTTCATGAAAAACCATGAAGGAAAATACCCCAGAAGAGGAAAAGGAGTTACACCGGCAGAAGATTAGGCCTATTCGATACAAGAAGAAGATATGAACAGTGCGTTTGAAAAACAACTCCCTAGTTTTATTGTTTCATATAAACTGTCCAAAGTGATACACAATACTCTAGTTGGTGGTATTTCATGCATCAACTGTCCAAGTTTTGTTCCCTTGCAGCTGGCACGCTTGCTTTGCCTTAAACAGCGCAACGGGCTCATTTCGCAACAAAAAAGCGCAATGTGTTATTTGGCTCGGGTAAACTAAATTTGTTACAGTGCAGCGTAATTTTAGACATCAGAATGGCGTTGAATCTCTTACAGCAAAAACTACCAGTCATTAGCTACATTCTTTTAAGGAAACCGGTAGTGTTTTAAAAGGGACATCGCCAGGTAGACCAAGAGCTTCTGAAGATGTTGTTAAACAGATCCGTGTTTCTTGTGTTTGGAGCCTAAAGAAGTTATTGGGTAAACGTAGTCTCCAAGTAGGACTGCCTAAAGGTACCGTGTATGATGTTATTGATAAAATACTTCATTTGCATGCCTACGAATTGCAACTGTTACATGAAATAAAACCTAGCGATAAAATCAAAAGGTCAGAGTTTGCTGTTGACTTTCTAAACAATGTATGATGATGACAATTTGTTGAAAAAGTTTTCTTTTCGGATAACATTTAATATTAGTCGAACATTACAGTTCGACAACAGTCGTTGCAACTTAAGAATTTGGGGGTCAGAGCATGCACATGAATGTATTCAACACAACGTGACTCTACCAAAGTTAATGTTTGATGATAACGGCTTGATGGAAGAACGTATGATTGTTTTTTCATTTTTGTGGAACAAACAATACATGGAGACAATTACAATTTAACCCTATCAGACTTTTTCTTTTGGGACCATATAAAAAATGTTATGGACATTGAAAAGATCCGAGACATCAATACATCAATCATTTATGCAAAAAATGATCGTGGCGGTTGGGACAGTAACACCTAATATGTTGGTGAACATGTGGCGAGAAGTGGAATTTCGCCTCGAAGTGCAGGGCAACAAATGGATCCCATGTTAAAGTCCATTAGTGTTAAAACAAAACTTGAAAGTACTCTCTTTTATTGTATGTACTCGTTTATGTAGTTTTTTATTAATTTCAATGTTAAATTTATACTTAAAACTAGGTTCTTTTTTAAACACATTGTATTATTTAATATTTGTGCTTTTAAATTAATTATTTGAAATTATTTTTATAAATCACTCTAATTTGCAATACTCGCGGAGTCATAGGGCTCCGATACAACCTTTTAACTACTCACAGGATTTTCCACTAAGAAGTGCCATTTTAAAGTTAACGCCATTTCTATACTTGAAAGGATATGAATGTTATTTTTTACAGTTGAAAAGTAAAAACTATCTCATTTACGAAAAATGGTACGATATACGCTTCAACAAAGAATAGAAGTAGTGAAAATCTTCTGTAAAATCAGCCTGAGCGACGAGGCCCATTTCCATTTAAGCGGCTTCATCAATTAACAGAATTGTCGGATATGGGGCTCCGAAAACCCTAATTACAGTTTGTTGAGGTTTTTGGTCAGGTAGGGTGATGAAATGTGTTTTTCACATCACTTCTTAATGGGAACCCCGCAGTGCATTATCTCCGTTTATACTAATCTGCATGTACCAATTAATCTATTAAACAGTGTATATCAGTTTGTAAATTTGGGAGAACTTGATAGACGTGTAAATTTGTACGACTTATCAAACTATGTCAAACATTGCTGTTACACTATTTTTAATAAAATAAATTAAAGCATTCGTCTTTATTATAGTAATTATATCCATAGTATTTCTGTGAAAGTAATTATTTTCACAGAAAATTTTCCTGAAACAAATTTTTACTTTATAACTAGCGTAATACATTTACAAAAACGTGAAGTTGAATGAATGAGGTTTCTAATAAAATTATAGATTATGGCCATGTGGGCCATTTAATGCGATCACTCCAAATATCTCCGTTACCTTTAGAGTGACGGAAAAAATGTTGAAAGGGACTTTTATTGATTTCGAAGGGCTGACACAGTGGTTAAAAATATTTTTTTGTCAAGGTCATAGTTTATGCGTCCTCATGGTCATCAAGGGTTTTTCAAATGGGAACATGTTATTTTTTTATCAAGAAATTGTAGCCACTATTCACACGAATCCAGCGATTCATAATATCATCACTTTTAACTTTTCTTTTTGCGTAGATTAACACAGCCCCTTTCACGGAATCTTCTTCTTCTTTCTTCTTTAGCCGTTTTCTATCCTTTGGATATAGGCTTCTTTCAAATTTGACCATTGGCTTCGGTTTTGCGCAACTTGATACTAATTTAAGCCTTCGACCTTCTTTATCTCGTCGTACCATCTTTGCTTGTAACACTTCCAACACTTTGTCGTCCAACACTAATATTTTCTTCCCAAGGTCTCCATCTGGTGATATACCCGCTCCAGTTTTCTGTATGTCTGGCCACGTGTCCTGCCCATTGCCATTTCAGGGAACCAATTTTTTTCCGAAGTCACTATAGTACGACAGAACACCTACACACAGTAAGGCAGGTGATCGAGAAAGCTACAGAATATAACATAAGCCTATGGATGGCTTTTATCGATTTCCGAAAAGCCTTCGACACAATAGAAATCTGGGTAATAATAAATTCATTGAGAAATGCTAGAGCGGATCAACGTTATATAAACCTTTTTGAAAACATCTATAGGACATCGACAATGTCGATAAGACTTCATGAATTATCTAACAAAATAAACGCCAAAGAGGAGTTCGGCAAGGGGACGTAATATCTCCAAAACTATTCACTTTAGTACTCGAGGATGTTTTTAAATAGATACAATGGGAAAACAAAGGATTGAACATACTTGGTGAACGCTTGCACAATCTAAGATTTGCCGACGATATTGCACTATTTGCAAGAGATAAACAGGAATTGATTGATATGTTGGAAGAACTTCAAGATGAGGCTGCAAAAGTAGGATTACACATGAACTACACTAATACCCAGTTTATTAGAAATACACCAGATGCAGACGAAACAATGCCGATTTATGACAGCACAATAAAAAGGACAGAAACATACATATGCCTTGGCCAAGCTATAACACCAAGCAAACAAAATCAAGAAATAGAGATTGATGGGAGAATTAGACTGGGATGGGCGGTCTACGGCAAATAAAAGTACATATTCAGCATGAATATTCCAATGACTCTAAAAACAAAAGTCTATAACGAGTGTGTACTGCCTGTTGTCACGTATGGTTGCGAGACCTGGGTAATAACCAGAAAGGTCAAACATAAATTGGGAGTACATCAGAGAGCCATGGAAAGACAAATTCTAGGAATTTCCCTAAGAGACCACAAAACAAATACATTCATAAAGGAAAAAACAAAAGTCTTCGACATAATAAAAAGAATTGTTTCCCCTTTTACGGAATAAATGCGTAATTCGATTGAAACATCGGCGGAAAGGTGATTTCTGTCAGGATAACGTTGTGCATAAAGTTCTTGGGCTGGCACAGAGTTCGTACCGGTCTCACCATGAATCAGAATCATATCCACTTTCTCTGCTTGACTGTGCAATACCATTTTCGATGCGGTTATTCAAAGTTATTCTCAATGGATACACTTGTCAAATCATTTCACTCACAAAGGTCATGATATCACGGGTCGCTCGATTCGTCTTAATAGTGGCTGCAATGTCCTCATACAAAAATAGCATGATCCCATTTGAAAATCCATTGATGACCTTGAGGACGCATAAACAGTGATCTTGACAAAAAAGTATTATTAACCACCGTGTCAGCCTTTCGAAATCAATAAAATTCCCTTTTGACATTTTTTTCGTCACTCTAAAGGTAACGGAGATATTTGGGGTGGTCATGTTAAATGAAAAACCACCCTGTATACGACGATTTAAAAACTCCTTCAATTGACAATTCTATACCAACTTATGTTTATTAATGATAAAGGTACCATACAAATTACATAGAATATGTATTGAATCTTCTAAAAATATATAATTACTAAAAATAGCTCTCATTATTCACACACATAAAGCTTTTACAAAAGCTTTGAAACTCAAACAACCAGACTATATTTAATGTCTCGCTATAACCACCTCTATTTAAGCACGATTAAACAATCGATAATTTCTTCCTTCTACAGAATCACTTCAATCAAATCTAAAACTAAACTCATCTTTAAACCGCTTATTGATAATTAGTGGAAGTCAATTAAGGTGTTACACAGATCTGCGATTGTTAATGTGTAGAGTTTACTCTAATTGTACTAGACTCCAATTGAATGCAACTTCCGCTTATAATTCGAGCGTGCTAATAGTCTACTACCAACCGTACTCCATCTTAGTTTCTCATTTAGACAACAATGTGGAATAAATTAACATTAGCTTCCAACATACCTAACTTCTTGCGTGCGAGTGGCTGCTGAGATAACAGAATTAAACATTTCTTGGGATCAACCATGCGTTAATTTAACATTTACCCAAAATGCACTATCTCTATTAAATAAATATACTAATATAGAGCATAATTAAATATATTTTTACCGATATTTAAACGAAGAAACATTACTATTCATCTAATAAAGTATGTAAATGCTAGTAATAAAAAATTAGATTATGGCAACATATGTTTTAAAAGAGAAATGTTACATGTTTGTATGTAAATGTAGAGAGTATCAAGCTAAAATTAATATAAATGTAAATGTATCATCCATATGGTAAATATTGATAAATATTTTGCGTCAGAATTTATGTAATAACCTAAATAACAATATTACACTCTCAGTAATATGTAAATTTCCAGTTGAATTGAATTAATCAAGTCTCGATTACGATCCGTTCTATACTACCCAATTATAAGGACGACATATTAGTCCCTGATATTATCAACTTTTTAATGACATAAATCACGATCGGTTTGTTCAAAATTTAGTTGAATTTAGCCTTCAGCCAACCGAACTTTATCGAGTTGAACCAACAACAATTTCATTTTCAAACTTTGCATAATACAATCGATAGGTTCTGTTTGATTAACATTTTCAGAATAAATATTATAGACCAACATTCATAAATAAACCTCGCGAACTGTAACAAAAATAAATACCTTATAGCTTTTTATTTCAATACTTTTTTAAGTTAGTACTTCTTGAAAAAAAATTATACTCCTATTAAATATCATTATTAAATAATATATTATTGATATTCATTTTTAAACAATGTGGCGATATATTTATATTTATATAATTAGTAAAAATACGTGTTGCATTTCGATTCGCCAGGTTGCAATCTTGATGATGATCGACTTGTGTTTGCATTATCCATATCCCATGACAAATATCACTGGATTAATCATCGTTATCAGTGGAAACATAAATCATAAACGGATAGCCTGAAAAATCACGGGCATTTTAAGCACTCTTTATAAACACTCCGTCATACCATTTTTCGTTTGAAAAGACTAATGTCCTACAGAATTTATGAAATGCTGTGGACCATGAATTATTTAATTGCTAAATATTTAAAACGTGAAAATTGAGATATTTGTTTATGTTTTAATTAAAATGAACCTGCTGTGGAAAGGCTAGGCAAGTACAAAGTCAAAATAAAATTACATCGAAAAAATATTTCTAGGCATCAAAAGGATTAATGTTTGATACAACTCCGAGTATATGGATGAGTGGAAATTAAAATAAACCTGACCTTTTGAATGCAAAACATTAAACTTTAAAATAAAGCAACTCAGACAAATTTGGCCATCAAAATATATCTGTTTAATTCGTTGTATCGTTTTTACAAGTGTAATATTGCATTATAGTGAAAACGAAAATAATACTTTATTTTATTATACATACACACATTAACTATATATCTAGTTAAATAGTGTTTGAATACATATTACTACATAAAAACTATGACTATCGGCCATTGACAATACTGGGTAATGAACTTGAAAACAATCTTATCTTTCTAGTTCCTGCTTAGTGCCCCTAAAGTGAATTTAGGGCTAGTAAATAATTTACAAATTTCACATGAGATTTGTTTTCGTAGTTCTAAAAAACACAATAATATTATAGAGCTACGTAAAGGTTGAATATATTTATATATTCAGGATGTGTTCCGACTTTATTAAGTTTATAAAAAATATATAGATAAACATAGAAATAATAAACTTTGTTAAATCTTCATCAATGCAATACAGAATTAAAAATTTTGGTTCGATGAAGTGGATTGTGAGTAGAATGCTCTTAGACTACTACTAGAAACTCTTAATACATAATGATATGAGAAGGTTATCCAGACGAAAAGCACTATTTAAGCTCTATGAACTTTGTAGTAAGTTATTGGTCTTCTTTAACCTTTAAACTTCTTTAACTACCCACGCTGGTGTAAAAAGCATAGGCGTAGCCAGGGAGCGGGGCTTGGGCGTTCAAACCCCCCTTAAGATATGCAAACTATTTAGAAATATCATAAATATTATATTGAAATAAGGAGAGACGACTATCTTCAAGAGAGCATGGTAGATGTGGAGTTTATGAATTCTTGTGTGTCAGTTTTAGAAAGTAAATCAGTTTTAGAAAACGATCATTTGCGAACATATTGTTTTTACGAACATATTGAGATGCTCTCTGACTGAGCAAAGAAAAGAAGGGTAGCTTTCTATGGCTGCCATGCAAGATTGCCTCCAAACCGGCTAACCAAGCATCTGTTGACCTTCTGGCAAAACAAGAAATTTCGTACCACTTGGTTGACAGAAACCGAGAAGGATATTAAAAAACTGGGAATAACAGATCTCCAAAACAGACAGTCTGTGAGACGCAGCCTAAAGGAAGTCCGTGGATTTCAGGAAAATCGCTGTAGGAAAGGTACCCTCTGGACAGAAGAGAGAAAGGAGTTACACCGGCAGAAGATGCGACAATACTGGGCAAAGGTCAAAGCCTAATAGCTAAACAAGCGTGGTCCAAAGTAGGCCTATTCCAAAGAAGAAGAAGAATAAATATATTCAACCTGTTCGTAGCTCTATAATATTAAGTCTTATTAAAACTACCAAACAAATCCCATATTGAAACAACTACTTCCCTTGTGCAGACCACGCAGGAAATTGAATTATACAACAGACATTTGTATGTTATTAGCATAAGAAAGCAATTAGCAATTGATAAGAAAAGAAACCATCCTACGTTATAGATAATCATACCAACTTAAAACAAACGGAACACAGCCTGGATATATAAATATATCGTCATGGAAACTGCAATATGTCAAAAAAAGTTTTTTTTTTATTGCATCAATATGGCCAACTTGTTCATAAATCAGAACTTTATTTACTTATTAACTAAGTTGATCTAACATAAGCTTGATATTTGGTTACGACAAATAGTCGTATGTCACAGTCGGTGGTGAGTTTGATTTGTTTTACATTTGTGAGTTTGATTTGTTTTTAAAATTACAAATGTTGATGCTTTTACGTCGAAGAAAGTAATTAATTATAAACTTGAATTTAGAGACGATTGGGCCCCATTACCGTGTCGTCCACGACGTTCAATAAGCGAGATTAGGCCCAAGCTATATGACCGACCCTGCCCAATTGAAAAAAGCAAATTTGAACATCTTTTATGAAACCCTTCCACGCAAAATTTAATAGTTTTAAAACTCTAATTATAATTTTAGAATTAGGTTTTCACATTTTTTAACATATTTATTTTAAATACTTTCAATTATTTCGGCTTTTTAAACTATTTTTACTAGTAATAAGGACATTTTTAGAATGTTTTTGTTTTGTTTACCGCACAAAAAGTAAGTGTTAAGAAATAACTACTTTAAGTGGGGAACATTGATTATGTGAACAGCCCACCTAAATACATTATTATTTGACAGTAAGAAAAACCTTTATGTGTGAGTCGGCAGTTTTGTAGTCAGTAATAATTTGTCTAAGGTTTGTTTGTTGAGGAATCATATTTATTTATTGTTTGGGAAATTCATAAAGGTGCGTACATATTAAGCCATGCAACATCATGCACTAATTAGTTTTAAATGTTGCAGGCGCCTTTTCACTTGTATATTCATATATTCACTTGTATATTCATATATTTCATTTCTTATATATTCTCTCTATATATATTTTGTCTTATATTTAAATTAAATCAAATTAGAGCATTTTCTTATTAGAGCATTGACTGAGCATTTTCTCTCACATATACCTGAATACTGCCCAGCTATTCTAAATTACAACAGGTTATGGGCCCAGGGCACAGTTCGGGTTGTGTGAGAGATTTGAATGTAAATTGATAAATATATAGAGAGATGAGAATTGAAACATGGATACAGTGAGATCACAATTGGAAAATCTTGCGGAAGACAACCAAGGCGAAGCTAAATATGAGTGATGGAGGCTCAAGCTGAATCTAACGTTAAAAACCAAGGATCTATTTTTAGATATATTTTTATATTTTTTTTTTTATATATTTTTAGTTATGAATACAATGAGAATAAATTTGTCATAGAAAATCCAACAATACTCAAATAAATTGATGGCTGAAGGCAAAGAAATTAAAGAAAGTTGAATCTTGTCCAGAATCCTAAACATGCTAACGCCAAAGCTACGTAATTTTCGAACTTCTTGGGATTGCATGAATAACCAAGAAAAAAAATTAAAGAAACTTTTTGAATTCTTACGTTTAGAAGAAGGCAGGTTAAACGGAAGCAAAGGTGATAGTCAAGGTTGTCAAAATACTCTAATATCAAAACAGATTAGAAAAGACTGTAGAGCACTAGTCACAATTCAGAGAGTTGAATGCCACAAGTGTGGAAAGACAGGGTATATAAAGAAGGACTGTAAAAGTAAGCCATGTGCTAAATATTTAGAGTACTGTAGGAAAAATTGTGGTTGCAGTATATGTAAGAAGAAGGGTCATTTCGCGAAAGACTGTTGGCATAACAAAGAAAGGAATGAAAAGTTTGATAAAAACAACCCAAGTAACGATCGACGAGCGTTCGTAACAATCGGATTATCAGCTGCGAATGTAGATTATATAAACTCAAATCAAAAGTGCAATGAACTATGGTATCAAGACTGCGCTGCGCCGCAGCATATGACTTCTCATGTAGAACGGATGAGTGATTATGTAAAACTCAAGGAACCTGTAATGGTTGTAATTGGTGATGCAACCAGGATTGAAGGAATTGGTGTGGGTAACGTTCAGTTGGAAGCATTTAATGGTAAAAAATGGTACAAAATTGAACTTAAAAATGTATTTCATACACCAACGATGCTATTCAATCTTTTCTCAGTCACCAAAATACTAGATAACGGTTACACTCAGACTCCAGACTTCCGTTCAATTTCCATGTTCTTGTTATCCTTGCCCAGGGTTATTTGTTGGCCTAGATAGACATATTCGTTCGCGTTTTCTATCCTTTGGTTGTTAATTATTATATTTGGATCTTGGAGACATATTGTTTTTGTCTTGCTTATGTTCCCTATGCTTAGCCCTATGCTTTTTGATTTTTCCACCAGGTCTGTTAACATTTCTTTCAGATCTAGGGAGTTTTCTGCGAATAATACGATGTCGTCTGCATATATATATATATATATATATATATATATATATATATATATATATATATATATATATATATATATATATATATATAAATATATATGTATATATATATATATATATATACATATATATATATATATATATATATATATATATATATATATATATATACATAAAAAGTTTCCTAGTCTGGTCGGTGATGAGATAATCCAGAGATTTGATGTTGTGATGTTGAAACTAAACCACCAGGCTCTGCGACTCAATGAAAGGTTAAAGAGTAAATTAATTAATTTCGAAATCAATCACACCAATTCAATTATTAGATCTTTAAATTTTCAACTTCATAATTGTATACGTAACGCTAGGGCGACACTTCCCCGTAGCGTTTTTCAAGATTTCAACAATAGGCAAATTAACCGGTACAATTTTATTTTCAACAAAACTAAGCAAAAAAACATAATGAAACTTGATAATTTAATTAGAAAGTCTCTAATTGGTAAAAACGACCCTCCAGAGAAGTGGATAAAAAACCTTTCCGATGTCACGATCCCCAAAGAAGTCAAAAATTTTCTGGCGCTAGGCCCTAAGTTCAATTTGCCATATAACCCTAAAAATTTCCCCTTATACGACATCTTGGCTGACATTGAAAACTTGCTTGAAGAGGTACCCACTTCCAAAAAAGATCTGTGTAGAGCTGAAGCTACTTATGTGGTTTTGAATCATATTAATAAACTGGAGAACTTTAGGGCGGCACTGCCAGACCCTCGACGGTCATGTGACCGGTTCCTTAAAACACATCCAGAACTACTGGTTCTCAAAGCCGATAAAGGCAATGCAACGGTCATTTTGAAAAAAGAGGATTACCGATCCAGGATTGTCGACCTTCTGTCAGATGCAGCCACTTATGCTCCCTTAGGTAGAGACCCCACCTGTGGGTTTGAACGAAGAAACAATGAACTGGTTAAGAAACTTAAAAGCAAAGGTTACATAGACCAAACTACGTACAAAACCATAATTGTACACAATGCTATGCCCCCTAAAATCTACGGCTTACCTAAGATCCATAAAGAAAATTTTCCATTAAGGCCCATTGTTTCTTCAGTTCAATCTCACTCCGAAAAGTTGGCTAGGTTCATTTCGAATATTCTTTACACGTCCTTCGCTGACTACAACGTGTTCAGAATTAAAGACTCGTTTGAATTCGCCACTGCCTTAAATAATTACCAAGTACCCGATGGTCATGAATTGGTGTCTCTGGACGTGTCATCGCTGTTCACTAGTATACCGTCAAAGTTATTTTTGGATATTATCAAATCAAACTGGGAGTTGATTCGCCCATCTTGCAAAATACCCCGCAAGGTTTTTTTGGAACTTATTGAATTCATTTTTGATACGACGTATTTTTCGTTTGAAAATAAGTTTTTCCTTCAGATTTTCGGAACCCCCATGGGATCGCGCTTATCTCCGGTGGCAGCGGAGATTGTTATGAACACTTTAATTAAGGTTTCTTTGGACAAACTTAATTTCGAAATCCCATTTTTGTGGTAATATGTGGATGATATTGTCTGTGCCATCCCGCAAGGGTCCAAAACTGAGGTCCTAAGAGCCTTCAACTCATACAACGAACGACTTACCTTCACAATTGAATCTGAAAATAATAATACTCTACCCTTTTTAGACACCCTGATTATCAGGACAAATGACAACCGCATTATTTTAGATTGGTACCAGAAACCTACCAGTTCGGGCAGATACCTGAATTATTTTTCCTGCGCTCCTTTTCAGCACAAGCTGAATGTAGTTTTGGGTCTTAAGACGAGGATATTCAAGATTGTACATCCAGATCTTCGTAATGATAGTTTAGAGAGATTGTTTAATATCCTAAAGAAGAACAACTATCCCACAACAGTACTTAGGAAGTTGTTGTTCTCCAATCCTACAAGACAACCTGTCGCTGAGGTGGTCGCAGAGGACGACACGAAAATATTCAAGAGCTTACATTTTGTAGAATCATTGTCCCCCAGAATAAAATCAATTTTCAAGAACAAGAGCCCAGCCATTATAGCGGATAAATGTTATAACACCATCAGCAGATCTTTCAGTCGCCTTGAAGATTCAACCCCCACGTTAATGCAATCAAATGTAATCTATTGCATTCCGTGTGCCGAGTGTGAGCTTGTGTACGTTGGTCAGACCGGCCAAAGATTGTCATCCAGACTGGCCAATCACAGAAGTGATTGTAGACTAAAACCCCACTCTTGCGCCTTAGCAACACATTGCAATGACAAGGACCATAGGGTCAATTACAATGACCTGAAAGTTCTTGCAAGGGAGCCAAGCTTATCTAAGAGACTTTTCTTGGAAATGTGTTTCATTCATAACGCCGGTGCAGCCATGAACTCAAGGAAGGACATGGACGGGTTGAGCAATATGTATGTTTGGCTCATGACTTGGGCGACGTCTAGACACAGTTAACTTGATGGGTGGTTTCTGTTTTGCTATTTATTTTCTATTTGTGCTGCGGTTTTCGTGGTCTCTAGTGGTTCTACTATTATACAATTTTCCTTAAATGGGGGTCGTTGAGCTCCTGTTTTTCTAAGAAGATCTGGGGATCGTCCAGATTGCCTGGGTTCCTGGGAAACTGCGACGTAGTGGCGGTTTCAAACAAAAAAAATTTTCGAACTGTATGTCTTCAAACATTAGTTAAATATTCTTTTTCCTGTGTGCTTGTGACTCCTGTGTCCTTCTAATGTCACGATCTTTCCCAATGCGCACCTTCGCAGCTCAATTAAAGGAGAAAAAAATTTGTTTTTTTTCAACTTTAATTTATTTTAAGAGAACGAAAAGGTTTTGTTGGTTTCCTCGTGCTGTGCCGATCGGGTTGGTGTCCGACATTTTGTAAACTAAATACTAAATTTCAAACACCGAAATTAAAATTCACCATGGCTCGTTTTACAGCAACGATTATGTAACCCACATTGCTGGTCAAGTTATATGATGTTACACGTCTTAATTAATTGTTCATTACCTTCTTTGTAAGTAATCAATAACATCTTTCACTTGTTTTTTTGTAATTTTCTGTAATAATTTTGTAGGTCTTGAAAAAGATTTAATCAATAAATCGAAACGTCGACTTAAGAAGAATTTGAGTTTTTTCTTTGAATCGTATCACCCGAATTCTACCGTTTGCGTAGTAATTTTTATAAAATAAAATATATATATATATATATATATATATATATATATATATATATATATATATATATATAATATGTTATATTTAAATTAAATCAAATTACTTAAAACGACGGAGCATTTTCTCTCACATATACCTACCTCACATATAGCCTTCCTAGCTATTCTAAATTACAACTGTAAGTAAATTTAATAGTTTCAAAACTTTATTACTTATACTATTTTAAATATATTTTATAATTTTGGCTTTTGAAACTATTTTACGGATAATAAAGATATTTTAGCAAGTTTTTGTTTTGTTTGCTTCATACAAACCTACCATTCCCTTTTAGAACCACTGAAAAAAAGTCGTATGTCAACGAAAATTGAATAAAAGTTGTATGCAAAAGGACGTATGTTAACGTAAATCACATAAACGTAAATAACGTAAACAACGTAATATAACGTAAATCAAAAATATATACATTATAATTCTAAGGTAAAACAAATAATGTTTAAGCATTTAAAAAATATTTTGGAAACATGACCTGTTTAAACAGTTTTTTGTCCCTCCTGAAAAATTTGGTTTTTGGACATACGACATATTGCGATTTCCATGACGATATTCAGCCTTTCCGGACCTATATAACAATTACTGAGTCTTTTTCGGACTACCAAAACAAATCTCACCTGAAATTTGCAAGTTATTTTACAGCTTTCAGTCCACCTTCGTGGCACTCAACAAAAACCATAAAAATAACATTGTTTTTAAGATCATGCCTTTCCGATACCTTAAGTGGATAGCCATCTGTGGACGCGTTTCGTGACCCTCTCATCAGCACAGCTTTGCTTCCAAGAAGAATAATTTGTAAACCACTCCCTTGAAAACCCATGTGGTGTTTAGGGTTTTAGATGTTTAAAATTTTGACATTTTGTGAGAGAGACATGATCTTAGCAGGTTATTGATTAATAACGTTGGATGGTCTCACCAATTCTTAACAGAGAAAACCTCCATATATCTGCTCAAGACTGCGGAGCACTGTTCCGCAAGAGGCAATTGTACCTTTGGGCCCACTGCTTGAACGCGGAGGAGTGGCAGTCCTTGAGTCCCATCGACATACTGAAATTCCTAAAGGAATCAGAAGTGGTGGTGGTCTAAATGGGTAAGTATACCAACGGTTAGAGGAAGAGGGTCCAAAGGGGTGGAGGGTACAAGTCATTACCAAAATCTACAAATCTACATTGTATGCTGCTTCTTATGCAATCGTATTTCTACATATTGGGATAAACATAACAATTACGGCGAAAACAGTGGACTCCAGGGTAATATGCTCTCTCCAGCACTATTTATCGTATGTTTGGCGGATGTAGTGGCATATCCACACTGATGAAGCCAGTTTTTTAATATCAGAAAACAATTTGCAATTCTTAGTTAAAAATCTACCACAATTGTGGAATCTGTAACGGAATGGTTTATCTCGAAACCGTTTCCGAACATAGAAAAAACTGAATTCATGGTAAACTTAATAAAGACGGAACAAAGCTTTAATATATAAATATACTCAACCTTTCCGGAGCTCTGAAATACTAATGAGTCTTTTCAGGACTACCACTTCATGGTGTTCTAAAGAAGCAAATACGTCAAATATATCTAAATAAAAGCGAAAACCTCGGCACTAAATCGAAAAAAAATCACAAGATTTCTAGGAATATATGTTGAAGAGCACTTAAGGTTGCACACAACAACTCAGAGCATATGCAAAGTACTTAATTAGAGAGCGAATAGCAATCTGTTCCTAAGAAAAATTCTGAATCAAACCTAATTACATAATTACTACTATGCTGAGATCCAGTCAGTCAGTCAAATTTAAAGGCTCAAAAAAAAGTATTCATGCGTTTCTCGACATTCCCACATATGCATCATGCAGGTCGCACTGTATGCACTTTCATCAGTTCACTATGCATCAACCTTCATAACCATGAAACTACTTGCTACATACACAAAATGAAACAAAGTGTTGCGGCAACGAACCGTTACATATTTATTTCTTAGTTTTTCGAGGGCATTACAATAATTACCCAAATTATTTCGGACAATTTCCGAAAATATTTTATTAGGGTCGGTAATGTAATCCTGGAGCAGATTAAGAAATATTTGTACTTAGTTTTACCAGGGCATTGGGGTGATTACCCAAATATTTTCAAAAGAATTTTCGAAAATATTTTATTAGGGTCAATGCTGTAATCCCCGGGGAAATTACGACAAGATGTTTTTCCCGAGAATCAGTAGTCACCAAAGCGACAAATAGCCGAAAATAGAAAAATAATCACCCCCAGATGAGGGACCAGTATAGCTGGACATAACATAAATACCTGGACCCCCGAATAAACAAGACAGTTCGATCCACACAGTTCAATTAACACAATCAGACACAAACAGTCAAGCAAGACAGTCAGCAAGTTGACTCTAGTTCAGTTCAACCAACAGGCGCAACCAACCAACAAAGTCCAGTCAGTCCAGCCAGTGGACTCAGACACAACAATCCAGCCAGTAGACCCAGTCAGCGAAGTGACACTTGTTCAGCCAGTTGCCTCAGACATACCGGTCCAGCCAGTGGACCAAGTCAACCAGACTCAACCAGCAGTCAGTCAACCAGGCCAGTCGAGTCCAGTTCAGATAGTCCAGTTCCACTCCGTCCCTCTACTGTGTTTGTATCTTCTGAACATTTGTATATATATATATATATATATATATATATATATATATATATGTATATATATATATATATATATATACGTATATATATATATATAATATATATATATATATATATATATATATGTATATATATATATATATATATATATATATATATATATATATATATATATATATATATATATATATATATATATATATTATATATATATATATATATATATATATATATATATATATATATTTATATATATATATATATATATCCATGTAAATAAATTCCTCTGCAAACTGTGAGTGATATATCTATTCCACGGCGACTCAACCCAAAAAAGGATTCATAAGAAGAGTGAGGCACGGCTGCTGCACTCGAGGACACCTTAAGCTCTCCCATGCCAATGTAAGGTTGGATATCTGTTGCAAAGCACCGGATGATAAAGGCATTAATATGTACAATAAGCTTACATCAAGCCTCACTGAGGAGACCTCATATAAGAATTTCAGAACTCTAACAAGAGAACTACTTATTTCAAAGTGTCCCTACGACTACAATAAATTTGTGAATTTTCTAGTTGTCCAATAAATAAATTGAAATCGAAATAGGAAAACGAAGCAATTTGTCAAAGAAATATTAGAATATTTGAGTAGGTAACATAAATCTGTAAATGTATTAAAATAAAATTAAGTGCTGGCGAAGTTACGACGTTTTCAAGGTGAATATAGCGCTGAATCTACATTGATACAGTGCTCCCAATTTATATTACAATAAATTGTTTAATAAAATTTAAATAGTTTTTTTAAATAGATTTTTTCCTTTCAAATTTGAGAAAGCAGTCTGCTTATAAAGGGAATAAATCAACAAGTTGCATGAACCTATGGAATTTAGTCGGCAAAGTTTTCGAATTGCAGCAATCATTGTTATGTTTTTATATTTAATCCTATTTTATCTACAATTTTATATATAAACACAAGCTCTCATGCTTGCAGTAAATAATATTAGAAAATGAAATGAAAATATTCGCTATCTGAGTGAGTGACGACGGAGAAAGTAAACAATATCGAGTGCGGCTTCGTCAGTTTGATTGATGCGCATTTCCGTGTTAAATTCAAACGATTGTTGCCAAGCAAGTTCTGACATTCAATTGCTACACGCAGAAACCTTTCTATGATATGCTTGTATACAATAAGTTCTGACAAGGACAAGGTCGATAGAACTTGAACTATACTATTATTGTTCTGTTAATCTATATAGGGAAAGAAATTGAATATTTCACAGTCGAATCTGACACAACCGATAAAAGAAAGCAATCCTACATCTTGTATACATATAAGACATTAGGTTAATTAGAAAGAATGTGTTAGTGTATTGTTTATAAATAGATATTAATCAAATACAAAATAAATAAAAAATACATCATAAAAAAATATACACTTACGTTAATCACATTTTACTCGAATTTTCAACTTTTACGAAGTATCAAATTTTAGGATCGAATAACATGAACCTATTAAATAACATAATTATATTGCTGTATTAATGGTAGTGATTCGAGTCGTTAGTCCTTTGTACTTACTTCAACTATAACGCAGAGAACGTCCTAATGAAGTTAAATTTAAGAGCTGAAATTCTTAGATAAAGTTTCAGTCTGGTGTATAGTTTCACTGGTGGTAGTTTGTATATCTTATATAAGCGGCATAGACGGGGCAGTGCTAATGAAAGCTGACCTTTATATTAATTGCAAGATTGCACGATTAATGAATATAATGTGTATAATCATGAAATTAATTAATGAGCATTGTGACAAGACTAAACTACGCATTCGAACGACGAGCATGATACCATTAATTCGAACACGTTAATTTCTCATATATTTTAATTTTTAACACTAATACAAGACCCGGGAAAAAATATTTTATATAACTATATATAAATATATATTATGTATAATTATATATAAATATATAAGATTTTATATAATTTTATATGATTATATCTAGTATTTCATATATATTTAGATATTTTTTTATATAATTTAATATAACTATGTATAATTTTATATAATGATATATAATCATGTATCCCGGAAAAAAAAGTTTTATAAAACTATATATAAATATATAAAATTATGTATAGTTATATATAAATATATATGATTTTATATGATACTATTTCATATATTTATATATATATATATATATATATATATATATATATATATATATATATATATATATACCCGGGAAAAAAATATATTATTATATATGATTAATTATATATAATTATATACGAATTTTGGCACGATATAATTTTATCTAATTATATATAAAAATATATTATTTTATATATATATATACATATATATATATATATATATATATATATATATAAATATATATATATATATATATATATATATATATATATATATATATATATACCCGGGAAAAAAATATATTATTATATATGATTACTTATATATAATTATATACGAATTTTGGCACGATATAATTTTATCTAATTATATATAAAAATATATTATTTTATATATATATATATATATATACATATATATATATATATATAAATATATATATATATATATATATATATATATATATATATATATATATATATATATATTTATTTATATATATATATATATATATATATCTTTCTATTTTTAAGCAGTTTACTAGCACATATATTACCAGCATTGAAATAATTAATTTTATATGAATAATTAACAAAATATATTTACATACCGTGGGTCTACATCGCTTCTAATTGTAGTTGCAAATTCTTAAACATTTTTTTAAATTCATTTTTCGTCGGATTTTTAACGCGGACAAGTAAAAATTCTCCGGGGACCGGCCGGTAACAATTAGCTAATTTATCGATTAAAACAGATTAATTGATTGACATTATAAATGATTATTGCTCAAATATATATTTTTAAATTAAAAACAAAAACGTAGATTGAATTTAACTTTCAAATTTATTGAATAAATCCAACATGTTTCACAAACACCGTGGCTTCTTCAGGTAATAACTCATCATAAAAGTCGTTCAAATTAAGATTTTCTGCCTGGTCTTCTAACGTAATATTATTAGCTTCTTCTTCATTGGCAAAATTTCTTTGTTCTTCAACTATCATTGGTGGATGACTCACGCTTGCACCAACAGTAGGGACATCAGTTTCTTCTACGTCTTCATCGGATCGATCAGAAGCTGATTCAGTTGTGTCAGTTTGTTCCGCGTTATTATGTTTTTTTTTTCAATTTCTGTAGTACTCTTAGGTTTTTCTGCGAAATACATTGATTTATTTTTTTAAGTATTTTTGCCAGATAAGTCATTAATGAAAATAAATATTCTTCAAGTTAACAATACAAAAGTCTTCAAATTAAAAAAAAATAATATCCGAATGATTTATTTTCTTTCTATTGTCGACCAATATACTAGCACATATATACAAACAAGCATTTAAATAATTAATTTTATATGAATCATTAACAAAATAGATTTACATACCTTTTGCCTTCATCGCTTCTAATTGAAGTTGCATATTCCCTAACAGTTTTTTTAATTCTTTTTTTGTCGAGCTTTTTGGTTTTATTCCCCTTGCCGTTTTTTTTAAAGATTTATTTTTCGAGTCATCCTTACTATGATCTGCACTTTCTTGTTTAGTAACACCAGTCTATTAATTTTCAATAATACAAGTTATTAGTAAAATATTCAATATTTTTTTTACTTTTCAAATTAGTTGAAATATTAAAAAAATATTGATTCTAATTAATTGATAAAATTATAGAAGTGTTATTGAATCATATAATAAACATATAATACAAATTATAAAATATAATTAAACTTTCAAATAATATATAATTTACATACTTTATGTTTCTTCTGAATGACATTATCGTTAATGTTTCCATTTGTAGGTGATCTAAATCGTTTGCCTCTGGGAAGTTTACTTGGAGTATTAGATGCAGTACTTGAAGTAGGCTTGCTTTTTGTTGATATATTTAATTCTCGCAATGTCTTATCAATTATTTTCATATTATCTGGATATAATTACACACAAAATGTGAATGATTATTCTATTATACTGTTGAATAATAACAATATATATATATATATATATTTGAAAATACAAAATCGAAAAACTATAAAAAAGTTTTCTTAATTAAAATTGTATTATTTACGATACATTTTTTACGCGGACAAGTAAAAATTCTCCGCGAACCGGCCGTTAACAATTAGCTAATTTACCGACTAAAACTGATTATTTTTTATATTAAAGGTAAAAACATAGATTGTTTCAAATTTATTGTATAAATACAACATATGTTTCACATACACTGTGGCTTCTTCAGATAATGGTCTACAAGATATATAATGATATAGTATATCATTACATGAACAAGCCACAGTGTTTGTGTTCATATGTTCTATTTATACAATAAATTTGAAACTTAAAAACAATCTATGTTTTTATCTTTATTAATGAAATGAAGTTTGAACCAGTAACTCCACAATCAATCAATTTTATTTTTTTGGATAATTGTGCACAGCATATTTTTGAAATATTTTGTTGCAAATATAGATAGATTTAATTTTTCTTAATATTGCACATATATTTCGTAGTCCTTTGAATACCGTATATACGGCTTGAATTTAAATATCAGAAAATAATTTGATTATTTTAAGAAAACTTTAAAGAATACTAAATATTTAAGAATAATAAATTGGTATTACCTGATTGAATAATGACTGTACCATCGTTTGGAATTTTGCCAAAAAAAATTACCGACTCTCCAGGATTAGGAATCATTTCCTCATCATAACACACATCAACATCTTCAACTTTGCAGTATGAATTGTCGGTTTTGCAACGAATAACAAACATTTTAAATATTTCAAATTAAATCTCAAAATAGAATTCCGTTTGATATTTATTTGAAAAATAATTTTAACTGACAAAATTTTTGTGGTCTAGGGACGCCGTTTGTAAATATCAACGATTGTTTGTTGTTGTCATGGTAAACAATTTTCTTAAACCAATATACGTATATGATTTTGACACTACTTTGATGTAAAAACATAAACAATCGAAACATAAACAATCATAAACAAACTAATAAGTAAAACGGTTACAGTAAAACAAAAACAAAATCTGTAACGGTTACAGTAAAACAAACCCAAAACAAAATTTTACGGTTACAGTAAAATATAGGCACAATAGTGTTCCTGTCACTGTGCACTTTTATTAGTTACAATTTGCTGAAGCTTATTACATGCACATATCTCTGGTTTTAAAATATTTTACGATAATTATCTTAATTAGATTCGATGTGTCACAACTAAATATGGACCAGTCGTCATCTAGGCCTACTAAAAGATATAAATTATATAATGAAGACATTGATATTCCCGCAAGTGCAAATAACAAACAAATTGTATAAAAAATTAGAAACTTATTTATAACATTTAAAATAAAAATACTGGTATTAAAATTGTCCTTCGGGATCTTATGTACAGTTTGTAAAATTTTAACGATTTTTTTTTGTTTTAATTTTATTTTCCTATAAATTTTAGGTACCTTTACGCACACTGTATAGATGGGAGAAAACGTTTTCTTGTAACGAAGTCATAAGTAATAAGAACAATTCTAGTCTTTCTGATTGTGTTATCGATTTATCACATATTGATAGTTCTAATGAAAATAATTTACATGGAAATATAACACATGAAAGCATAATAATATGTCTCGAAAACTTATTATCTATATGGCAACTGGTTAAAGTTGGCGATTTTGTATGTATAAAACCTAATTTACTTGATCGAGTTTGGTAATATTAAAAATGATGGATTTTTTTTAATTATCTTGTATATTTTTGAACTATTATTTATAATTATTTAATAATAAATCAAAATAAACAAAAACAAAATATCTTGATAAAAATTGTTTCTTTTTAAATAAATATATTTATTAAATATTTCAAAAAACGTTTGTTTTTTACTTATCATACTTACTTATCAGCCTCTACATTCAATTTCTTCAGCACCAATGATTGTTTTTACAAGAAACATCTTTTTGTTGATGCTGAAAAGTTTTAATTTATTGATTCATTCCCTTTTCGAAATGTAAATTATAAGCACTCGCTTTGGCATACTGGTGTCAACCAGTATTATACAGTATTATATGTAGGGCAACCAAAAATATATGCCCTTAAAAATCTACTTTTAAGCGCTTAAAATATGCTCTATAAAAATAAGAATATGCATTTATAAAAATATATTCTCTTAAATATGAAATAAATTACACTGCCGAGCATAAAATTAGGGTCACTCCATAATTTGAAGTTATTTTAGAAATTTTTAGTTTTTTTTGGTTTTTTCGGTTGTAACAGTTTACTAATTGATTGTTTGAATAAAACAAAAGGTTTTAGTTGTTTAAAGTTTATTGAAAGTAATGAAAATGATCAATTTTAATTTGATATGCTAAGTAATGAAAATGAACAATTTTACATTGATAATCTTTTGTTGAAACAAAAGAAAGTTTAAGGACTTCAGTAGTGAGTATTCCCTCCTCTGGCAGTAACAACAGCTTGCAAACGACGTGCCATGCTCTGGATTAGATTTTGGATCATGTTCTGCGGAAGATTGTCCCATTCTTGAAGCAGTATGTCGCGAAGCTCTCTAGAATTTCTGGGGGCCGGCACATGTCTCCGTAAAAGTTTTCCCATCTCATACAAAATATGGTCAATTGGATTTAAATCTGTACTGCGAGCTGTCCAAACAAATCGCGTGATTTCACACTCGTCAAGATACTCAGTAACTATGCGAGCAGTATGTCGGCCGTGCGTTATCATGCATAAATGTTGCGTCGTCTCCAAGAATAATCATGAATGGTAAAACATGATCTTCTAGAATCTCTGTCAGATACCTATGCGCACTCAACGTCCCATTCTCGATAAAGACTAACTCCGTGCGGGTATCAAAAGATATGCCTCCCCACGCCATAACTGATCCTCCGCCAAATGGTAGTCGCTCGGCATTACACGCTTGAGCATATCTCTCGCCTTGTCGTCACCACACTCTTACATGTCTGTCTGAGCCCGTAAGACAGAATTGCGGTTCATCGAAAAACAATACGCGTCTCCAATCCGCTATTGTCCAAGTCAAGTGTTCTCGTGCAAAATTCAACCTCGCAATCCGGTGTGCACGGGAAAGCGGCGGTCCAGTAGTTCTAGTTTGAGGAGATAATCCAACAGCATAAAGTCGTCTCCTAACTGCCCACTCACTTATGTTTACATTTCTCACTTCTTGCAGATGATTTCGAAGGGAAACTGCCGTGACCGTTCGGTTTCTCAAAGCACTAGAAACGAGAAAGCGGTCATCCTTAGCTGTTGGAGTTTTGCCTCGGCCTGAACAAGGTCCTCGACTGAGCAGACCTGTCTCTTCGAACCGCCGCCATACTCGTTGCACACTCGAGAGACTTACACCAACGTTTCTCGCAGTTTCGCGCTGACCGCGAACGTCTTCTAAAGCCGCCACAATGTATGCCGCAACAACGGGATTTATGCTCATTACAAAACACTAACAATGACAACAATTTACAACATACAGACGACACTACAGAAACAACGCCTATGCTGTCCTTAAACTTTCTTTTGTTTCAACAAAAACATATCAAAGTAAACTTGTTCATTTTCACTACTTAGCACATAAAATTAAAATTGTTCATTTTCGTTACTTTCAATAAACTTTTAAAAAGAAAAACCTTTTGTTTTATTCAAGCAATCAGTTAGTAAACTATTACAACCGAGAAAACACGTAAAAAACTCAAAAATTTTAAAATATCTTCAAATTACGGAGTGACCCTAATTTTATGCTCGGCAGTGTATATGAAAAAATGTTAAATTCTAGGTACGAAAACATAGATACAAAAGAAAAATACAGCTAAACTTCAAAATAAGTTCTCAAAAAGAAAACTATTCCTATTTGATCGTAGAACATTTTTGTACATTGAAAACCTTCGTTCCACATGAGTCGAAGTTATAGGTGCAAATTTAAATGCCATTGCGTCAATAATACTATATTTATTGTCTATTGTTGTAGAACCTGGAAACACCAGGATTTTTTAAATAACCGTTGCAAGTTTTTTTTTTCACAAAGTTAGCTGCTTCAGCGTTAACGCCATTAATTACATCCTGAGTATGTTCTATTACCTCAATCTGTTTAGCAAGCAGTAGAGGCCAGACGTTTCAATGATGCACTAAGGAATCCATAATTTGAGGCAATGAAAATTATTTCAAATTTTATTTCACCTTCACTTAGTAGCTCTTTTGAATTTTTTATTGATGCTGCCTCTTCTTCGTCCAGTACATTGAACACTTACACAATTATTTCGAAGTTGGTGGCATAGTACACTGCGGCATCAATCCATATTCCCCATCTAGTTGGTTGCAGAGAAAGTGCGACGCCAGGTGCCAAATTATTAAATATCGTTACCCTTGACGGTAATTTCAAAAAGCGTTTTTTTATTTTACATTGGCTATTTTATACGATCGACGTTAGTATAAATTCCTCGAATTTGTTCACAATCTCGATGAAGTCCATGTGCAAGGCAAGTCAGATGTCTCACTTTTGGATAAAATATTTGTATGGCCTGAGTTGCTTTTACCATGTGTGGAATGGCATCTAATATAAAGAATAAAATCAAATCTCGGTTGAAAATTTCAGCCAGAATTGTGATTGAATCATCAAAAAGTCTGGCAATAGCGCTACGATTTGCCTTGTCTAGCACGTACTGCAATATTTACTACAAATTTTTGTTGAGCGATCAGTTCATCGTAGACCAAAATTCCAATGACGACGTTTGCTATGAATCTCCGAGTTATATCAGTAGTTTCATCAATTGAGATCCATAAAAAATTATTTTTGGTGCCATTTTTGATAAAGATAATACCTACCTTAGCCGACGTCACGGGTCTTCAGATTTCCGTCAAAAATCAGATGAATGAATATAATTATTTTAACCAAATTGAGCATAATATGCACTACAAATATGCATCTAGTTATTTCAAAATATGTCTCATAGCCAATATGCAATTTATGCTCTTATTGGTGAAATATGCAAAAATATGTCCTTACGAATAGGGATCTAATTTCACATATGAATTTGTGTTTCTGACCAAACTATAGTTTGGTCAGAAACACATTTCTGGCTAGTCCATTCTTTTATAGGTGGAATGAGAAAATATATGCATTTGCATATTTTTGGTTGCCCTGATTATATCCTATTCATCGAAGGCGTCTATGGAAGGAATCAAAATAAAATATATTTTATATATATTAACAGGTATTAGCCATATATACTAGTATATACGGCTAATATATAGATAATTTTTATTTATTTTTAAATAAATTTTTATATAAATCGATGTTAATATGACATTTTTAAAACTAAATTGTTAACTGAAACAATCTAAGTAAAACGGATACAGTAAAACCAAAACAAAATTTAACGGTTATTGAATTAAAAAAAAATAGTAATATAAAATTTTGAATTATATATATATATATATATTTATTTATATATATACACATATATATATATATATATATATATATATATATATATATATATATATATATGTGCTAGTAAACTGCTTAAAAATAGAAAAAAATAGAAATATATATATATATATATATATATATATATATATATATATATATATGTAAAATTATATATTTTTATATATAATTAGATAAAATTATATCGTGCCAAAATTCGTATATCATTATATATAATTAATCATATATAATTATATATAATTATTTAATTTTTTTTCCCGGGGAGTTACAATACATTCAAGCTTTATTTGACTAATCGCTTACTTGGTAAATATTTCTAGATAATTATAGCTCGCGTTATACAGGAAGGTATACCTTAGTACATATAGGGTCTTCCAATAAGAGGTTTCATTTTTATATTTAAAAAAAAACGGGTAGTTTTAAGCAACATCATCGGATCTTTGTTTAATTGTAAAGATCAGGGTATGCCATTAATAATGAAAAAAATATTAGTCAAATGACCTCTACAGCTACGCCTGCAGGACCATTCTCTTTATATGATTTTTTTCCATCACCAATTCGCACATTGGCGGCTGTATGTTCGCAATAACTTCACGAATTCCATCTTTAATTTTTTCAATCGATTGTAGGCCATTGGCATGGAACTTATTTTCACGTAGCCCGAAAGAAAAAAGTCTAGAGGTGTTACATCACATGATCTCGCTGGCCGATTGTGATCGCCTCCCCAAGAAATCATACGGTCAGGAAAGTTTTCAACTAAAAAAAGCGATGGTATCGTTACTTGTGTGGCACCTAGCGCCGTCTTGTTGAAAATAAACGTCGTACGCATCAATATCTTCCAATTCTGGCCATACAAAATCAGTAATAATCGATCGATAGCGCAATCCATTTACCGTAACAGTTGCTTGAGCCTCATTTTCGAAAAAGTAAGGTCCAATGACCCGACCAGACCAAATACCGCACCAAACAGTCACACGTTGAGGATGGAGGGCTCTTCAATAACAATTCTTGGGTTTTCCGAGCCCCAGATGCGAGAATTGTACTTAATAATGGAGCCTCCGAGGTGAAAATAGGCCTCAGCATTCAAGATGATTTTTCGATGAAATTTCGAATCAGTTTGATGCATTTCAAGGAACCAATCAGCAAAGAAATAACGTTGTTGATAGTAACTGATCGTGGCGTGAGTTCTTGTGTTAACTGAACTTTAAATGCAAAAGTCTTTATGCAAAATACGGTGTAATGTTGTTTGTGGAATGCCCAATTCCAAAGATCGACAAGAAATGGACAAACCTGGGCTTGCCTCATTACTATGGGCTACAACAGCAATATTCTCACCTGTTCTGGAGCGACGTGCACGAGTTCCGTTCTTCACATCATTAAATTTTCACAGCTCAAACTTTTCAACCAGTTTCACAATTGCTGGCCGAGAACATGCTTCACGGCGACAAAAAATGTTTTAGTTTTACGAACTGTGACCGCAACATTCTCACCATTTTTGTAGTGAATTTTAATTATTTCAATGCATCCTTGAAGCGTATATCGTTCCATATTTATTAATGGCGTAGTTTTTATTTGTCATCTCTCAAGTAGTTACAGGTCGTCTCATTTCAACTGTTAAAATGGCGGCCTATTGAAAATGAAATCTCCTATTGAAAGACCCTATAGTTTGGGTATTAGTTCAAATGCGTTGTTTTGCTAATTTTCAATAAAAAAATAATTCCCGTGAAATATTCAGTTGACATAATAGCCCTCTTCCAAAATACCTTGTGGTAATAATTCTTTTAAGAATGTTAATGAGCGATAAATTCAATTTTATTACTATGGTTATTAATAAACTAGTTGGCACACATTTTGATACAAATTTTTTTTAAATTTGTAGATAATTTTCGCTTGTCGATTTTTTTCTCTTTATAAAGACTAATTTCTCAAGTCTGACAAATGAAAATTCGCAAATGATTTATAAGTGCGCCTTTGCATCTTGAAAAAGTCTCAGTAGGGTGCGATATTTAGTCTGAATGGTCTCATTTCACCATGATTTTTTAATATGTGTTATTGGAGAACAATCATATAATAATAGCCCTTTCCTCCTAGCATTTCCATGCACTAGGGGTATAGCTAAGCAAGGGTAGCTATTTTTACAGCCTCGGCTTTTTTGTAGAAGATAGGGTGGCTGGCCCTACGCTCCTATGTCGTCTATTATTACGCAATTATTATTCTATTGGAGAACAATCGCTATCCGATAATTTTTATATTAGAATTGTATTGTATTGATATCAAGAAAATATGTACAGATATTGTATGCTGATTAAATGATGTTCAGCCTGAATTGTATCTGTGGTTGTCGGGACGGTAGTCCGAGTAGTGCTGACTTTTCGGAGCTGCGTAGCTGCGGGCTTGAATCTGACGTATTTGATTGATTAGAGACACGTCCGTGGATCCTCTTCCCCCTAATAATTTCGCCAGATCTGCCTGAAATACGTGTATAGTCGGTGCTTCTTGGTTCTTGATCGCTATTGTGCTTTTTACCCATGAAAGGGTAGCAAGGAAGGAGCCTCCACGCAGCAAAGTGTTTAATTTCAAATTACCAAAGAAATCTGTAGACGCATTGTGGCGCTCCCTGCAAACGTCTTCACAAGAGACGGCTAATCCTTCCACCACCGAATCACCACCACTGTCATTAAAACGGCAAAAACAACGCAAAACCACAAAAAGCTCTCCTTAGAATCACGAAAAACAAGCAGGACGTACTCTCACAATTATGTCAAACTAAAAATTGTGACATACTGTGTATCCAGTAAACACAAAGAGATTAAAATTCGAGTAGACCGCGCGTTGCTAGAATGAACCAAAGCATTGAAACCCCCATAATAAATATGGAAGTGCAATTTTCACTAATCCCTCCCTTGCTATTTCTTCGGCTGCAAAAAATAACCAGGACGACATTGAATCATTGTTTCTATATTCACGGTAGAAATTGGAAAACTTACAGTAACCTCTGTATACAAATAACCATACAAAGAACTTCCAGACACAAAACACAAAATTAGTTATTGGCGATTTTAACACGTCACCATATTACGTGTGTATATGATCACAACGACTTAAATGGAGACCCTGTGGAACAGTGGGCTGTGTCGAACGGTCTATCACTGATTCATGATCCTAAACATCCTTCAAGAGGTCTGATCTTCAAGAGATCTGACTTCAAGAGGCTAGACAGCAGTACATACCCGGAGTATCAAACGACACTCTAAAAGCCTAATGGAAAGACTGGAATGGAATAACAAGCTATTTGAAGAAGATCCTTTTAACGATACCATCAAATGCGGCGCAGCACTGCTAACCGAACTGAGCAAAGCAATACAAGCAAAGTGCCTGGAAACTCGATATGAAAGAAAATGGACATGACAAATAGTAGTAATATGGCCTGGAACACAATAAAAAAACTAAGCGGCGACTCCATAGCACCGAAACAAATAACCAATTTTACACTAAATGAAGTAGCCCGACAGCTACTACTGAATGAGCAAACACAACAAAAAACAAGTAAAGAGAACCTAATCAGAGACGCTGGCAACGAAACTAACCTGCTGGGCGAGGCTTTTACTATAAAAGAACTTACCCAAGCAATACAACACCATGAAAAACGGAGTCTCCAGGGGTAGACGGCATGTTTACGGTACAGGTCAAAGATTTCGGTGGGAAAACTAAAACCCTGGCTAGTGGCCCTATACCCTAAATAATCTAAATGTGGCGAAGAGCAAAGGAAAAGGAAAAAAATGGAAAAAAACTCGCTAAAACTGAACCCATCAAAAACCCAAGTAAGTACTTTCCATTTAAACACCCACAAGAAATGCAAGAAATTAAACATGTCCTGGGAGGCCAAATAACTAGAATACGCCGAAATACCGAAGTATCTGGGTGTAATCTTGGATAGAACACTAACTTACAAAAATAGCACTGTCACAAAATACAATACATACAATAAGTAGAAGTCAATCATACAATAAGAACACAAAGAAAACCTTCGAGGATCGCCCTGTCCTTTATGGCCAAGAACAGCAACGGAAAAGGCTTAAATAAAAAAAATCTTCAATGTGCCACTGTGGAACCGCCCGACAACTTCCTTATCAACGAAAGCCCCTGTACAGGGCAAATATGGACTGGAAGATATGAAGAACGCTAAACAAAATACGAACCGGCGTGGCACCCGTAAAAACAAACAAACTTAAGTGGAAAATTGAGGAAGACGCCTCTGTGAATGTGGGGTGATACAAAACATGGGCCATCTGCTGGAATGCACATTATGCCCTGTAACGTGCTGCATCGATGAAATGTGGATTTCAAATGAAAATGCCATAGACGTAGCCCGGTACTGGGCAGAAAAACTTTGAGTGGAATGATTTCGGACTCGAAAAAAGTAAGTACCCCATGAAAATGTTGTCGTCGTGGGCTGGGCCTTTCCGTATCGACTTCTCCAAGCAGACTTGCTAAAAACGTATGACAATCGGTGGTAAGGTATACTTTCCTGAAATCCCGTCTTGGTTTCGTTCTCTCCCTTCCTGGTACCCCCTTATTGATAGGTGGACGTCCGAACGCGAGCGATCAGCGGAGGAAACGGTGAGTGTCTAGATTAGATAAAACCTTTTTTATATTTCAATACAGTCCGCTAAAATTCCAACAAATTATAAATACAAATTTGGAGCGCCAATGAAAATTACGTCAATATAGCCTAGTGTTATACGCATTTATTTATAGTCACTAACACCTTTTTCTATTCTCCCAATCTCAAAAAATCTATACGTTCATACGGGTTAAGGGTTGGGTTAAACGTGTACTTCGCTTATACACCGACTAGAAATATAATGAGGCATACCGAACAATGTATTCGGGCCTAAAGAGACTTTCGAAACTGTTCCCGAACTGTAGAAAACTTCATTCGTCCCTTTTTCCCATCCTAATTAGGAAGCCTAAATTTGGAAAATCTTTGTTCTAACTTCCACCTAATGAGACCTGTTACCAAGCTGTGGCAAGCAAACCTTGACCTGTTCAAATTAGGAAAGCCTAACTTAGGCAAATCTTTAGGTCTCTTTATTTCAACCCAATGAGGCCTTCGGAACTGTGACTGAAGTGTGGCGAGCCTCGTTCGAAACTTCCCGCTATGATTAGGAAACCCGAAGCACTGCATGCACTAGCCACCTCCGGAACCAATATTAAAGTGGTGGGGAACTTGGTTGAATGATGTTTCAAGCCATCGGACTTTTGAGGATCCTAGAATCAAACAAAACATTGCTCTTATTGTAACACATTTCAGCAATATACCCGATGCCATTGAGAGACTATAAATCAAACACATTCCTCTGTGCAAGTCCTTGGAAATATTGGACAAAATGATTAAACCGAGTAACGCCCTATAAGATTCGCTATCCGAAAAGATCCGTGTTAAATTAAATGCTGTTCTATGTAAAAGCCCAGATCTTGAAGGAAAATAGAAAGTTTACTCATTTATCAACGTCATCCGCCATTAGAGGTTTCTGCACAAATTCAGCAAATTTTCAAGTTCTGTCCAGTAACGTCACTTAACGTAGATAGGTCATTTTCAGCCTACAAAGTAATATAAAGTGACAAACAATAAATAAGTCACAGGTTTAATCCAGAAATAGTAACATATGATACAAGTGTGCACAAAAACCTTTCACACACGTTTACTAGTAAAAACGCACAGTGTCTGGAACACTATTTGGTCTTTATCGATGTAATCTAGGTTAACCTAGATTTAATCTAGGTTCGATTTGGGTTGGATTAAGTTTTATTAGAGACCAGATAAGTTCTGACTGAGAGACCGAGACCGAGAATAAGGAAAATTAATTCAAGTTTAATATACGTCAGAAAATTTATTTTCAATACGTCTATCTTTTCTTTAGTGACGCAGGTTGTTGTCCTAGTAACATCAAACAGAAATCGTTCAATTATGAAACTCTAACTTGATATAGATTGGAGTTTTACGCACGATTTGGATACTTTTACACACGATTATAATAATGGCATTCTTCACACGCAATAAGTTTAGTAACGTGTTCATTTTGGTGTGGGAGTAGATAAAATATTTAATTGAATTTAATTGTACATAGCTTGACATTTTCATAGTGCATATAATACGACGTCCAATCGTAGTAAAAGACTTGATTACAAATTTTATTTTAACCATTGCATTTCCCGGTATCGATTGTCTTGTACATAAGATAACAACAGATTCCAAAGAAAAGTTTTCTAAGCAAAGCAAGTAGTGTAGAGTGTAGTAGTAGAGAAGTTGGCAGGATGGTGGAAGGGGGTATCAGAAGAAGTTGGGTTTAAGTTTTCGGGATAGTGAAAATTCGACAATGTTTTGAAATGAAACCACAGGAAAATTATTGAGGACCACCCTTCAATAATATTAATTTGTAAATATGAAACAATAATATAATATTAGAAGTATATTTTATTACTTTCACAGTGAAGTATGCTAAATTCTAATCGATCATATTATATTATAAGTTCACAATAGAATGTCCAAGAAACTCTAAATTAATTAAGAATATATTAATTTGTCCAGAGCCATCTTATTCATTTGGAAATTTAGGAATCGTTCCCAAATGCATACAATAAATATTAGGATGTTCGATTTTTAAGATTTTTAAGGCCAATAATAATTTAATTCGAAAAAAAACTAATAATTTATAATTCTTACAAAATAAATTTCAACTTCAAAAATAATATAGAAACAGTCTTTTAAGCAAGGACCTAATTTTACAATTACTGGAGATGAAAGGAAATAACACATTTGTTATAGTATATAGAATTTGTTAGATGCAAATGCGTTAAATTATTTAGATATTAATACGTTAACGTGTACCGCATAGTAGCTTAGTAGTGGGTAAGAACGTTAGCTAATGTATCCGGGATCAAGGATTCACGACCACATGTAAAATACATTGTTCCAGAAGACGCATGTAAAATACACCTAACGAATCACCTTTATAAAGAAAACATGATGAGGTAGAAGCAACCTTCGAAACCTATCAATAATAAAGGAAAGCAATTTTGATATTATATCATAGCAATGAAAATTGGGAAAGTAACATTGGAACTTAGCATAAATAATGGCAACGGGGAAACAACCTTCGAACCTATCACAAGCAAGGATAAGTGACAGTGATGCTTTGTACTAGTATTATATCAATGATAAGGGACAGGCAATTTACTTGTACTTGTTACCATATAATAAAGCTGCGACAATGGGGAAATCAATCTTCCAAAGCTATCATTGGCAATGATAAAAGGGCAGGGTACTTTCGGAACTATCATTGTGATGATTTCTTTCTGAAAAATAACAACATCCGACGGGTGTACAAAAAATAGTAATACAACTAGGTTTCTGGGCCTATGAATGGAAAATGCGGATAAAATACAATAGACAACATTGAGTTTGAAAAAAAAATGTTGATATACAGGTATTTATATATATATATATATATATATATATATATATATATATATATATATATATATATATTAATTACAAATTAATAGATATTTGTAAAATACTAAATTTTAAAAAAACTAAATTTTAAAAGTAAATTCAAATTCAAATTCAAAATCTTTATTTCCCAAATGAGATACATAGTATCTATAGGATGTGTCAATAATAGTATAAAGATAAATAGTATAAAAATAATTAATTACAAATTACAACAACAACAAAAATTCATCAACAGAATATACTGGATTTGACTCTAATATAACTTTTAATTTCTTACGAAATTTCTTATCGGAGGTTTCATTTTTAAGGTCTGCTGGAAGCTTATTGTAGATATGGATCCCTTTATTTTCTACACCTTGGTTACAGAGGGCTAAGTTTCTTTTTTCTGGACAGAGAAGATGTTTACTTCTTGTATTGTAATTATGTTTGTCTTCATTTTTTTTGAACTTACTTCGCGATTTGTGTATGTACATAGTGGTTTCTAAGATATATAGACTAACAACTGTTAGAATTCTGATTTTTTTGAAGTGAGGTTTACATGATTCTGTACATTTTAACCCTATGATATTTCGAATAACTCTTTTCTGTGCAATTTGAATGTTTTTGATTTGTGACGAAGCTCCCCATAGAATAATGCCGTAGGACAGCAATGACTGCACTTCTGCATAATACCACTTTAGAAGATCTTCTCTGTTTAGTAGTTTCCTCAGAATAGTTGTTTGATAAGCCTTCTTATGTAGTGCCGAACAGATATTCTGTGTCGTAGTTTCCCAGCGAAGGTGCTCCTCTAAATAAATACCCAGAAACTTGGCATGTTTGGTTCTATTGATTTTGTAGTTTTGTATTTTTAGGTCTAGATCTGTGACATACGTACTTCTTGCTGTTTTGAATACTATGTACTCCGTTTTGCTTTTGTTGAGGTGTAGAGTATTTGCGGAGAACCATTTATTTAGAGATTCTAATAGTAGCTTCGCCTGATCCGTATTCTCGACGAAATTTTTCCCCGACACAATGAAGCTTGTGTCATGGGCGTATAATGTGCAATGCGGCCCTTTCACATAGTTTATCAGGTCAGCAGTGTATAATAGAAACAACGTTGGTGCCAGAATGCTTCCTTTGGGACCCCAATATTTGTAGTTAAAATGTCCGACTGGCCAACTACATTACCACTCCTCACAGAAACGTACAGTTTTCGATTTGAAAGGTAAGATTGAATCCATCTGGAAACTTTCCCTCTGATTCCATAGTTATGTAGTTTATTTATTAATCTGGTTATGGGAAACACAGTCGAAGGCCTTGGTGAGGTCACAGAATATTCCAATGGGATATTTCCCATTATCTACCTCGTAAATTAGTTTGCTGTGAAATTCTACCAAGGCGGTTGTAGTAGATTTGCCTTTGCAAAACCCATGCTGTTGCTTTGGAATTAGATTATATTTGCCAATAAAAGCAGTCATTCTTATTAACAAAGCATATTCGATTATTTTTGCTAGAATCGGTATGATGACGATTGGTCTATAATTCTGCATTTCCATTTTATCACCTTTCTTGAAAACTGGGATGATTTTACCTATTTTTAATACCTCTGGAAATTGTTCTTCGGTGAATGAGGCGTTAATTATATTTGTAATAGGTTCTACTAATAAATGTTTGAACTCCTTGATTATATTCCCAGGAACTTCATCTGGTCCTCTAGTTGTTTTATTTTTTAATGATATTATTATATCCAGTATTTCGTTTTCAGTGAATTCTTCTAAGTACATAGTTTTTTCTTTAAATTCAATATGGTCATTCGATATCTTTGTTGGAGTAATATTTTCTACAATTGATTTGGGCGCTTGCTCGAAATAGGTGTTAAAACTGTTGGCTATGTCTTCAGGTGCTGTAACCTTATTATTGTTGTCTGTTATTTGAATGATCCCGGATGGTTTGGATTTATTCGTCTGCTCTTGTATGATATCCCACACGGCTTTAGACCTATTTGGAGCTTCTAGTATCCTTCGGCTAAAAAAAGAATGTTTAGTGGACGTGATTAAATTATAATGTATACCTTTTTGTTTCGTATAGTGACTTCTTAATTCTGGATAATTTTTTTTTTAGAACAAACATGTCTTTTAGTTGTGTAGCAGATCTTCTCACGTCTTCAGTAACCTATGTTTTTATTTTAATTTTGGTTTTTATCATCGGAAAGCAGTTGAAGAAATGATATTGGATGCATTTGATAAAGCCAATTGCCTTGCTGTTGCAGCTGGTATTTTGGAAGACGTCGTCCCATGTTTCTCTTCTGAGATGTTCGGCAAAACGCGTTTTATTTGTTAGCGAGAAATTCCTTATCAGTATGTGTTTTTGTCCCCCTTTTTTTTTGTTGATAGTGCTCAATTTTAATAGTCTATGATCAGACATAGGGGTATCTTCTGCTGAGGTCTTTAGTTCAAGACCTTGTGTAGCAAAGATATTGTCGATTCTAGTTTTGGAGTATGTCGTTATTCTTGTGTATTCCTTTATATATTCACCCATGCCATATGCCTCTAATAGGTTGGTGAGGTTGTGTGTTTCTTTTCTGCTGATTGCAAAATTAATATTGAAGTCTCCAACTAAGATGACTTGCATATTATTTCTTGCATATCTCTGTAAGATATTATCTAACGATGCCATGAAAGTACCTATACATCCTAAAGGTGGCCTATATATATTTATTATTAACAAATGTATACCTTTTATATTCATCTCTATTCCACATACCTCTATTATCTTTTCTATAGCTGAGTTTTCTAGATCTAGTTTTTCAACATAACCATTTGTAAGTGCGGGGACGCTAGCGAATATTGCCACACCACCACCCGTTGAGTAGACTCTGCTGAAATGACTGACCAACTGATAATTACTTATATGGAGTGAGGTAATGATTTCTGTTGATGCCCATGTTTCAGCCAGACAGATGAAGAAGGGCTTTTCATCTTCAGTTGTTACTTCTAAGTGGCATATTTTATTGCGGATAGATTGAATATTTAGATATATTAACATATTTATATTTGCTGCATTGGGTATTATTTTTGTGTGTTGTTCTGTTCTAGAAAAAGGAAAAAACGGTTTATATAGGTATTTCGTGGCCACAAATTAGGGTTTTTTGCTTCATCTAGTTTATTTAATGGAACCGTCACTTTAAATGAAGCATATTCTTCTGGCCTATTTGATATCATTTTTTTGCAAACAGCCGATTCAAAATTTTTACTTCTCAGATATTCCATTACATCATCTTCCGTGGTTTGCGGTTCTAATGTAGATACATGTAAATAGGCGTATCTGGTTACTGCCTTAATTCCTTTATTTTCTGCGTTGGAGCCTATTACAATGCAATTATTACGCGATGTTCTTCTCTTATTGTGGGGTTTATGTTGCGTTTGCCAGTTCTCGTTGTTTGTTTTATTTTGAATTGGTTCTGCGTTTTCGGTCGATCTATTGTTGTGTTTTGGTTTTTTCTGCTCGGTGCGACTTAGAGTGTCGCTCCAAGGTAAAGATTTATCATCGCTGGGTTTATCAGCGGTGGATTTATCTGCGGCGGCTTTATCGGCGATGATTTCGACTTCTTCCATCTCTGATGTTGCCTCCTTTTCAATAATATTATAATTTCGCTCCGAGGGTTTTGATTGCCATGTGTTTATTATATCAATTAGCTGTTTATTTTCAGATTTAAAGAGTTGTACTTCGTTGTTAAGTTCACTAATCTGCTTTTTTAGTGGCACAACTTCTTTCTGTATTATTTGCCTAATAATATCTGCAAACTCAGTACTGTTCATGTACGTAATAACCTGTTCATGACATTTATCGGATGTACTGTTTGATCCTACTGTTTGATCTCTTGGCATTTTTAAATTATTAGTATTATTAAGTATAAAGCAGCTACTCTGTTTAATCAGTTTTACCAATATTTCCAAGGATTTGCACAAAGGAAGGTGTTTAGTTTATAGTCTCTCAATGGCATCAGGTATATTGCTGAAATGTGTTGCATAAGAGCAATGTTTTGTTTGATTGAAGGATCCTCAAATGCCAGCTGGCTGGAATCAGTATTTAAATATCCAATTTATTACATTATTACATATTTTAATTATATATTTTTCTAAATGTAACAAACATAATAATTGTACATTAAATATTTTACATTTCAAACATTAAGGTTGTTCTTGTAACAAGAATTATGTGTACCTACATATGCATTATATAAAATACACATTGCTTTGTCACCTATGTTTTCAAGGATAGTAAAGCAATGTGCGCATTTCATAATCCTCAGTCCAATGGGTTTCAAACTATTTGCTACTACCTGCATCCGATGAAATTGAAATTAACTTCGATATGTTTTTTATGTTAAATATCCTTTTTCGACATAACAATCAAAATCTATTAAATCAACTCATTAACCCATTCGCTGAGCAACACGTTTTGAGATTTCGTGCTAGCTGTGCGCACATATTTTGTAGATTGCGAGTTTATTCGTGTGGAGCAGTTCGCCGATATCTAGTGCTGCGAGTTTCTTCGTATATAGCAGTTTATCAACATCTAGTGCTGCGAGTTTGTACATGTAGAGCAGTTAACAGTTTTCTTGAAATGTTAGGAAAACATGTGAGTGAATGAATACCAAAATACAGTCAAAAATATTTTATTAATTTTTTTACATATGTAGCTATATGATATACTAAGTAATTAAGTATGAAACTATCAAAGATTTAGTAATTCTTTTTTGTATTAAAAATCTCAAAACATGGTACAACACATAATGAAACATTGCAGGGTTCACAAAAATAGCGAGATTCCTTTCTCTTATGTTTTGTTAGGCACACAATGCAGCGTTTTATTGGATTCGATTTTGATTCTGTAGCTGGCAGAAATATTGTAAAATGTCTAGCAGTTACGCGGAATGGCGAAATGGCAGCTTCTAAATATCTGCCAGATCTTTGAAGTTGTTGGGGCACATGATATTTATGAAGTAATTGTTTTACCAAATTTTGTTGAAATTTTGCTATTGGGCTATGTTTTTTAGTCACATGATTATGAAGTATAAAAATGTTCAAAACTGCTAAATCAAGTAAATGGAAAAATGTCTTGTTGTACCATTTGATTGTCTTCTTCACTGTTTCAATTGAACTCAGCATCATATCACTTTTATCAACAGCAACCATGTTTTTATTATAATCTAATATGAAGGCAGGCTTAAGAACATTTTTACCGGAATTTCGGTCTACTTTACTACAAGGGGCCATTTAATTTGTATGCATTGTAGACAAAACCCTAACGTTTCGCTTGTCGTGCCATTTGATCGCTAGCACATCTTTACTGAATTTGCTTTCAATTTCACCGTGCTTCAATATGTTATTTATAATTGGCATTCCCTTACAATTTTCTTTGACAGTGCCACATGCATTTGTTTTATTTGCAAACAAATGAGAGAATAGCGCTGGGCTTGAATACCAATTATCAACATATACTGTATGACCTTTATTCAGGTAAGCCTTCATAAAAGTTAACACAATATTGCCTGATTTGCCAAGATTTTCAATTTTGAAAATTTGTAACTTCTGAGGTTCCTCCTGTGTAAATAATAAAGTCCAGAACGTACCCCGTTTTACAGCCACACATAACAAAAAAAATTATTCAAAAACGGTAACGCTTTGACAGAATGTATTGTTTGAAAAATACACGTCCTTTGAATAGTACTAAACTATAATCAATGCATATATTTTGATATGGTATAAAAGACTCCCTAAATGTATTTTTCAAATGGTCAACAATAATTCTGAATTTGCGTAAAGAATCACCTTGAAGGGCCGGTAAATTGTTGTCAGAAAAATGGAGTAGCCGCAAAAGAAGTAAATAACTATCCCGTGACATTATTTGTGCAAATTCTGGGATTAATCGGAGCCATTCTTGTGACCAATAATCATTCAAGGATAATTTTTTTACCTGCGGCATCAGCAGGTTGATCGCAAAAAAACAAAATAGTTCTTTGTAGTCGGTATCTCTCCAACGCTTGAGACGGGATTTATTTTTAGTCGCATCTTGGGTATTGATTAACAAATATGAAATACTTATTTGTTTGATTTGCTATTTGTGTCACTATGTTTTCGGAGAAAAAAAAATTCGAAGCAATCTAACTCAGTGGAAGTAGCGTTTACTTTCGGGGGGCCAGAATGTGCATTATCAAAACCGTGAACTTTTGGAATAAAGGTTTCTGCATTTTTCCATTTGTCCTCGTTTTTGCCAAATTTTGCGTTTTTTCTTTTCTGGTACAGCGACAAACTGGTCATCATCAGTATTATCAGAATCATCGGTAGCAATGATATTATCGTCTGCCTCACTAACAATGTTGTCTTCGTCTAATGTTATTATTTCATCCAGAACTTCCTCTTTACTGTCACTTCTCATTAATATTTCCTCTAATTCAGAATCACTTAAAAAAACTTTTATCGCCATCGTCACCGCAAAATTATAATATATCTATATATCTACTAATTTATTATAAATAATATAGGAATGTTTTCAATTTCTGTTCATTTATAATTTACATACCATATATTTATATCTGAATGTAGTCGTTCCGAATATAAAACACTATCTATCTGAATTGTGCGGAACGACACTATATGAATACAACTGCAACGTTCACCAACGCATAGCAACGTGCTCGTACGTACTTGAGTTGCATATAAACACAGCGTACATACTCGTGTGGAGCAGGGATCAATTTAAAAACAAGGTGCGAGTTAACTCGCTCTTAGCGTATGGGTCACGCTTTTATTGTACGAGTATATACGGTTGGAGCAGCGAAAGGGTTAATAACTTATTCACATATTATATATAAGTAAACCATTTTAATAAAGTAAACAATGTTTTATCCAAATTAACAACAATCAACGCAAAAATGAAAAAATCTAAATTTGTAAACCGGAAATATTAAGTTTACAGGTTGAGAAAGCTGTATTTACGCATTTATTTGTGATGACGACCAACTGGATAATGCCTCTGCTCGAAATTAATACACTTATTGTTAGATAACTGATATTGTTTATCATTATCCCACATTTCCACTGATTTCATGAACATGAATTCCCTAGGACGTTAAAGGTTACATGGGATGGTTGAAGAGATGTCTTACATGTCTTCCGAGAATATTCCGGAGATACTCAATCAAATTCAAGTCGGACAGTAGTTTCAAAACCGTCTAGGTTTTCTTTTTTTTTTAGCGGGGACCTACGGCTACTGACGCTTCCCGCACTTCAATCTCCATTCTCTTATATTTTCCCAATCTCCTTCATCATTCCATTTTTCCTCATGGTTTCTTCTATTCGTTTTCTCCATGATGTTCTAGGCCAGCGATGGCGAACATTTTTGAGAAGTGGGTCAAATTTTGTTCATCATATTTTGCGTACTAGCTCGTGGGTCACTAGGCCAGTGGCATCACTAGGCAAAGAGGAGGGAGGTGAAATACTACTTTTTTTGTTCTCACTTATAAGGCTTTTACAAAATTCAAGTTTCCTTCTTGTTTTACAACTTCTACTTTGGTAGTGGAGAGCAAAAAATAAAGGTCGAAATCAAAAAATGTAAACAGTTTTATCTCGGCAATTCATCCGTTGGCTAATCGGTCGACAGGTCCGGTAATCCGGCGGTCTGGAGATTGCTCCCGCTCTTACCTCCCACCACTTTTTCTTATAATACGGCGGTTGTCTGGTCCCATATTTGTCGGATTATCGAGATTATACTGTATAAGAGTCCTCAAGCGGATCTATTTCTGGTTCGATGGTATTTCTGAATTAACAGCTTCCTGTGAATATGATATATGTTTTCCAACTAATTTTGGAAAGCTGAATCGATTGATAAAAACTAGAAGTTACTGTAACAAAAGTTATGCCATCGTGAATTCGGACTAAGTTTTGACTTTGATTAGATATAACTTAGAAATTTAGCAAGCGAAATGAAAGTGGCTTAGACAATATTTGTAGAAAAAAAAATCCATTGAAAAATTCAGAGGGAATCAAATTCAGGCGAGGTTTGGGTTTTATTCGTTGTAACTAGGAAGTTATAACAAAATACGTGAAAATGTTTTAGACAAAAACTTTTAAGAATTTCATTGTCTAAGAGAAAATTGGTTTGGTTTTATCACGTGTCTCGTGATTTTTGGAACGATTTGAAGGGAAGCCTAAATGGGAGAAATTTGTGAAAAACAGACAAAATAGACAAAGGTGGTTTAAACAACATTAGTAGAGAATTGAATTGTCCATAACATATTAATGTTGCAATAGTTTTTAACTATTTTGAACATTTCTGAAAAAATCGAAAATCTAATTTAAGTAAAAGTTGAAAGTTTGGAAGACCAAAACTCAAAAACTAAGAATTTTAGGCAATTTTTTTAGATAAAAGTTGTAAAAAATTTAATTCTCTATAAAAGTTACTTCCAACATTTTTTTGTTATTTCGTGTTTTTATGCAGAAAATTGCAAAACACGGAATGAAGCTTTGGGTTGACAAATTTAAGGGATGATATCTTATAAAAAAAATTTAGAGCAAGAACACAAAAAATCTCTAAAAAGCAAAAAATAAATTAATTTCTTTCTTGCCCATTTAACTCCATTAAAAGTACCTATTAATATTTTGATGATGAGCGTTGCCGCATCGAGGGACCGCTATGTGAAGAAGTATAATTAGTTATACCTACATATTTATAACGAATAGAAAAAACGGATGAACTTAGATGTATCAATCTATCTTACAAGGTCTGCTAAGTGCCTGCAGAGTTCGATATGGTATGCGTCCCGTTGGCGTTAAAAAGAAAGCGCAGACAGATGAGAGCAGACGTTGTTAACTGTTGTCTATATTTTACTGAAAACTAAACGATTGGATATTGTTGTTTTGTTACTGACGTACGTTGGTTACTCAAAGTAAGTATAACCCACACTTTATCATTATCAATCTTCTTTTTATTTCTTTGTATTCTGGTTTTATTACTTGATTTACTTAGCAGTTCCCCGACGCGGTGACGCTCATCAATCAAAATATTAATAAGTTAAAAGGGATCATGAAATGCCTGAACAGATCTTCATAAACTATAGCTAAGAACTTTCTCGATCACGTCAGTTTTTAAACACAAGTTTGGATATACGGAACTAGACAAACAATTGTGCCAAATTGGTTGCAGATTAATTTTGTCAAGAAACAAATAGGCGGATGATCATCATGCGCATGAACAGATCTTCCTAAATTATAGCTACCTAAATAAATTATAGAACCTCCTAGCAGGGCCCGATCTAAGGGGGGGCCAGCCGGGCAAATGCCCAGAGCGGCAAAAACGAGGGGCGGCAAAATTGAGGGCGCCGAGTTGCACGAAGTCCAAACGTTCAGAAATAATAAAATATGTACCTCTACATATAAGAAATATGTACATAAGTAGGTACATACTATGAACACATAGTATTAAATAAAAATAACTGAAAAAATATTATACAAAATAGTTTTCCCAAAGCGCTAAATTACTGAACGTGCCATATTTGTAAATAGTCTAGCGGAAGCCATAAAAAAAGTAACTAATTGCGACACATAAGAAATCACTCAAGAAATATATCTCAAGTCTACAAGTTGTATTTTAAATTTTAAAGTAGTGTGAATATTGGTGGTAGATTAATCAGACAATTAACAATACATATTGAAGTGCGCGTGTGATTCGTGTGAATTTACTAAGTAAGTACCTATTTTATAAAATAAATCTGTAGTACCTAAAAAAATACGTACTTTTAAGCTAGAAAGTAGTTTTAATCAGGGTTGATATAAATCATGATTTAAAAAAAAAATCAAAGTAAACGGATTTATTTGATTTAAATCAGATTTTTTTTATTCATTTACATATTCCAATCTTTCTTCATTTGGAACTCGGTTATTATTATTAAAAAAACCTCATTGTTTATTTTAATTATATTTTCACTATATTCTTCTAAAATTTCTTTTAGTTCTTCTAAAATTATCAATATTAGTCACATTCAAACAAAAATCAACAATGAAAAATTTGAATAAAATACGACTTAAAATTGACAAAAACCGTTTGGGTATTGCTGTAGTCGCAGTCACTTAACATATTTATGTTCTTACTGGTTACATAATTATTTTTTTGTCATTACCCTACGATTTTTAGCGACTGGAGACTGTTACAAGTCTGTAATGTACTTATTCAGAGTGTCAATTTAAATAGAATTTTAATTTATATGGTAATTTTTAATGGAATTTAAAAAAAACTATTTCTTTTGTGAAAATAAAAATTTCAAATTTGCTGGGAATCTGAAGAGTGAAAATAATTTATAAGTTGCAATTATAATTGAAATTTAATTTTTGATGATATTTTTAATAGTATTTTTAAATTTGAAAAAATTGTAAATATAACTACTGTAATTGTACTAGTAAAACTAATTTCGGTTACAATTTCAATTGAATTTCAATTTTTATGCTACTTACAAAAAAGAATAGGGAAGTCACTTGACATTTTTTGGTTGATTTTGTTGTTAAAAAAGGTATTGATTTAAATCAACGATTTTAAAAAAAAATCACTTGATTTTAATCGCGATTTAAATCACTGATTAAAATCAAGTGTTTAAAATCATCTCAACCCTGGTTTTAATTTAACATTGTCCGCAAGAAATGAGTAACTTTTCTGCGGTAAAAAGTAGCCTATTTCCGTTTTGAAAGTCCAATTTATTTCTATATAGCAAAATTTTTCAAAATTAATTCAACGATTTAAGCGAAAAAACGCAACATAGAGACAAACATAATTACTTTCGGATTTATAATATTAGTAAGGTTATTACATATCTATTTAAATTTAATTAATATTTTTATTGTTTACGGAACAGAATGGCTGACGGTAGATCACGCTTGTCGGGATACCAATATAAAAAACGAAGACTCGAAAAAGATGCAGAGCGACAAAAGCAAGCAGGGGCTTTAGAGTCCTTTTTAAAGAAAAGTTAGCTTAACAAACCAACGTCACCCATACGAGAAACCGATGTAGTAGCTACGGCTTCGTTTAAATCACATGATGAACATACGCCCGATCCCAATATAATCTGTGAACCTGATGCTTCTACTTTTGGGTCAAGCGCTATTGTGGCTGATTATGCTATTGCAACTACAAGTATTTCTGCAGGATCAACGTCATTTTTAGATGTCGACCCAGCCACGTGGTCCGTTAGATTAGCAGATGCAGAAAGAATATATTTGGTAAATAGAGGTTTTCCGACCCACTGTATGAATTTGAATTTCCACGGGATAACAATGGTCGAAGGTTTACTTCGAGATATTATAGCTTAACTAGAAAGCTTAACAACGGTGAAGAAATTTTGAGAGATTGGCTTGTATATTCTGTGGCAAAAAATTCGATATATTGTTTTTGCTGCAAAATATTTAATACAACTACAACTTCCGGTCTATCTGAAGCTGGCTACAAAAATTGGAAGCATGTAGGCGATATGCTTAAATCTCATGAGACATCACGAAACCATATAGAAGCTGTAAAATTATGGGTCGAACTTTCACGTAGGCTGAAATCATCTCATACGATAGATGCCGAGTCACAAAGAATAATTAAATCAGAAATAGAACACTGGAATGGAGTTTTGTTACGTATTGCTTCAATCATCAAAATGTTAGCCAAAAACTGCTTGGCTTTTCAAGGTACTTCCGAAAATCTATATCAACATAACAACTGTAATTTTTTAAAACTAGTAGAGTTGTTAGCCGAATTTGATCCTGTTATGCAGGAACATGTACGCAGAGTTTTGAAGAAAGAGGAGAGAAAAGCAATCTACTTAAGTAAAACTATTCTAAATGAGTTTATTGATACAATTTCAAACAGCATAAAAAACATATTCTGGAAGCTATCATTAAATCGAAATATTATTCTATTATCTTAGATTGTACCCCGGACGCTAGCAAAACTGAGCAGATGACCCTCATAATTAGTTATATTTCTATTAATCAAACCGAAGACAATCCAAGAACGTCAGAAATTGTAATAAATGAAAGTTTTTTAGGATTTATACCAATCGAAAAATCTGCAGGTCTGGCACTAACAGAAATTATCCTAGAACAATTATCAGCCCTTGGATTGTCTTTAGAAAACATAAGAGGGCAAGGGTATGATAATGGATCTAATATGAAAGGTATTCAAAGTGGCGTCCAAGCCAGGATAAAAAACATCAATCCACGGGCATTTTATGTTCCTTGTAGAAGTCATTCTTTAAACTTAGTGGTAAACGACATGGCAAAGTCCTCGCTGAAAGCTACACATTTTTTTAGTACTGTGCAAAAAATATATGTTTTCTTTTCCTCTTCAACATTGAGATGGTCAATTCTTTTGAAGAATGTAAAAGATATTACTCTAAAACCACTTAGTAACACGAGATTTGAAAGTCGAATCGAGGCAATAAAACCACTAAGACATCAAATAGAACAAGTGTACGATGCATTGTTTAGTGTTTACCAAAACACAGATACGGATACCTCTACACGAGACGAAGCTTCGGGTTTGTTGAACAAAATTAAACAGTTTAAATTTTTATGTTCTATAATAATTTTGTACGAAACTTTTAATCGGATAAATCTGGTTAGTAAATTAATGCAAAGTAAAAGATTTTGATTTCGTTTCTGTTATTAAAATACTTAAAAATAGATTTCTCAAGATTTCTTTAAAAACTCACGTTCAGATGAGTATTTTACTCAACTTCTTGAAGACGCAAAAGTCTTAGCTTCTGAAATTGATTGCGGGGTGTTAGACTTTGAAAATTTGCCGAAACTGCGTGCTCGATCCAAAAAGAAGCAATTTGGTTACGAGTGTAGTGACGAACCAATCATTGAACCTCGTCAAAAATATAAAATCGAAGTATTTTTTCACATTATAGATACATATATAAACTCCTTAGAGTTAAGGTTTTCCCAGATTACTGAGCATAGTAAATATTTTTCTTTTTTATAAAAACATATATGCCTTAAGAGAACTTTCAAAATATGAATTGTTAGAGCATTGTAAGAACCTGGAGACTATTTTAACCCACGACAACTCATGTGATGTGAATGCAATAGACCTTTCAGAGGAGTTATCAGTTCTTTGTATGTTTTTAACTAGTAATTTGTCTCCTCAAGACGTTTTAAAATTCATAACAGATTTAAGATTTGGTCCAAATATCAGTATTGCGCTCAGGATTCTTTTAACTTTACCAGTTACAGTTGCAAGTGGTGAAAGAAGCTTTTCCAAATTAAAAATAATAAAAAATTATCTGCGATCCACCATGACACAAAATAGATTGTCTGGATTGGCTATGATTTAGATAGAACACAAGATTTGCGACAGTATAAATTTGTTAGAAATTATTAAAGATTTTGCGGAGCAAAAAGTGCGAAGAAAATTATTTTAATTACGAGGTAGAGTTTAATATTTACAGGAAAAATGTTTTATTTACCTAATTTGATTATTTTTAATGATTCGTTTTGTATCGTTACATAATAATGTGGTATTTTTACTTGCATTAAATTTAAAAACAAATCATTTCTTGTGTTTTTTTATACGTAACGTATGAACCTTAACTTAAATATTATAACAGTTTGTTCCTAATCTTTTTAACTTATTCAATTGGTCACCATGACAATGACAATTTGCATGCTTTTATTCACACTTGTCGCACGCAAATGAATAAAGAGCCATTTATCGACCGAAAAAACGTGCGTAAAATAGTACTTATCCCTCATGAGTAATAAAAAAAAATATAGGCAGTCAGGCACTGCCGACTGAAGTGAAAACTTTTGAAAAAACCAGCTTTAAAACTGGTTTTGAGGATTCATCAGGATTTATAATTAATCAAATTTGGTACATAGATTGTTAGTATTGTTTTATGGAATTCTGGAACATAACTCACTACTGAAGGAGAATGACTGTTAGGCCCCGTTCACACATGCAATTTTTCAATTGCGCAACTGTTTAATCGCAGTTGCAATGTTACGTGCACACTACTGCAACTGAACAGTTTGTTTGCAAGGTGTGTGCACACATGCAATTGCAATTATAAATTAGTTGCGTCATGGAATTCATAGAAGTAGCTGCATTGTGTGCCCTTGAGATGAGAAGGAAAAATAAATTAAATTATTTTGTTTTAAATTAATTTATTATTACTAAAGCTCAGATTATATGCAAAATGTATATTTGTTATTAAACGGTAATCAATAAAAAGTAAGTTTCTATGCATATCTAATGTTTTTTTAGACTGAATTGAAAAATTCACTATGTTACCTACCACAATTAATTGTGGTATAAGGAAAGTGATCCGATTAACAACATCTGTTAAAGAGAAAAAAAAACAGTAATTCGTAGGGCGGATTCAAAGAATTAGTATCCTGCTGAGTTTTTCCTTCTTAAAATGGTTTTGAAAAGCTATAATTCTTCCATTCTGAAAATGGACTTCATAGAGGTGGCTCCATTCTGAAAAGTACAGATTTCTAAGAAAGGCCTAATAACAAGATTTTTAAAATGGTTCATTCATTGCACATGTTGAAAAAATATTTTTTCCTAATTTAATTCATACCACTTGTTTGGGACATGGTATTAACAGAGTTGCCAAAGAAAACTAATTCCCTCTCGTAAAACTAACATTAAAACTATTGTAAAACTACTTTAACAAAGTACAATTTTTAGTCTTAAAAATTGCAATTTGCAACTATTTGATTGCAAGTGTGCACACTTCCATTCAATCCCATGAGACACAAAACGATTGGGCAACTAAACAGTTTGTGTCAAAACCCAAACTGTTTAGTTGCTGCAACTGGTGATTTAGTTGCAGTTGCAAGTGTGCACAGCTGCATAGAGATCCATGAGACACAAAAGTGCAATCAAACAGTTGCGCAATTGAAAATTGCATGTGTGAACGGGGCCTTAATGTCATCATCATAATATGAATTTGAATCCGGAATGTTTGGTTGATTCTGTGTTTATAGGTCAGCAAAATGAATTGGTAGGATATACCTATGGCACATTTCTTGTTGATGGGTCTGCAATTTGTGAGTTATGGAAATTTTGACTTTTAGAAACGTGCCTCATAACTGTTTTTGAAGATTTATCTGTATGTAAATTAATTGTTGTTTGGAATATTCTTTACGACGTTTAATTTTTCCCTCCTTGTCAGCTGTGATTCTTCGATGTTTAGAAATTTCTTAATTAACTATTGCAAGAGTTTTCTTCTTATTCTTATCTCTATATCGCTGACTATTAATTTTATTTTGGAGTTTTCTTCCTTTGGAAAGCACACGAGTACATTTGGTTGCCTAAAACTTTGATGAATCTGATTCTTGATTTACCATGAATTCTTCGACACAATCCAGTAATCTGAACATTCCAATAGTCCGGCACTAGTATATCTACTAGTACATCACTCAAAAGTACTTACTCTTGTACTGCACACTGATTATAGGGGTTGATATTTCCTTAGAGGCGCTGCGTACTGTCAACACTGCCAAAAATGTTAACTATTATGTTTGATGTTCATAGCCAACTTTATACATATGCGGATAGATGCGTTCTTTTGAACACATCTGTGAGTAATAGAATTTTTTCTATAAAACGCAGCTATTGATGACGATGACGCAAATGTATGAGTTTACCCTCTACCCAAATGTCATTCAGCGCGGCTATAGAAGTTTTCACTTCAAAAATGTTTGTTGTTAAAGGGTAAGTTAAAGGGTCATACCTACGCACAAAGGAAAAGAGGCCTATACCTAGAGAGGTACCTAGAGGCACTAAGTCGAAACAGGTTGATGATGATGATGATGAAATTTAAAGATAATATTATGTCGTTAAAAAAAATATTTCAATCCATTCAGTAGTTTTTGAGAAATTCTTTAACAGACATACATATATCCTTATAAACATACTTATACATACATACTCTCAAGAACGTTTGTTTGCTTGTTCAGAAGCCCCCGTAGACTAACATAGGTGAGTATTATACAATTCCAGCAATATCACATTTCTTTGGAATAGCAAGCTCATGACTTATGTGGTAAACACCAGGGCGACGGTGGTGTAAAGGGCGGCGAATATTAGTTTTGCCCGGAGCGGCTAAATAGCTAGATCGGGCCCTGCCTCCTAGCTCACGTCAGCTTTCAAATTAAAAAAATCGCATCAAAATCGGTCAATTTGTTTAGGAGCTACGATTCAACAAACAGCCACATATAGGGACAGACACACAATAAAGTAAAATAATTTAGTGAAACGCTTTAGACAAAACTTGTTGCAAATTTAATGTTGTCTAAGAATCTTTTTAAAATTTGCAAAAATTTCGCATGGCGTTATAAGAAATTGATATTTACTTCACATGTTTAATAGCAGGTTATTTTGAAAAAAATCTGAATGTTTAACAGGTTATTACTCAGAGCCTAGATGAAAAAGACAAAACTGTTTTAAATGAGAGTAATAGAGAATTTAATTCTGAATAAAAGTTGTTTTAACCAATTTTCTGCAATTTTGTTTTTTTTTGTGCAAAAAATTGCATAAAACCGAGTGAAGGTTCAATTTGGGCCAAGTCAACTTTAAGGGATCATATCAGGAGAAGTAAACAAGTTAGTCAAAAACTCTTTAGACAAATCTCTAATCCTTTATAAAATTTAGCTCTTTTGGTGTCGTATTAATGAATAAGTCCATAAAAATTCCTGATGTATTATACAATAAAATCCAATTAAAGGATGTGGAATATTCTGCTTAAGATATTGATTTCTTAGAACGTTCAGCGCCCCTGTGGCAAAAGTTGCTAACTAGTAAAAGGACACAGTGACGGGAACACTATTTGGTCGTTGTCGATTTAATCTAGGTAAACGTAGATTTAAACTGGATTAGGTTATGGTTAAAGCCAGACAAATCCAGACTGAGGTGCCGAGACTTAAAATTTATTCAATTTTAATAGAGGTCAGAAAATTTTCACTACGTGCTTTGTATGCTATGTTTGTTTATGTGCTTTTGCTATGCTTTTTGTTTATTGACGCGAGTTGTTGCCATAGTAACAACAAACAGAAATCATTTAATAATGAAACTAGATTCGATTTACATTGGACTTTTACTTACGATTATAATAATGGTACGTCACATACAACATATTTAAAATACAATAATTGGAAAAGAAATTTCTTTTCGATATATTTAATATCCATACCTTTGTGGTTGAGAAACTTTGATAAGAAAATAATAAAAGTTAGAAAATCAATGCCTGGCTCACTTAAAAAGAATATGTGGGTCAGCGTCTTACCCGCGGGTCATAGGTTCGCCATCCCTGTTCTAGGCCTTCCCTTTTTCCTTCTGTTTGTTGGGATCTAATAAATCATTCTTCTTCGGCATCTTCCACTCCTCATTCTCATCACATGGCCGTACCATATTATTTGTCGGCTTTCTCATCATCATCATTAGCCTTTACGTCCCGCTGCTGGGCACCGGCCTCTTCTCTGCCACATATCCCACCTTAGCACTAATATTGGATATGGGGGACCTAGCGGTTTAACGTCGAGCCCGAACTACAAATTTCCAGAGAGGGCGTTAGGCAGTTGAGACCGCACGGTTGCCTAAGCCAAATTGGGAGTGATGGGTTGCAGCCATTGGTTTGAATTTTTACTGCTTTAGTTCTGCGTGGGATTCGAACCCACGCTGTCTGATTGGAGAGCCAAGTGCTTAACTATCTGAGCCACTATCACCTCTGTCGGCTGTCGGCTTTCTATCCGATCCATATTGGTATCTTCTAGATGCGCCCTTTTTCCGATAACGTCCTTTCGGATATAGTCTAACCTGGATATTCTACACGATCGGAGTAAAAAGTCCATCTCTACTGTTATTGGTTCCGCGATAGTACGGTATAACTTCACTTTTGTATTTTTGTGAATTTTCGAGGGGCATAGAATTGGGTACAGGTTCTGAATTGCCATTTTTCCCGGAGCAATGCTGTTTTGGATATCTTTTCGCATTGAACCTTCAGAAGATATGTATGTTGCCAAGTACTTCAATTCATTAGTGCTTTTTATAATATAATTGTTGACTTAAAGCTCATTCGGCTTTTCTCCGGCCACTATGTATTCGGTTTTACTGATGTTGATGCTCAGCCCCCACTTGTAGTATCCCTCAATCAGCTTTCTTGTCATGTATGTAATATCTTCTGTTTCGTTTGCTATCAGTACTTGATCATCCGCAAACAGTAATGTATATAAACATGTATTTCCAACTTCAATTCCCATTCGGACATTTTTTCTTGTTACTTAATTTGGTCACATATTCTGAATTCATATAAAGTGTTTATTATGGCTGTGGTGTAGTATTTGTTAATGTTAGTTTCATGTAGTACTTCGAACATTTTATTAATGGACACGTTATCGTAGGCCTTTTCCAAATCAATAGACATCAGGTGTGTACTCAAATTCCTTTCCGGTCTTTTCTCTATTAATTGTTGTAGAGTACTGATATTGTCAAGGCATGATCTACCTGCCCTAAAACCAGTTCTTCAATTTCTTCATCGTTGTGCTCTATTCTTGTCTTAGGATTCGGCCGTACAGTCTTCCCACAGAACTGGTTAGCGTTATGCCTATATAGTGAGAATATATATTTTTATTGCCTTTTATATGTATAGAGCTGAGATATTCTATTTTCCAATCGTAGAATGTCGTCCCTTCCAAGAGGCATTTTTTATATACTTCCACAAGTTTATTTAGCAGTATGTCTGGCATCCAGCAGCTTTTCTATTCTTCATGCATTTTAGGGCCTTTTTTAGTTCCGTGACATTTATTTCCTCTAAAATATCTATGATGTTTTCCTCCTCCGGAATTGGTGTCGTCATAAACTGAAGCCTGTCCTTATTGGTAAACTTAAAAACCTTATTGGTTTTCCCATTCGTTTTCATTGCATTTTGGGGCACTGCTGAGTCGCTGAACCAAGCCTTTTCTACACTCAAGCATTTTCGGTGCCCCGTTTGTTGTTACCGATATAACTCTTTTCATGTCCAAACCAGCTTGGTTCAAACACTCTGTAACAGCTTGTACAAATCCTATCCTCTGGCGCTTCCTCATATATGCGAAACAGTCAGTTGTTCTTCAAAAAACCCTTCACTAGTTCTGTCGAGGTAGCGCACAAAATTAATCAGCTGAGCTGTATCAGTAATGTAAGATTCGTCCAAAGCATAGCAATCAGCGGAAGTTTATGTTTGTTTCAAAGTTTTAAGTTTTCCTTGGATAAAACTTGTGCAATCCTTGTGCTTGAAAAAGCAGATAATAGGCTACCTCAAATAATGTCAACGATATCTTTCTGATTCTCAAATAATGCATTCCCAGGATCCAGCATGCTATCTATTAGAGTACCTGCATTTATATATATATATATATATATATATATATATATATATATATATATATATATATATATATATATATATATATATATATGTATATATATATATATATATATATATATATATATATATATACATATATGGCTTCAGATGTTAGGACAGAGTCGTGGCTAAAATACTAGAAGCCTCTGAAAATTTTTCATGCATCGGATCGTGATTTGTGTTTTAACAAAAATTAATAATAATTAACTCTCAATTTTATTTTACGATACTTCCAACGACGTTACTTCCAATAGGATATTTTTCACCAAATGTTTTGTTCGTCTCATAAAGCTGAAATATTGTATTATTTTTATTATGGTTCCAGTTTTCCGACATATAAAACACGCAGGTGCCTACTGCTCCAACTCAGTGCGGCAACATGAAGCAATAAAAGCAATATATTGTGGTAGAAAGTGATTGTTTTTCGGCTCAACCTTTCTTCCTTTACATCGTAATAGGGAATATGGAGCATTTTTTCGAGCATGTTGAAAGTGTTTCAATCAATTTTAAAAAAAATATATAAAATAAATACCGTTTAAATTTGACCTGTTTGAACGGTCCTATTTATCGCGCGCTTTGGATGACGTAGCATACCATATCGCATACGCGTCGTCGCATACGCCTACTTGGATAGACAGTTAAGGATTTTCAGTTTGAATTTGCTTTTTCGATAATGTAAAAAGCTAAAAAACATTTTACAGATATTTTATGTACCGGAATGCAAAAACACTATTATAACTACACCAGATAAGTGTTTGACAAAGTTCCAATCGAGGTGTATAGTCTATGTATAATCTAACCTAACCTAACCTACCTACATCGACGCGGATAAATGTCAACGTGCACGTCACATACTATTAGGACCAATGGTGATGCGTTTCGAAAATTTGAATGTAGCTCGCATATTTTGGACTTTTTGTTTAAAGTTTTATGAAATTAAATACAAACTAAATGAGAAAATAATGATATAAGTGTAATGTCAAAATCATAAAGTGTCGGGGATAAAAAATCTAGTAAATTGAAATTACTTGAATTTTTTCTATTTGAAGCAAACACAATCGTCGCCACAAGCAAGCCGAACGTTAACAAGAGCTCCAAATAAATGAAACAAAATATAAACTACGCGTATACTAATAACAAACACTATGCCAGACTAAAAGAGTAAGAGAGAGAAGAGCAGGTGATGTTCATAAATCAAGGTTGAACGCATTGATTGTGCTAGTGGGAAAAAAACCAATGTGCTTGCGCAGACACGTGGTCTCATCGTATTGTCGTCTCACTGCTCTCTGATCTTGAATTTTCTGTGAATGATTGATTATTCTATTATGAAAATATATATTTCATCACGGTCCGTGAAACTTTTCCATTTGCAATTTAGTAACCACTGATATAGAATATATGGGATACGATGTATGAAATTAAGAAACTTATATAATTTAGAGATTTATGTATTTGATATTTTTATATTTTTCATCTCGTGGTTTCTTTCGAAAAAAATAGCGTTTGCATTTTAAATAAATTTGATTATTTTGTATGTATTAAATACTCTCTTGTTTTTTCAATAACTAATCTAAAACTAAAAATATAGTTAAGCGTAGTTAAGCCTATACTCTCTATTTTTTTTATTTATCTACAGTGTACCGGCTGCTAGTTTTACAACTACAACACTGTTCTGTTCGTTATTGCAAAATATCTCAGAGGCATCATTCAAGGATAAGGCCCCAAATTTTGGGTTTGCCGAGCTTTTACCTCTTATAACTATTGATAATCGTCTTCCAGATCTTCGTCTTCTGTATTAGTAGGAGCAGATCACACCGAGGAAACACAGGCCATAAAGGAATTATCTAGTGTTCAAAGATTGGCCTGCTTTGCAATTATAAGATCATTGGGCCTCCCCAATCTTCATTATGGGTGAGGCAAGGATGGAATTTAAATACAGGTGTAATGGCACTTGAGAGGATCTGGCGAGGTCAGGGTACATTACGATAACAAATGTAATAGCAGACCCAACTCTCAATATTGAAGGAGATTCAATGTCCTAAACGTTCATTCGATTTACCTTTCAAAACACAACTACGTTGGAAAGAAGGCAAGAAACCAATCAAATGGTAAGGTGGGCTGTAATTGGAATAAATAACAGGTCTTCTATGACCAATTGTTGTATTTGTGTGTATTTATAAGTATAACAATAAAGATGTTTTATTATTATTTATAAACAATATTCGGTATAATATAATATAATAAATAATAGGTCAGCGCTTAAAAAAGTAACTGAAGACAAATCAGGAAATAATATGGCATCACCAATTTTATTATTTGAAGCAGGTAAGTTTTTTAAATAGGTACCTGGAATTTTTTATTAAGTTGCATAAAAATATGCAAAAAATACAAAATAGACGCACATATAGGCAAACATAGGTAAAAATAATCGAGAATAGGCAAATACCCGGTAAAATAGGTGATTAAAAATAATTAAAAAGAGGCAAAATCAAATAGGGCTCTACTAATTCAGACTTTACTAAAACAAATTTGTATATTATTAGAAAGTCGAAAAACTGACGTTTTTTTTTGCCTAAAATCCGATCACTAGAAATTATTAATGAACAGAAATTCTATAGACTCTTGCGTTTCGTTGATAATACAAAATACAATTCTTGATGCATCTGATTTTTAAAAAACGTTTTTAAAAAGTCACAAATCATTATTGACGAACTCAATACAACTATGAAAAAATAATATGATCCACCTAAAGTACTAGAAATCGACGAAACATATTTTAAAAAATCAATAACTATTTCGAATGGAATAACAAAAACACAAGAAGATAAATCAAAAACTCCAAACTCTGATTACCAGACAGAAAATTAACATATACTTTTAACATAGAATCTTATCAATTGAATTAATTACATTATTAAAAAGCAGAAATATATAAATTACTTTAATAAAAGTTTAATTGGAGCTATATAATTACATAAAATACACTTTAATATGTTAGGCTATTTTTATACCAAATTCATCAAGATTTTAATAGGTACATTAGTAGAAACATCCATATGTATCAAAATCATTCTGAATCCGTGAAAAGGGCGCGTCCATTAGAATTAGTAAAAAGTTCCAAACCGATGATGAAATACATGAAAAGCAGTATCTAGCTGTAAACCTTCCTATACATTGCCTCGGTTTATCTCCCCATGCACCGTGCCTAAAGGATTTTATTAAACGACTTTTGTAACGTTTATTTGAAAACGGTGGCTTTATTTGATGTGCCAACCTTTTTAATATTTACACGAACATTGATTAGTAAATTTTGTAAAATTTGTAAATAAAATTAGTATTTGTACGTTAAAAGAATCTTCTAAATATTCATGGTTCATGAATTAGGTTCAAACAAAATGTTCTATAATTCAAATGCAATATGGTAATTTTGTATTAGACAAATTGGTTCATCGGCAAAGTGATGAAATCATAGTTGAATACATTATTCTGATATTATTCACAAAGACTCGGAGTCTTAGAGGCAAACTATAAATCAATATGTCTAACAACAGGTGATGGAGCGTTCCAAATACTCTGTGTGTGCTCCGCAGCATTTAACTACTATTTTATCTTAGATCCTGTGAAAATAAATTTGCTTTGATATACATGCATTATAAAAGAAATATAGCCGTTACAGTTAAAGTTTAATTTTTAACTTCAATTAAAATATATTATTATTATTTAAATGATAATTTAATATTTGTGAAACTAAACTAATTATAGAATTATAGATATCAATCATTCGGTCACTTGGGCATGTGGAAGACATGAGGAATTCTTTATGATACCTCAAACATGTCCATTTCTGTATTTCTCTACTAAATATTTTTGTAAACTTCTTTTTCTCTATGTAACTGAATGTACTATGTAACTGAAATACACAATAAATGATAAAAAGTAAATAAATAAATCATACAATCTTATTAAGATGAAAAATAGATTAAACATACAAATATATTCAACCAGTTCGTAGCTATATAATATTAAGTCTTGTTAAGAATATGAACAAATCTCTTGTTGAAACAACCACTTCCAGGCTAATATTACACAGGACATAGAATTATAAAACATACATTTTATTGCTAGTACTACTAGGCATATGCACAACAAACTAGGCACAACAAACGTCCGGTGTGCAGTCAAAATACAAAGTGACACATCAGAGCAATTTAGCACACAAAGAGGACTGCGGCATGCACTGACGTGCATGCTATTTAACATAGTACTAGAGAGAGTAATCAGGGACTTAAAGGTACAAACTAAAGGCACAATCTTAAACAAATGGACCCAAATACTGGCATATGCGGACTACATAGACATAATAGGTAGATCGGTCGCATCGGCCAAGGAATCATTTATAAAAATCGAGGATGCCGGCAGAACAATGGGTCTGCAAGTAAACTAAAACAAGACGAAACACATGATAGGAAACGCGAATGTAAGAGCAAATAGGATTGGGCAAAACCTGACCATCGGAGAATACAACATCGAAGTGGTACAGGAATTCATATATCTGGGATCACTAGTAAATTGGCAAAACAACGTGAAGGAAGAAATTAGAAGACTAGTCTTTGCAAATAAATGTGACTACACCCTCAGGCAACACTTTATATCCAGGACACTCATCCGAAGATCCAAGATAACTCTATACAAAACACTCATTAAACCAGTTCTGAAATACGGTTCGGAGGCTTGGGTGATAACAAAAAAAGATGAAAAACTAATTGCCACATTCGAAAGAAAAATATTACGAAGAATATACGGAGTCATAAATGTAGACAACCAATGGAGAAGAAGATTGCACAATAAAACATCCTTAATCTTTTAAGCTATTTGTAGTAATATATAAATGCCTATATACTAAGATCATGCACTTTAGTTAATTAATTAAATTGTAAAGTGCTTGAATTGATTATATGTGTATTATTGGGTGGAAATTTCTCGAACTTATCTGTTTATCATCAGATTGAACGTGACTTACCATTTCACAACTTTTACTTTTTATAAATAAATAAACCGCGAGTCGTGTAACCACCCAAACAAATTTTATTTTATTTTGAAAATATAAAATTAATTTGAATTATTTTAAGTAAAATTTATAATAATATATTGTTTATGGAATATTTTAGAGAAGCAAAGAAACGTTCATGAGCAATTGTATAAAAAGGGTTTGGCGTTCAGTCCCATTTTATATCACGAATTTCCAGAAGATTTCTTACAATTCATGGTATTTACAATGTCGGTAATCTCAAATCTACTTGTTGGCTTAATGAAAAAGCTGTCACTGACCACATTTTCCATGTATGTCGTCTCAAAACTATTCCCCATAAATTTTTCCGCCATTTGAGATCCGATATTTGTGAAAAAAGAATTTAACTCATTTGCAATCTCTAATTTATCTGTAACGATTTTGTTTTTGGATAAAGATAAATTTTCATCAAGGCTAGGTTTAGTTTTTGATTTCTTGCACAGAATTTTGGTCTCAAGAAAATTCCAAAGGCATTTGCTGTTTCGTGTTAGGTCATTCAGCGTGTCGTTATAATAATTAACTTGTGCCTGCTGTATCATGGTTTTCAAGTAATTATTATATCGAATATATTTAGTTTTCAAATCTACGTCGCTCGCAATTTTTTTTCATTGTTTTATACACGAAATATTTAATTTTAAAAGATTTTATCAAACCCTTTGTTATCCATTGTTCCCTAGCCTTATCTTTATTTCTTGTCCTAACCTTAAACGTAGCCTTATCTATACAGGATAATTTATCAATAAATTTTTGGACGACCAACATCTTCATTGTACATTTCTTCCTAGCTTACCTTCGTTATTTCATGTAAGAGTTTTCCATAGTTGATATTTTCGTTAGTCATTGACACTTCTCTATTGAGCACCTTATTTACGTCATTATGAGATATGTGAAGTATAGTCGCGTAACAGTCCGTTACATCAATCCTACAAATTATAGGTGTAATGTCGAAGTGAGCTTCAGAAACTTTGCCAAAAATATGATCTATACAAGGAGACGTTTCTTGCGTTTCTCTAGTTACACCATTTATGTAGGATTTGTAGCCCAAACCTAAATAGTTATTTAAATATAGACAGATTTTCTCGTTGTCTCGTAGCAAATTTAAATTCATATCCTATCACAAAATGGTTTGTTAAGTTTGACTTATCCAACAAATAACTATACAAATCAACGATGAAAACGTTAACATCTACTTCCTGAGATCTATAGAACGCCGTTATAGTTATAGTTGCAGATTTGTATTGGATTTCAAGTGCGAGGCCATTTATGATTCCAATTTTGATGTGTTTTGTATTATAACACAATTCCTCTTTAATATAAATACAAGTGCCATGGTTTCTGTTAATATTATCGCTGGTATGGTACATTTTATAGTTTTCAATTTGGTATAAATTAGGATAATATAATTTATAAGTTTCCGTACAAATAATAATATCCGGGTATTTTAGAAAGTTTAGTGCTAATTGTAGATCATCGAAATGTTTGTCAAGGCTTCTTATATTTAGATGAATTATATACAACCCGGCATTGTTATCTAATATGGAATTAACGTCACTTCATCATCATTTCCTTTACTCCTCGTGGGAGCATAGGGCATCAACAAACGCTCTCCATCTGATTCTATTCTGAGAGCCAGGGAGCCTTTACCTCGCGCCACTCCTTTCCGCTTGCCCTGGCTTCCTGTACGACTGTCCTCCGCCACGTGATTTTTGGGCGGCCTCTCTTTCTTGAACCTTGGGGGTTCCAGTCAAGAGCTTCTTTTGCAATATCCCTCTCCGGCCTTCTAAGTGTGTGTCCGATCCATTTCCACTTCCTTCTTCTTATTTAGGTTTCAAGACGCTCCATATTTGCTTTTTTCCAAAGTTCAATATTTGCTATGGTATTGGGCCAAAATATTTTAAGTATTCTTCTCAGACACTTGTTCGTGAATACCTGAAGTTGTGATACTATGGTGGTAGTCACTTTCCACGTTTCGCTACCGTAAAGAAGAACTGATACTACATTAGATTTGAAAATTTGGAGCTTTAAGTTACGGGAAGTTTTTGTTGAGTTCCACAGATTGTTAAGCATTCCGAATGCCTGTCGCGCCTTCTGTATCCGTTGTTTTACGTCTTTATCAGCACTACCATCCTGTGAAATAAGGCTTCCAAGGTAGCAAAAACTATCTACTACCTGTACTTGCCTGCCATCTATCTCCAGGTTGCAGGGGGCTGTCGCATTGATCTTTATCAGCTTGGTTTTATCGACATTGATTTTCATTCCCACCTGCATTGCGTACTTTTTGAGAGCCTCCAACTTTTTTCCCATATCTACTTTCGTGTGGGACAGGAGACATATATCATCGGCAAAATCTAGGTCTTCTAAATGCCTCACGAGCGTCCATCGAATTCCTCTTGTTTTTTTATTTGCTTTCTTCATGACCCAGTCTAAGACTATGGTAAACAGAAGTGGGGAGAGCGTGCATCCTTGTTTTACTCCCGAATGCACTCTGAAAGGTGTGCCGCGTTGTCCTTGGTGGATTACCATGCAGCTTGCTTCTTTGTATAGTAATTTGATTATGTTTATGTACTTTGTAGGCACCCCGTAGCTGGCTGGTATTATCCACATAAATTCCCTGTCCACACTATCGAACGCTTGCTTGAAGTCGATGAACAGTAGATAGAGTGGTGACTGCCACTCGACCGACTGTTCAACGATGATTCTGAGGGTGTTTATCTGGTCCGTACAGGACCTGCCAGGCCTGAATCCCGCTTGCTCCTTGCGTAGTGTCGGTTCAACCACATTGCTGATCCTGTCGTGAATTATTTTGGAAACTAATTTGTTAATGGTGTTAAGAAGAGTTATTCCTCTCCAATTGGAGCATATACTCAGGTCTCCTTTTTTCGCCAGTTTGATAATTAGGCCTTCTTTCCACGTGGATGGTATTACTTCTGTTTCCCATGCTTCTCGAATTATAGGTGTTATAATCTCGGTGATTCCCTTTATGTCTATTTTAAACATCTCCGAGTATGTCTCGTCAGCGCCAGGCGGCTTGCCGATTTTAAGGTGTTTGATGGCGGCCTTCACCTCCTCTATGCTTGGCGGGTCGTCTCTAAATCTTCTGTTTCCGCTTGGTGTCATAGGACTTTGTGGTACCCCTTCCAACGGTGTGTTTAGGAGCTCTTGGAAGTGTTCTGTCCAGCGGGTTATTTGCTGTGCCTCGGTTGTGCATAGCTTGCCGTTCGTCGTGCGTATTGGTCGTTCTGAGGGGTAGCCTGTGTTTGTGAGCTTTCGTGTCAGGCGATATGTTTCCTTGGTGTTCATGCTGTCAGCAGCTAGTTGCGCTCGGGTTGCAATATCAGCTAGCCATTTTCTCTTATCAGTTCTAGCACTCTTTCCCACTTGCTTATCAGCTGCGTTGTAAATCTGGGATAGCCTTTGTTTATCTTTATCTTTAGCACAGTTTCTTTGTTGCTTTAAGTTTCGGCGGTCTTGGATTAATTTCCAAGTCGCATCAGATATCCCTTCTTTTCTCTCATTGGATTTGTACCCAAGGATGTCTCCAGCTCCTCTTAACGCATCTACGATGCTTGACCATCGTTCTGTAATGTCTTTGTTCCCTGTGGTCTTGTCCTTCAGTCTGTTAGCTACTACCTCTGCGAAGGCCTTTGCCGTCATTTTATCTTGAAGTTTTGCGATGTCAATTTTCTTTGTCTTCCTGGTGGCTTGGCGCTTGGTGTTTGAGATCAGTTTAATACGTAACTGTCCACAGAGAAGGTGGTGGTCGCTATGTACGTCGGCTCCACGGTGATTCCGGACATCAAGCAGTGATGTTCTCCATTTCTTGCTTATGCAAATATGATCTATCTGATTTTGGGTTCTGCCATCCGGTGAGCACCATGTCACTTTATGTATTTCCTTGTGTGGAAAAACTGTTCCGCCTATAAGCAAGTCGTGGTTTGTGCAGAGGTCCGCTAGTAATTCTCCATTTTCATTCATTTCCCCTATACCCTAGTTTCCCATTACTGTCTCCTAGTTAGTGCTGCTTTTCCCAACCTTGGCATTGAAATCTCCCATCACAACTTTTATATCCGTCTTTTTAAGTTGGCGAATTGTGCTTGACAATTGTTGGTAGAATGTATCCTTTTCTTCTTCTGTAGCTGCCATTGTCGGTGCGTAAACTTGAATTATTGATATATACCTCGAGCGCGTTCGGAATCGTGCTGTTATTATCCTTTCTGAGATTGGGCTCCAATCTTCTAAACTTTGCTTTGATTTCTCTGTTAGCATGAATCCGACACCACCTCTGCGCGCCTCGCCAATTTGTTTCCCGGAGTAGAGGAGCACCTCTCCCGTTGATGTTTTCTTTACGCCACTTCCTTCCCATCTGATTTCACTTAGGCCTAGTACTTGTAAGTTGTATCTCCGAAATTCTTTCGTCAGTTGGGCTAAAGTGGTTGGCTTCAGCAACTTCTTACGTTCCATGTTCCAAATCGTGTCCGATATCGTGCGCTAAAAGTCGTCATTGATTTCATCTGTCTGTTTCCAAGGCTTGTTGGTGTTTCTTTTACAAAGTTGAGTTTCGGTATAGCAGGTTGTAAGCCTGTTGCTACCTAGTCTTATTTTGGTCCGCGGAGGCTATTTTATTTTACCTCTACCCTTCAAGCATGCTTGACGAGCGTTCCCCTATCCGCCACCTGGGGACGCGCCCTGTAGGGGTTAGACTTCCCCCCAGGGCAACGTCACTTAGATTTCCCCAATTTATAGTTTGTGAAGTTAGATTGTTAAGTTCATCTATAACATCCATTTTGCAACAATAGTACAATACTGAGTTTTTGCGATAGCAGTTTTTTTGAAGAACATATAACTTTCACAGACCGATTCATCGTAAGAGTAATGATCTACGGCAAATTTGATTTTGTATTTAGCATTTGCTCTGGTACAGTTGATACATATCTTAGAGTCTTTGTTATTACAGTCTTTTCCTTCGTGATTTTCGGCACAGAATTTACAAGACGTATCCTCATAATTTTTTTTAGCACTGTGTCCATATCCATTGCAGTTATAACATCTATTTAGATTATAATCTTCGGAGACGCGGGCATCTCTGCCACCCAATGTAGATATTGCCTTTCTGAATAAACTTACTAAAATATTCTGGTTCGAGCTCCTAATAAATATTAAACGTGTATTTAGTTTTATTTTCCTGTATATAAAGCACGCGGATTTTTTTGTGATCCTAGATATCTGAGTTTTGTTTATCAATAGCTTCGGCAGCGTCGTGCGTGTCGAACCTTTAGTAACACCAACTATTTTGATTCGGCTTCCTTAGTTCGTATGATTTAATGTCGCAATTTTTCCTTAAAACTTTATTTAACTCCGTAGAGAAAATTTTGCTCCGCGATTCATTTCCACATTTAATATGAATAGATCCATCAACCCTTTCTTGAATTTTTGTAATCGGTACTTTCAGTTATTTTTATTTCTTTATTTAAAATGACCATTAATTTCTCTTTTAGCTGAGCATTTTTTGGTTTGATAATTATAGGCGGACATTATTGCTCCTCGGCGTTTGATGGGTACTAACTTGTTGGCTAGAAGCTACCTTTGCGTATGTTTGATGTCCGTAAACTTGAAGAGAACTCAGCTGATGCTGTACGTTAACAACTTTTCCTTCTAGAAGAGCATTTTTGCACTCCATTTCTCGGACGAGCTATTTTAATAAATCATTTTCGCGAGCTAGTTGCTCACCAATAAACGTATTGCTTTTATTACAGCATTTCACTTTATTCTCATCAATTTGAATTAAGTTTTTCTGTTTGCTCAGATAAGATACGTGAAAGACAGATACGCATTTTACGCAGAAGGACTGGCTTACTTGTATAGATTTGCAACACTTAAAACGACCGGTAACACCCGAGTTAGAGTCTTCATCCTCGGTTATCGGCGTCACAACCGACATATCATCTAAGAACCGAGAATCCAAGCCATGTAAAAATAAGAGTATACAAAAACAGTATCGACAGTTCCAACAGCACTTGAATAACTTGACAGTTCCAAAAGCACTGACAGTTAAAAAAAAAATAAGAATTATATTTATCACCAATATACAATAAATGTAGGTGTAGATTTGAATTGTATCAAGTCTCTAACTTCTCTTGTCTCTACCTTCAATGTATCAGTTGTCCACTTTTGCACATTTTTTCTTTTAATAAATTCACTGATTTTTACAATTTTTCTGGAGCAATAAAAAAATAATACGTATTTAGCAACTCGTTGCTATGTACGTTGCTATGTATTTATTGTTATAAATAATAATATTTTTTTATTAATGTTGTAAAGTAAAGTATTAAAGTCGTTTTAAAATGCTTCGCGGACTCCTAAAACGTCGTATGCGGCGCGGCGCGCACGCCCTTTGCCGAAGCATAGCTTGTAGCAGTTATCGTAGTGAATGATTCTTCTTACGGTAGAAAGTGCTGATAGATATTTAATGAATATACATTTTTATAGAAATTAAGCGGTAATATTAGCGGTAATATTGATCGTGTATAACATGCTTCATAAATCCTTTTTTGTTGCTTATATAAATCATTAAATATTGTCAGCACCACGTTTTGTCTATGAGACCGGTGTGAGTAACTATAGTTAAAAAACCATGCGATTACCGTAGGGTTTAGACCTAAAGTAGTTTAGTGATTTTGTGACTTAAGTAAGCTAATACAAGCGGCCTCACTTGAGGTTTTTTCCCGCGACTGATTTTTCCCATAGCGTACTGTATGTTTATCGAGCGGTTTCGCGGTTATAGCGGTTACCGCTCGCGGCAAAAAACCATAGTGCGGCCTCGGCCTTATACGTTAAGTTGCCAGTTGTTGTTTTTCAATAACTAGTAAGACTAGAGCAATGTTTTTCAACGTGGGGGTCGCGAAGCCTTTTTAAGGGGGTCGCGAAGCCTCTTAAAAGGGATCGCAGTTATTTAAAAAAAAAAAAATAATAAAGAGCCCTTGAAGTAATTCTCATGAACTCGACAGTAGTACACAAAAAATAGCCTTGTATTGAATACCAAAGTTTATTATTTTTAATATGTTAATAAGTTAATGTTTATTATTATTTTTGTAGGAGACTGTAGATATGTTAACTTATATATACAGAAACATTCTCATACAGTTATAATTTTAAGTAAAATCAAACTAGCAGTGTCGCAAATATATACACGGAAAGGCCTATAGTTGAATTATCAAGCAAAGCTTTTTTACGAGTGAACTACCAAGAGGCATTCAAATTAAAAAAAAAACTAAAATCATTATATTTCAAAATGTTATAATCTTAAAGAAAATGTTAATTAAAGCTTATGTAGAATTCAAATTAGATTAACGCAAATAAACAAATACCTTCGAGAGTCACATGAATCATTAATTTTACGAGGAATAGGCACACATTCACATTAATGTAATGGTTGGGCCTGTTTCTTGTTAATCAATTTTTCCCATCGCGGATCCGTTTTTGTTTCACATAGAACTAAATCGATTTCTGAATTTAGGCGATTTCTCTGTTTGCCTTTTATTTGAACCATCGACGAAAACATCAATTCGCACAAATACGGATGTGGCAAATGGAATCAAACACTTCAAAGCTCCTTTGCTTAATTGTGTTCTGTTTTCCTTTTTAGCCAAAAGCTATCCAAAGTGATAGACATGAATTCCAAGTATAACATGCCATCAGCAGATAATTCTAACAGATTTTCTTTTAGATTGGTTCCCAAATCTGTAACTGCTTTTAAAAACGGATTTATGATCCACCTTTTCCAAGTGTTTTTTGAAAGTACTTTTTGTAAGAAATGAAATTTTCATCCCTCCCTTGAAGACTTTTATCACAGCGTTTAAATGCTCGAATAAAACTGCTACAAAATGGCGGATGATAAAGATTTAAGCGAAAAGCTGTGCGATTATTGCAACAAAAAAGTAAAAAAACCAAATGTAAGCGTCTCTTCTATTCGGAATGTCTTGTCTACAGTACCAAATCGAAAGCAAATACTTGCCTGCATGAAACACGAAAGGAAGGAGCAGATGACTCCCGAGAGGTTAGTAATAATTATGAAATTCTCAAGTTAAAAATGGAGAACGATTATTTTATCAAACTCCTCTCAGAGATGAGACTCCTCTCAGAAGATAAAAACTCTATCTTGAAGGAGCATAATTCACTCCTAAACGAATACATGAATACACTTAAACAACATTTCTCTAACTCAGAAGAAAAACTAAATAAACAAACCGAGGCAACCCAAATAACTGAATAGTTGCCCAGCTACATCTTACGATATTTTTCAAGAAGAGCAAGTAGCAATATCTATTAGAGATAGCCCCCAGGAAGAGGAATCAGCAACACAATCTAACTACATTCCTCAACAAGAACAAACAGCATCTACGTCAGCCACCGTGCCCTCTTCACGAAACAGTTCGGCCACCGTACCAGCAAATGATCATGGAAACAACCAACTACCCAAACCAAATGAAGTAAGAAACAACTCGTCACAAATGGACTCCAATAACCAAAATAAAGATATTGTAGACAACGATTTCAAGATCACCAAAGGAAAAAGGGAGGGGAAAAACCGTTCTTTTGGAAACTGTAAGGTCTCGGGAAGATAGTTACAACCCAAGAAAATCTGGATATTTGTTTCAATAGCAAGAGACCGTAACAGAAGATATTATAACAAATTATTTAGCAAACAAAACCAAAAAACCGAGCAGCGTCTTCTCAGTAGAACACATCCAAAACAAAAACCAATATGCAAATAATAATTGTTTTATAATAGGAGTTCCCTTAGACTAATCACTGAATCATTTTGGCCTGAGGGTATTATTCATAAGCGCTTTCGCCTATTGAACCTATTAACTTTCGCCTATGGAACCATATTCAGAAATCAAATTTTACACAAACGCGCCTAAATATGACGTCAACTTAGTTGTCGAACCTACCAATTACTGCACACAAGAAATAGATGTAAACCTACTAATATACCTATATATACAAGCTGTAATCTCGGCAAAATCTGCTCAGCTCGAGGTTCTCACGAAAGACACTAGGCCACTCTTCATTTGTTTAACGGAAACATGGTGCAATTCTCAAAATCTAGCCTCACTTCAGATAAGTGATTATAAATTAATCATAAACTTCTGCAGGACAATTACAAAGGGAGGAGGCGTTGCAATCTGGACGAAAACTGGTCTGGACAACACTACATATATATGTAAACTACCCATTGACGCAATTTCAATTGAAAGGGATATTGAAATTTGTGGTCTCAAATGGTCAGCTGAAAACCGAAACACAATAATAATTAATACATACCGACCGCCTACAGGATGTATAATAACTTTTATGATCCAACTAGAACTTATATTAGATAATATGTTTGCTGCAGATCATAACATAATAAATACAGGCGACTTTAACATCAACTTTGCCGCCAACAGCAAAGAAAAAAACAATCTTGTTAATATGCTTTTTTCATATGGACTATGTCCAAAGGTGGATAAGTAATTTCACCCGTGTGACCGCTACATCCAAATCAGTAATAGACAATATCTTTACAAACACAGGAAACTTAATCAAAACAACAGTGCACGACACCAGCTTCTCGGATCACCGATATATAAACCTAATTTCTGCAAGCAACCTAAATCCACACAAAACGACATACTGCACAAAAAGATTCTTTTCTGTGAAAACAAGGAGAAATTTTTCTAAAACATTAACTGAAAAGAATTGGGACGAAATGTACAATGAAACAGACTGCAACAAAAAAGCACAACAATTTATCCAAACACTACAATTTCACTTCTTCTCTAAAGAGAGTTAGACAGAAGAGAAATAGTCAGCCCTGGGTCACAAAAACAATCAAAACATCTAGCAGAAATCTTCATGACCTCCTCCGACGAAAAAACAAATTCCCCATATTAACATCATATAAAGGGTCCGCCAATTAGCGCGCTCGATCTTTAACAGCTGATGGCGGCCATGTTGTTTGTGGTAGAGTTGTCAAACCTAGTTGTTATTATTCAGTGTATCTTCACAAATTACCATGAACCAATTCAGCTGCGAGCAACATGTGCAAATCATTAAAATGCATTACGAAAATCATTCATCGGTTCGGGCAACGTTCCGCGCGCTTCGCCAATTTTACGGTGCAATTGGTCGTCCTGCTGAGTCGACTATCCGTCGTTTGATAAACAAATTCGAGGCAACCGGTTCGGTGAACAATAAGCCAACACCGACGCGTCGTCGAAACGTCCGATCTGCCGCGAATGTCGCCGCTGTGCGCGATAGTGTGCGTGAAAATCCGCGACAGTCAATTTCACGTCGCGCACAGGAACTCAGCCTTTCGGAAACATCACTTCGCCATATCTTGCATCTGGATTTGGGCATGCATCCGTACAAGATCCAGCTGACACAAGAGCTCAAAATAAACGACCATAGACAGCGCCGTATCTTCGCTGATTGGGCTTTAGAGCAGTTGGAAGTCAACCCCGAGTTTGGTCGCAAAATCATCTTCAGCGATGAGGCACATTTTTGGATAAATGGGAATGTCAACAAGCAGAATTGCCGTTATTGGGCCGAGAACAATCCACAGGAGGTCCACCAGGTCGCAATGCACCCAGCAAAGGTAACTGTTTGGTGTGGATTTTGGGCCGGAGGCATCATCGGGCCGTATTTCTTCGAGAACGACGATGGTGTGGCCATCACGGTAAACGGCGAACGATACAGATCCATGATAACGAACTTTTTCTGGCATGAAATCGACAATATGGATGTCGAGGATATGTGGTTTCAGCAGGACGGCGCTACGAGCCACACAGCGCGCGCCACAATGGATCTTCTGCACGAGCGCTTCGGAGGAATGGTTATCTCGCGCGGAGGCGACATCAACTGGCCACCGAGATCGTGCGATTTAACTCCACTAGACTATTTCTTGTGGGGTTTTCTTAAATCACAGGTCTACGCAAACCAACCACAAAACACTGATGACCTCAAAGTCAACATACGCCACGCCATCGATGAAATACAGCCCGATTTGTGCGCCAGAGTCATTGGAAATTGGACTTCTCGTATGCGCGCCACCAAGCAAAGCCGAGGTGGCCTTTTGAACGATATTATTTTCCATACATAATGCCTTCGAATACTCTTTCAAACAAAAAATAAATTTAATTTATACCTCTCACACAACTTGCTTTATTTTATTTTAAAGATCGAGCGCGCTTATTGGCGGACCCTTTATATACAGAACAAAGAAAAAGACATTTTAATCTTCTACTTCAAACAAAACAAAGTTTCTATAATAAATGGATAGCAAATTCAACAAATAAACAAAAAACCCTATGGACCATCATTAGAAATATATCAACCAATCCAGAACTAAGAGAAACTAACACAATAAAAATAAAAGATAGCACCTTCACTGATGACCGACTCATAGAAGACCCAATAATCTGTGGCAACATTATTTAACAAACATTTCAACTCGATTCCTAAATTAATAGCCGAAAATATTCTTCCCACACAAATTACCACTAATCACATCCAACAAAACATGCAGTCTATATTTTTAACAGAATTTACTGAATCAGAGATGTTAGGACCTCTAATCAAATTAAAAAACAAACAGACCAGTGGACCAAACGCACTGCGTGTAATTTAATAAAGGAACCATTTTGTTACCAAATCAGACAAACGTTGGCACCACCAACGCAGGTTCCTGTACACAACAACTCTTCCCTTTGCAAAGAAAAATAAATAAAACAATATATATATATATATATATATATATATATATATATATATATATATAATGACCAAAACGAGAACGTTGTTTCCGAATTCGTGTGGATCTTCGCAAGGTGCACGGTTCAACTGGGTCAGGAATTTGTTTGTCTGATTCACAAGGTTTGTTGTCAGGGTCATGTGAATCAGAGACGGGTTCATTCAAGTCGGTTCAAGGTTCAAGTCGTTGTTCGGTAATTTACTTTCGATTGCAGGTATTAGTGGTTCTGATATTTTCAGGCTAGATTGTGTAAAGTTAATCTTTAATGGGGTATCATTACCAATTAATCTAATCTGATCAACATGGCGTTTCCAAAGTCGTAAATCATCTAACTGAACTAGATATATCAAATTACCTAATTTCTTTTGTACTCTACCAAATTGCCATTTACTTTGGTTTAAATAGTCTCTAACAGCAACTCTGTACCCCTCTTTGAAAGTTCTATATACAGAATTTGTAATGGGTATTTTTTTAGGAATCTCCATAGGAAAAATTCCCTCACGTGGAAGTCACCTTGTCGCGGTGTGAGGGCTTAGTTTCGCGTACCGTTGGACGTCACGACTGGAACAACCCCGGTTGGGGCGTTCGGAGGAGGGCGAACAACCAAGAACTTCCAAACCCTTAATCCCAAGGTGTCATGCGACCCGTGCCAAAGGGACTGGTTGATGGCCAAGGGCAACCGGCCATCGCTTACGGAGCCCCTCTGATACCTGGCAACCTCAGAGGGTATCCAGCCTTACCACTATCAAGCGGGGCTCTGATGTGGTGGACCTTTAGTTCCCTTGCGACTCGTGGGATTTATATGAATTCCAAAAGTAAAAATAATCCATGTGTACGGGACCTAACCGACACAGAGAACAAGGAAGTCAGCCCGGATTCCCGGGAAGACGACCTTGACCTCACACTCGTAGACATGAGCAGTCCAGCCATGTCTACAGAGGCAGAGGTAGATGTTCTTGTAGGGACAGAGGAGGACTTGCCGCCTCCTGTCACAAAACAAGAATGACCAGCAGGCGCACCAAAATAGCCCAAGTGAACATCCATCATGCCAAAGCAGCTTCAGCTGTGATGGCTAGGATGTTCACCAAGCAGCACCTAGGGCTAGCGCTGCTTCAAGAACCCTGGACCTACGGAGGTAAGATCAAAGGCCTTAGCAACAGGGAATGTAAGTTGGTATGGGACAGCCGTGAGGTCTCCCCTAGAACTTGCATTATGGTAAGAAATGGCATAAATTACTTATGTCTTTCAGAATTTTTAACGCGGGATTTAGTACCGATTCAGGCCCTCATCAAGATCGAGGGTCTCCACCGCGAAGTAGTGATCGCATCAGCATACTTCCCTGGCGATGGTAACAGCATACCACCCATTGAAGTACAAAAGCTGGTGGAACACTGTATTAGGAGAAGGCTGCCACTCATCCTGGGATGTGACGCGAACGCACACAATGAGATGTGGGGCAGCACGGACACTAATAAGAGGGGTGAGTACCTTTTAGAATACCTCATTAAAGAGAACTTAATTGTGTACAACGTTGGGAACACACCAACATTTGTCACTAAAGTCAGAAATGAGGTACTGGATATTACGGTAGGTAGCGCTAACGTAAGTAAACTAATTAAAAAGTGGAGGGTTTCAAGTGAGCCCTCAATGTCAGATCATAGGATCATAGAGTTTGAGCTGGAAGGAGCGAGTGAGGAATACACCCCCATTCGAAACCCCAGACAAACTGTGTGGCCTATGTTTAGTTCCCAACTAAAAGAAAACCTAGAGCAGGTGACAGTGCGGGGTAGTATCAAACACTACACCGTGCTGGAGCAGGCTGTAGGAGAAATAAATGTAGCAATCACCACGGCATTTGAATCCAGCTGCCCGGTAAAAACCGTGAAGGAGCATAAGGACGAAAAATGGTGGAACAAAAATTTGTCTACATTAAGAGCAAAAGTACGTAGGCTTTTCAACAAAGCCAAGCAATACGGAAATTGGCTAGAATACTCTGAGGTGCTTACCACCTACAACAAAGAGATCAGAAGGGCAAAAAGGGAAAACTTTAGGACCTTCTGTGAAAACATAGAATCCACGCCGGTGGCAGCTAGACTGCACAAAGCACTAGCGAAGGATACAGTGGAAATGACAACCACTCTCAAGAAACCGGATGGGACCTTCACGGAGGATGAAGAGCAAAGAGCTCTCCTCCTACTAGAAACCCATTTTCCGGGATGTAGAGTATACAGGGAGACCGAGGGCTTGATGGAACCACGGAAACCAAGTCGGGCCGACTGGAAGAGGGCAGCGTCCATCTGTACGGAAAACCGAATCAGATGGGCTATCGGCACTTTCCAGCCTTTTAAGGCCCCAGGAGTGGACGGACTAGTTCCTGCCTTCCTACAAAAGGGAGAGAGAGAACTAATGCCGTATCTTCTAAATATCTTTAGAAGTAGCTTAGCGCTCGGATATATACCGGAGCTATGGAGAAGGGCTAAGGTGGTATTTATACCGAAGGTGGGGAAGAAAGACACCACTCAACCGAAGTCATTTAGACCCATTAGTCTAACATCTTTTATGTTAAAGACAATGGAGAAGGTGATTGATAATTACCTTAGGACTATAGTGCTGGTAGGTACACCACTACACAGGAGTCAGCATGCTTACAGAGCAGGGAAATCCACAGAAACCGCCCTGTTTCAGCTGACAAACGAAATAGAAGCAGCACTAGAGATAAAGGAAGTAGCGATATGTGCCTTCTTGGATATAGAGGGAGCTTTTGACAACACCTCACAGGAGGCTGTCAGGGCGGCCCTCGAAAGAAGGAATATCGACAGCACTATCTCAAAGTGGATGGGAGAAATGCTGAGAACTAGAACGGCGGAGACACAAGTGGGAAAAGACACCATTAAGATCTCCACAACTCGAGGGTGCTCACAGGGAGGTGTACTATCACCGCTAATGTGGAGCCTGGTAGTTGATGAACTACTGGTTAGGCTAAACGACCTAGACATCAAATGTCAAGGTTACGCCGATGACATAGTCATAATGGCCAGAGGAAAATTTGAGGGAAGGCTCTGTGAAATTGTTCAGAGAGGCCTCAAAGTAACTAGTAGATGGTGTCAAACATTTACTAGAAGGAGAAAACTAAACTGCCTACATCCCATACTCATAGATGGGAAGGCAGTAGAATACCAACAGGAGATAAGGTATCTGGGTATCACACTAGATAGCAAACTCCTATGGAATAGACACGCTGAGGCAGTGGTAGGTAAAGCCAAACGCGCCCTAATGGTGTGCAGAAATCTGGCAGGAAAAACGTGGGGTTGTAACCCCACTATCCTGCGATGGATGTACACCAAGATAGTGAGACCTGAAAATCACTTATGGGGCGGTTGCGTGGGGAAGTAGAATCAAGCTGGCCTCTATGAGGAAACAGCTTGAGAAGATTCAAAGACTGGCGTGTGTCTGCATCACGGGGGCGATGGGGTCGTGTCCGACAGCAGCATTGGAGCTGCTGCTGGATCTGACTCCGCTGCACCTTGTGGTGGAGAGCGCCGCCAGATCGGCGATCGTAAGGTTCAGCAAGGAAAGAATGGGCAGAGGCAAAATAATCGGGAGCAGAGACCGAAACAGCCTCGCTGCCAAGATCCCCTGGCTGGAAGTACCAAAAGACGAAATGGTATGCAACTACCACTTCGAGAAAAACTACACAGCAATGTGTAGTAGTAAAGCCGATTGGAGCGACGAATCCTCAGCATACCACATAGAGCAAAATGCCATCAAGTGGTATACAGATGGTTCGAAGACAAAGGAAGGCACTGGTGCAGGAGTGTTTGGACCTCGTACCAGATACTCCGAATCCATGGGAACATCCCCAAGTATCTTCCAAGCAGAGGTACACGCAATCGAAAGATGTGCACAGTTTAACCTCGACAGGAAGTACCGCAAAAAACGAATTGCTATCCTGTCAGATAGCCAAGCAGCCATCAAGGCCATTAGCTCATACACCATCAGATCCAAACTGGTATGGGACTGTGTGGGGAAGCTGAACAAGCTTGGCAGGGATAATAAAGTAACGCTATACTGGGTACCAGGACACACTGGTATAGACGGAAACGAAGAAGCCGATCACCTAGCAAACAAGGGATCCAGTAGCCCCTTTATAGGTCCGGAACCCTTTTGCGGTATGAGCGTGAACACCATCCGCAAAAGTTTAGATGAAGAAATAAGAAGAAAATGGATGAAAACCTGGGAAGAACTTCCAGGGCTAAGGCAATCCAAAGTGATGCTGGGATCTTTTAACCAGAAGAGAACTAAAGCTTGCCTGAAACTAAGCAGGAACAAGCTCAGAATTCTGACAGGAGCCCTGACGGGACACTGCAGACTTAGGAAACATCTCAAGGCCCTAGGCCTAGAGGAGGATGATGGATGCAGATTCTGTGGCTCAGCAGAGGAAACCCCCATACATCTGTTCAAAGACTGCGGAGCATTACTCCGCAAGAGACAGATGTACCTTGGGGCTCACTGCTTGAACACAGAGGAGCTGCAGGCCTTGAATCCCACCCAGATCCTGAGATTCCTAAAGGAATCAGGATTAGAGGAGGCGCTCTAAATGGGTAAGTACACCAACACTTGGAGGAGGAGGGTGGGGTACAATAGATCTATAAAGGTCGCAGTACAAGTCGTCACCACCATATCTACAATCTACAATCTACAATAGGAAAAATTAAATCAAGTCTGGTACGTATTTCTCTACCAAACATCAGAAAGGAAGGGCTAACTCCTGTAACAGCATGTGGAGTTTTCCTGTAGTTTATTATGAATTTACATAAGTTTGTGTCAGTATCTTTTTCATTAACACTCAAGGTTTTTAATGCTTTTTTTAAAGATTGTACGTAACACTCTGCTAACCCATTTGTTGCAGGATGATATGGTGAAGATAATTTGTGAGCTATTCCATTAACTTTTAGAAAATTATTAAACTCAAAAGATACAAATGTAGTGCATTATCACTAACTAAAACAGCAGGAAGACTAAAGGTACTAAAATTTTTTCGAAGCAGTTTAACTGTAGTATGGCACTGTCATATTGTTCACTACATGAATCTCTGGCCAACGTGAATATGCGTCCACCAATATTAAGATATATCAGTTCATAAATGGTCCAGCAAAATCAATGTGTACTCTGTCCAAGGGTTTAATGGCTCTATCCCATGGATGGAATTGATATTTTTGAGGGTTATTCTTAAATTTGTTACATTGTAAACAATGTTTAACTTCATTTTCAATATCTTCTGAAATACCAGGCCACCAGCAGTAACTTCTGGCTAACTGTTTAGTTTTGACTATGCCTATGTGTGAGTAGAATGTAATTCATCCAAAATTCTTTTTCGTAATGTTTTTGGTATTACAACTGTCTGACCACGCAATAAACAATCTTGCTGTAAAGAAAACTCTGTTTGATCTACATTAAAACGATCTTCTTTCTTTTTAACAGATTTTCCAGCACGTAATGATTTAATCAGTTTTGATAGATCATTATCCAGTAATGTTTCTCTTTTGAATTCATTGAATGTAGTTGGTAAACTTTCTATTTGAAATATTTCAAAAGCATCAAGTTCATCTTAAGTATACATTTGTTCTGAATTTGTAGGTAGTCTAGACATAGCGTCAGTATTTGAATGATCTTTGGTATTTTTGTATTTGATGTCATGTTTAAAAGTTTGTAAAAATAATGCATAATGTTGCATTCTAGTTGTAGTTAATGTAGGTAAATGTTTTGAAGGAGAAAATATTTGTACAAGAGGTCTGTGATCAGTATATAATATGAAATTCCTACCATATAGATAATAAAAGAATTTTTTACACCGAATATTATACCATATGCTTCTTTGTCTATCTGAGAATATTTTTGTTGAACTTTAGAGAGAGTTTGTGAAGCAAACTGTATAAGCAAACTAGTAATAATTAATGTGCTCTACAAAAGCTCTTATTTCAGTTTTATTTGTAGGTATTTTCTTCTTCTTCTTCTTCTTCTTTAATCCATAGCCGGCGCATGGAGAGGTGGTCGACCTCGTAGCCAGTACGCTGCTGTTGGTGCCGCTAGATTCCGTGCTCCATTCACTATACGCTTCCATGCTAATCGATCAGTTGCAACGGTTCTTGCCTCAGCTGTTGTTATTCGCTGGTTTTTTAAATCGTTCTCTACGTGTTTTAACCATGTGGTCTTCGGTGCTTGTTTTTGTGTTCTCCAATCAAGAGGTCGTTTTTTCCATAGGAGTTTGTGCGGTACTCGATTGTCGCCCATCCTACAGATGTGGCCGAACCATCGTAATCGGCGTTTTTGAATTTCCTCAACAATCGGTGTCTGTTGGTCGCACCTTTCTCTGATTGTCTCATTTCGGAGGTGGTTGAGGAGTGAGACGCAGAGAATCTATCTCAGGCATCGCATTTGGAAGGCCTCAAGCTTGTTAAGGTCTGGTTTGAGTAATGTCCATGTTTCCGATCCATAAAGAAGAATTGGGAGGATCAGCGTCCGGTATAGGCGTATTTTGGTTTTGATGGTAATATTCGTCCGCTTCCATATGCACCACTTGAGTAAAGCAAACGTTGCTGTTGCCTGGCCTATCCGGCTGTGAACTTCGGCTGTCGAAGCTACTTTCTTCTCCACAACCAGTGATCCCAAATATTTGAACCGTGGTACCTGCTCGATTGTGGTTCCATCGAGGTAAACTCTGGCTTCAGATCCATCCGTTGTAAGCACTTTGGTCTTATCCGCATTGATTCTCAGTCCGTATGACTGGGCAATGCGGGAAATGTCATACAAGGTGTCTGTTGCTTCGGCATCTGTGTTGGCGAAAACCGCACTGTCATCGGCGAACATCAGATCGGTTAGGAAGTTTTTGTCATCATATCGAACTCCGCGTCGCCCATTAAACGTTTTCGCATAATCGTGTCGATCACAATGTTAAAAAGGAGCGGCGAGGCCACGTCTCCTTGCCGGACTCCGGTTCGAATCGGGAATTCCTCAGACATGTCGTTTCGGATACGAACATTGCTGGTTGAGCCGTCGTACGATGCTTGAAGAAGTTGAATGATTTTCAGTGGCACGTGTTCGATCTTCAGGGCTTCCCACAAGCTTGTCCAATCGATGCAATCAAAAGCAGATTTGAAATCGATGAAGACGATGACAGTTCGTTTGCCACATCGAATTCTTTCATGTAGGTATTTTATCATTTTGAATAGCATCTACCTTCTTTTTCTCTTTTTGTATGCCTGACTTATTGATTACATAGCCACAGTAATTGATTTTATCCATCATAAAATCAAATTTTTCTAAATTAATTCGAATATTATGGCTCGATAATTGCGACAAAACTTCGTTCAGTCTCGCGTAATGAGTATCATCAACAGGTGCAGTAATTTTATGTCATCCAGAAATACTGAAACTCCCGGAACATCTTTGAGAATGTTTTCTCTTTCACGTTGCCAAATTGCAGGTGACTAGCAATACCGTACATTAGTCGTGTACATTGAAGAAGACCTTTGTTTGTGCTTAATGTTAGGTATTTTTGATCATCAGGGTTCATTCAAGCTGTAAATATGTTTGTTGTAAATCCAAGTTTGTGAATTTATCCCCTCCTGCCATAGATGAAAATTAATTTTCTATTGAAGGTAAAGGATATTCGTCAATAACTAAATTTTGATTTAATGTGACTTTAAAGTCGCCACAAATACGTATCTTTCCATTAGATTTTACCACTGGTATAATGGGTGTAGCCTATACAGAGTTTTTGACTGATTAAAATTCCTTCTTTTTCTAAATATTTTAATTCATCATCAACCTTTTGTTGTAATGTATATGGAATTTTTCGAGCTTTAATAAATGTGGGTTGAGCAGTACTTTTTAATTTTAAACGAGCTTGAATATTTTCAATTTTTCCCATGGATTTTTCCAAAATATTGGGGTACTTTTGCAACATTTAAGATAAATTATCCCTTGTAGAAATTTGAGAAATGTTCTCCAATTTTGCATTCAATTGTCGTATCCATTCACGACCCAAAATTGGTTCCCTATCCGTATCTACTATATACAAATTCAAAACTTTTGTAATCCTCATATATGTGCTACTTACTTGTAAATAACCAACAACATCTAGAGCCCCTTTGCAATATGTAATTAATTTTAAATTTGTCTCTTAGCAATTTCAGATTCGAAAATAATTTTTTAAATAATTGAAAATTTATTATGCTAACTGCAGCACGACTATCTACCTCGAAATCAATAAATTGGTTTTCCACTTGCACTTTTATAATAAATTTTTGTCTGTGACTCACATGTTCTGACTCGCACTGAATCTCCAAAATTTCCTCTATTTGGTTAGCACTCTCAAGATTTTTACTTTTCGAACAAACTTTCGCCAAATGACCCTTGACCTTGCATTTTGAATATATACTTGAAATGTGTTTACATTTATTTGCTAAATGAGAAGCAGATCCACATCTAAAACAAAAATTATTATTAGAGTTATTTGTAAAATTAAATTTGAAAGGAGTCTTTTTCTTATTTATTACACTTGGAACATGTGGTTTAACACTTTTGACACTGTTTACACTAGCACTGGTAGTGTTGCTGCGGTGTAGTTGAGCAGCATCCCTTGCAGAAATTTCCATGCTTATAGCTACCTCAATTTCCTTCTCAAAACAGTCCAAAAACAAACTTTTTTTAAGTAATCACCGAACTTGCATGTTGTAGCTAAACGTTGAAGAGCAGTTAAATATTGTTGAGCACTTTCCCCATCGTATTGTTTACGTTGCAAGAAACGAAAGTTTTCTGCTATTTCCAATGGTTCTGGGTTATAATGCGATTTCATTTCCGAACTAAATCATTGTAACTTTTATTGTTTGGGCTTTCTGGTGTTAATTTATCACACATCACATCGTAAGCATCAGGCCCCATGTAATGTAGTAGATAAGCGGCTTTTTTATTATCTTGAACTTGAAATACTTGAAACGCACTTTCTAGTCGCATAAGCCAGCGGTCGAATTTCTTTGTAACATCGTATGTTTCGATGGAAAAAACAGTATGTATTGCATGTTTAGTAGTTTCGCCGCAAGTAGCCATTTTATTTTTGTAAAAATGTGAGTAAAAACCACAGGTTTTAGCAGACTTAACCTCATTCACTTATTGCTTTGTAGGTTCTTTATTTTGCCTCGTCGCCAACTGTTGTGTATCGTATTAATAATACAAGATTTTGTATATCGTATTGAAAATAAGATTTATTTATAAAACAATAAAACTAAAGGTTAATATGTAACGAAAAATAAAAGGTGTACATTGTATGTTAACAAAACTCGGAATGAATCCCGAATGAATCTCCCTTCTATATCCACCGCCTAGGTGGCACCACCAACGCAGGTTCCTGTACAGAACAGACGTCATGATCGAACTAGTAGCTCCTAACACACATTTAGTCAATCAAACTCCTTCGACACGGAAATATTTCCAGAGATATTGAAAACGACACTGATAATCCCCGTATTCAAGAAAGGCGACAAAACCCAGATATCCAACTATTGACCCATAGCATCGGTATCAGTAATTTCCAAAATCTTCGAGTCGTGCATGCTCAATCGACTATCATCCTTCATTGAGAAATATAACCTTATCCCGACGCAGCAAAATGGTTTCAGGAAAAACAAGTCCACATCGACAGCAATTGTTGAGCTATATAGCAAAATTCTAGAGGAAGTAGACACTGGTAAATGCCCAGTTGGCATTTTCTGCGACCTCTCGAATGCGTTTGACTGTCTCTCACAGTCAACTTCTAAGAAAACTAGACAAATATGGAATTTGGAGAAAAACGTTCAAATGGTTACAGTCATACCTAACAAATCGTAAAAATTATTTAAAAATCTCTAACGGAAAAGGAAGCGCACAATCGGAATCACTAACATCTGACATTGAACTACCGCAAGGTAGTATTTTATCTCCGACACTATTCTTGTTATACTTAGCTGATATAACTACATATATTGACTGCCACCACTGCACTCTATATGCCGACGACTGCAGTTTCTTAATATCCCACAGATCTCACAAGGACAATAGAACACACGCCAACAACTTGCTAGAAACCTTAAACAGGTGGTACTCTGCAAATAACCTCTATCTAAACCAAAACAAAACCAGCTGTGATACTCCACACTCATCGTAGATCCATGGAGGCCTTATATCTAAAAATCGGCCAGTGTGATATACGCAGAGATAAGATGGTGAAATTCCTTGGCATACACCTTCAAGAGACTCTGAAATGGAACAATACCATCGAGATAATGATAAAAAAAAAGTAAATACGAAAGCATACCTTATTCGGAGTATGTGTAATATGGTATCAAAAGCGATACTTCTGAATATATATTATAGTGAGGTACAATCTACACTACTTTACGGTATAACGGTAAGGGGTCAAGCACATCTAGCAAAAAACCTGTTTCTAGCACAAAAGAGAGTGATAAGAGCAATATCACGCATAGCTACCACCACCTCATGCAAACCCCTCTTCAAACAATTGGAGATTCTCACGCTTACAGGTTTATATATATTAGAGATGGCCTGCTTAACATTTAAAAATAAACACAAATTCTACAAGAACAAAGACACACAAGTTCCCTATAATACCGGAAAAAGATATACAACGAGCTACCTTCGTATTTAAAGGAAGAAAGCCATTATAAGAAATTCAGAATGGGATTAAAGTAACTTTTAGTCGAAAAAAACTTCTATAAGCTTAGCGACATCTACCAATAATATAAGATAAATGTATCTATATGTAACTTTACCCATACGAATAATTTGTATTCTAATGGGAATAAAGTAATTTGAATTTGAATAGGTCAGAAATAAAAACCGGTTTCAAAAAGAATTCTGGGTACCAAATAAATTTGGAATATTCGGACTTGAACTGCTGTATTTTTTTTTTTTTTTTTAAAGTTTGGTTCGATGTGAATGCCGGGTTTGCCGACCCTTCGAACACGTCGGCCTATAGCCTATTGTATTCTACATTCACATTCACTTAGGCCCAGAAACCTGTTGTTATTGTAAATTGCGCTAATTACCATTTTTCACATTTGTCTTCTGGAACAAATGCGGCCGGCACTGGGGATAGAACTCGGGACCTCTATACTTGTCAGTTAGCCCTCTAACATGAGGCCACGAGCGTCACCACTACACCACTCGCGCCGGCATCTGCTGTAAATACACTAAAAGTTCAACTCGAAGTTCCAAAACTCTTGCCAGTACTTTGCCTTTCGAAAACCACCTAACCTCTGGGTGGTAAAGCAAACGTTGGTGCAGTGAACCCTTATCTTCACAAGTTTCGAAATAAACGTGCCTGTAACGATTTTCCTTTTCTAGAATTTACTAATTTTATTATTACAATAAGAACGTCATTATATTCCTGTGGCAAGGTCTTGGACGCAAGAGCTCTTTAGTTCTTTAAGTCTGGTAATAAAGCCGCTTTTCGAAACAGTCATAGCTTTTGCTCCGTCACTACAAATAGCTATAGATTTCTTGGCCCAATCGATATGGAAAGTGTTGTGTAGCTTCAAGCTACATGTTATGTAAGCATAGGCCTGTTGTATCCGTAGGCAGAGCTTTATAAAACAGCATTTCTTCCATCAATCTCTCATTGGATTCAAAACGCATAAAAGCTACAAAATGCACACAACCCGCATTATTAGTAGATTCATCAAACTGCAGGGATACAAAACCACTACTTTCTATTATTTTTTCTAGACCTTGATCACGAATGTCAGTCGACATATCGCTTATTCAGCGTTGAGTAGCATTGTCAAAGAGAGGTATACTATAGAGGTAAGCTTTTCTACCTCTTGTTTCCCAAACTTATCTAAAGCAAACATATCTAAAGCCGCCGGTAAAATCAAATTTTCGGCAATCGTATGAGGATTTCCAGCTTTAGCCACACGAAAAGCTACTTGATAACCATGTCCAATATATATTCTTATATATTGTACATCTGTACTTAGGGTAGCCACCCGAACTTTCTGATAATTATACTCTATACTTTATGAGAAAAATAAAGTACGAAAAAATACTTTTCGCATTTCGCATGATTTGATTTCTGGGATTCAAAAAAGTGTGGTCGTAAGCATTCTTGCGTAAAACGGAACGTTATCGATTGGTGCTGAATCGATAGCTCGCCAGTCGTCACTTGAACGGTCGTTTTTTATAATATTTTAACTCAACCTAACCTCAAATGTCAAAAGTATCAATGTCATTGACAAAACTTGGTGTTTGTTTTGTGTAAAGCGGTTTGAATGCAATAAGAATTCGATTTATCGGTTTAATAGATTTATGTTATAGTAAATCATGGATAAGGGCAACTTCTGTAAACAAAGTACACCTTCAAAACGTAAATTTGATGGTAAAGCAGATCAAATAGATAGTGAATATGTTACACCGAAAAATTGCACTAAAAAAATGATACGAGGAAACCGAAAAATTAAACGATTGCTGAAGTATAAAAGTCAATGGGAAATCGAACATGGTGATTGGTTAAATAATGATCCACAAAACGAATATAACGCAAAATGCAAATTGTGTGGAATTACATTTATAATTGCTTCAGTTGGAATAGGACAAGTAAATAGAAAAATCTATTTTTGTGTGTGTGTGGTATAATGAGCGTCGTAGGTCGAAGAATCCTACATTTTTTAATGTTAACAAAATTAATACCATGAAAAAATGCTTGAAAATAAAAAGGCAAGGTGAAATGGTTTATTCTTATTACTTTCAGTTTATACATCTGCAAAGGAAACAACACAAATTAAAATTAGTAATGCAGAGAACATGAGAAATTTCTTGACTTCATCTGAATCCAAAAAACTAAAAGACTAAAAGTTAAGCCCATAAAGAGCTAGCCCATATCACACACACATATAAAATATAATTGTGTGCTATAATAGCATGGATTGTACTATAAAATTGAATAACTTTATTTATATATGCCAATTCAAGTATAGCTATAGGAACGCATCTAGCTAGAACGAAAATGGAAGCGCTAGTCAAAGAGGCGTTTGGTCCATATGCTATACAAAATGTAAGAGATGATGTTAATACAGATAATTTATATTACTGCTTACAAACAGATGCTTCTAACAAAACATAAATGTAAATGCCAGTCAAGCACTGCCAAATGAAGTGAAAACTTTTGAATGAGTGTGTTTCTCTTGGAATTTATAATTTATAGTATGAAATTTCCAACATTGCTCTGGTTTTTACATCTATTGGCACTCCGAGCAACATTTATATTTTCACATATTTTATTTAGTAATAATAACATGTGATGGGCTGCGCAAACCTAGTACACATAATAAATACAACTTACTTGAAATAATAATTAATATAAAGCTATATTATTTATGCCTTGTAATAATTTTGGTTCAAAACATGTGATTTAATCCAGATTGAGTCTATTCATGCGGTAAAATAAAGTACGTTAATGCCACAAACGCAAATTCGGAAAAATTGTGGCTTAGTCCGCTCTTGTGATCGATGCCTTATGTGTACATAAGAATCATTTGATAAGGTATATTCTAAAAAAGGAAAAATTAAGTCGTAAAAAGTCGATAGAAGTGCTGCGTTCTGTCAACACTGCCAAAATTTTTGACTATTAAGTTTGGCGTTCAGAGCCAACTTTAAATATATGCTTATAGATGTGTTTTTTGCGCATTTGCGTATAAATTGCGTATAATAGAAGAGTAATTGAATTTTTTTACAGAATGCAGCTAATGATGACGATGACGCGAAACTATGAGTTTACCCTCTACCCAAAACTCGTTCAGCAAGGCTAAAGAAGTTTTCACTTCAAAAATATAAAACTGTTTCCAATAGTGATACAATATTTTACGGCAAAAAATGGCATTCAAAACAAATTATTAGGTTTTTATGAAAATAGCAACAAATCTGCTGAAACAATCCAAATCATTAGAGCAATACAAATTATCTTTCAATAATGTATCTGGTCTAAGTGTTGTCAATACATATGCTAATTTTGGTGTCAACCATTCTTTATTTACAAATATGGGAGATTTGGTGCCAGATTTGATTAAAGGAAATTGTCATGCACACATAGTGCATAACTACATGAGACATGCCATGTGTTTTTATCATATGATATAGAAAATGTGATTTTGAAAATGTGTGCTCATTTTTCACATTCTGCTGTAAGAAAACTAAAAAGATTTGTAGAATCAGTAGATGGAGACTTTCATGAAATAAATAACATAAAAAACAAATAACATAAAACGCCATTTGGGAACAAGATGGCTCTCTCCTTTACCATGCATTTATACATTATTAATAAATTGGTCACCTATTAGAAGTTATTTTGTAAGTTTAGACAACTGTCCAATAGTTTTACAAAACTTATTGATGCTCAACAACACTGAAAATGATATGATTGAAATTTATTTCCATTTTTATAGCCATATGTTTATTTTATTTAATAAAGCCATAAAATCGTACAAATCGCGCTTAAGGGGTTATCAGGCACCAGGAATGTGCTTCAAAAACGAAGGAGGTTAGGAATGACGATGAGAAAAACTGTGACATCCTTGCCAGATATTTCGACTTACTGCTTAACTGTGATGGTCCGCAAGAAAACCTGCAATGGAACCACCAGTAGCATCATTTCCTAATTCATTGCGTCCTGGCGAGCATGAAATTTTCAGGATTATTCAAGGACTTAAGGCAAACAAAGCTGCTGGTGCAGATGGTATCTTCGCGGAACTCCTACAATTCGAATCTGCCGGAGTCGTAAAATCTTTTGCTCAGTTACTTGATAACATGTGAATAACTGAGAGGATCCCTGCTGACTGGCAAATGGCTTTCATCCATCCCCTCCATAGGAAGGGTGACAAGATGGACGTTAATAATTATAGAGGCATCTCTCTTCATTCAGTTATTTACAAGATTTTATCGAAAGCCTTACTAACAAGAATCTAAGGGTTATTAGATTCTGCATTGGGTGAATACCAATGAGGTTTTCGGAAAGGAATATCTTGCGCGGACCAAATCTTTAACCTGCGGAATATCATAAAGTATATGATGTTTGGACAGAATAAATATGTCGCCGTCTTTATGGACTTACGGAAGGCCTATGACTCCATTGACCGAAAAACCTTATTGGCAGTTCTCGAAGAATTTGGAGTGGACAACAAGACGAGGAATCTAAATCAACAGACGATTAGCAATACTTTCTCCAAAATAAAGTTCCGCGGGGAGTTGTCAGAGCCTTTCGAAATCAAAACTGGCGTACGACAAGGCGAAGGGCTTTCGCACATATTAGTCAAGTTCGTCTTAGAAAACGTTATTCGAGAATGGACAAATTAAATTTTTGATAAAGAGGCTTTCAAGTTAGGGAGAGGTAAAGAAAGTATAAGAACGGATTGTTTGGCACTCGTCGACAATGATGTGATACTCACTACCGGTGTTGAAACAGCGATAAAAAGAACTGAAGAACTCCAGATGATAGCCAAGAAGACTGGGCTTCAAATTTCTTTTGAGAAGACTGTCTTCATGACCAACTTCAAAGACGCTCCTCTCCACTTGGAGTTGAGAAAAGCCAATATTAAGTGAGTTAAGTGTTTTATGTATTTGGAAGAACAATTACAGGACAATGAGTCGGATAAGAATGTCATCAAAGAGCGGGCGAGAAGAATGGGAATAGCTTATCAACTTACGAAGGGTACATATAACAAAAAAGGTCTATTCGATGGGGCTAAATTCTGACATCTAGATACTGTTGTCAGACCTGAATGTCTATATGCAGCAGAAACACTAGACATGATTGGTAAGGGTGGCCTCAAAGACATTCGGAGGAAAGAAAGCAAAGTGCTTCGAAAAATCCTAGGCCCAAATATCAAGGATGGAGAGAGGAGACTAAAACTTAACAAAGAATTATACCTGAACACAGAAGGAATTGTAGCCCTAATGATAAAAAGGAAAATACAATTTTATGGACACTTGGTGAGGATGAACAGTACCAGACTGACGAGGAGGATTTTTTAATTCTTCAGGATGAGGAACACGGAGCCGAAATGGTTTCGGGAAGTGAGATTGGACTTGGATCGGATGGGGGTGAAAAAAGAAGACATAATGGACAGAGAGAGATTTAGGCGAATAATTAAGGAGTTTACAGGTTTCCAGGAGACAGGGGAATTGTTAGAGAGAAAAGGAAGATCTTACACGGAGGAACGGAAGGAGGAAGTGGGAGAGAGGATGTAGAGATATTGGCAGAGAGTGAGGACAAAAAATATTGTAAAAACTGTCAAACGTGGTCCATAGTTGGCCGTAACGAATATAAAAAATGCCATAAAATGTCTAGAAAGCAATTGCAAGAAAACAATTTTAGGTATTTATGAGATTACGGTTAATCTTAGAAATGGATTAGCACTACGGATACAATTAAACTGTTGTCTTCGCCGGAACTGACTAGGGAATTTTACACGCTTTTTTATTATTTATTGAGAAAGCCTTAGAGCACCTAAATAATTGGTTTGATGTTAATGACAAACTGGTTATGTACACTTGGCAATATAAATTTAAATAGCGATGTTGAATATGATAATATTGTTACCATAATAAAATTTAAATCTGCAAAAACTTAATATAGATATTTCGATTAATAATTAATATAGATGATCCTTTTGGAGAAATTACTATATAAAACAAACTTTATGATCAGATATGTAATTGTAAGGGTTTTTCGGAATTAGCTATTGCACAAAAATGGCAAAGTATTTAATAAGACTGATGATAATTTTTCAAACTTGTAGAAGGTAATTTCATTTTTACTGTCTATTCCTGCCACGTCAGCATTCTTAGAGATAGTTGTTTCTGTGATGAATAGCAAATGGCGAAACGAAAGAAATAAAGCGTCTAAATCTTACAAAAAAACGAATTACTTATTTTCTTTAACTTACAGTTAAATATAGACTGTAAATATGCTGTGCAATTGTTGATAATAATTTGTTAAAACTTGCTAAAACCAATAAAAAATATGTTTTAAACATAATAATAAAGAAAAATAAATTGTAATTTTTATTTGTACTATTTTGACACTATGTATTTTTTTTTTCTAACGTTTAATAACCAATGAACTTTAATTGCAACAAAAAACGGGGGAAACACTATCTGTACTAAAACATTTTTTTATGATTTAAATAATTTAAAACCCATAAATTCCAATTTTCTTAAAAAAATTCCAACTATTTTCTATGGCATCATGTTTTCGCGTGATAAAGTTTCTAAGCAAATATCGCACTGTGATTTATTTTCAATCACAGAAAATCCGAATTTTAAATAATTGTCCTTATACAGACGTTTTTTCTTTCCTCTTGTTTCAATACTCTCACTAGAAGTTGAAGCTGATGGTTGTTTTGATCTTTTTAGAAACTTATCCATTTTAAATAACTACGTCACAATTAAGCCACTTCAATAAATCCAAAAACCCAAATTCACAATTCAAACAATAGCTTGCGTTCGTCAAACAAATGCTAAATTGGCAGTATCGCGTTATTCCCGTCCCGCTTATTCACTCGATTTTCATGTTCGCCGCATTCTAGAGCGACATCGTCTACGCATGCTGTAATTACAACATGAAGTAATAAGAAAAGTACAGAAGATATACAACATAGTTGCATTTTCCGGAAGGGAATAGAATTTTAAGGTTTTTTATCCTTTTTGGGATAATAACATATATGTATGTGTATATGTATATTTACATACATTTATTGGAAATAAATCCCTACTTGTCACTGTATGGTTCTATGACAAATTAAATTATTAACACAGATAGGGGCGATTGTATTGCTATTGTCGTATCGCTTCTCCGTGTAGGCGTTTGCCGATGCGATAAAAATATGTTCGTTATGTGTAAGTACTTAGGTAGTTAGCCGATATCTAATTATAAAAAAAGTAAAAATGATGTACGGATTTGTATCATAAAAAAATACAAGCTAGAAACAGCGGAAGGTAGGGTTGAGGGTCGCGATATATGTTTCCATACTAAGGGGGTCGCGGCATGAAAAAGACTGGACTAGAGGATATACAGCCGAAAATGTATTTAAATTGGTAAATTCATACAACATTATAGTTAATCAGATAAACTTAATAAAGACGGAACAAAGATTGAATATATAAATATACTCAACCTTTCCGGAGCTCTGTAATACTTATGAGTCTTTTTAGGACCACCAAAAACAAATGTAGTATGAAAATTGTCAGATATTCTATAGCTTTCAGTCCACCTTCGTGGCACTCAACAAAAACCATAAAAATAACATTGTTTTTAAGATCATGTCTTTCAGATACCATGAGTGAATTTATCTCTCATCAGCACAGATTTGCTTCCATGAACAATAATTTGTAAACCACTCACTTGAAAACCCATGTGGTGATTAGGGTTTAATCACCACATGGGTGGTATTCAACGGTATGCACGGTATTCAACTTGCCACATATTGGATTGTTCACAAAGTTCGTGCCGACTTTCAAAACCAAGTTTTATCGGCAAAAAATTTTCAATATGATTATTTATGTCAACCAAAGAGTTAAAGCTTCTAATTAAAATAATTTTATAATGACTTAAATAGGTGAAAATCTGAGAATTCAAAGTCGTGAATATAGTGGGTAATGTAACACAACCGAACCTCCTACGACAGCTTTTGTGGAGTAGTCAACATATGACGCGGCGCGTCCTGACGAAACAGGACTACCATCCGTTTTGATATTTCTGGACCGCTTTATTCATTTGTGGTCTTTAATTCATCGAGCAAGCAATATTTTTTCGAATTGACCGTCTAATTGTTTGGTAGAAACTGTATAAAACTCCATAGAATTCCTTTCCAGTCCCAGGAAAGAAAAAGCATGAAATTCGTCGGATAAGGACCGGATATTGGGGTGATTCATGTCATTTCCCTTTCCCAAAATCTTTTCCGCTCAACATTATTACAAGTAATAAATTTTTCATCCTGCCACTATTTCCTTAAAAAAAATGTGTTTTCCCGTTGTGTTTATAGAGCGAGTCGCAAATAGAAATGCGATCCATTATAATTTTTTTAGTCAAATCATTCCAGGCTACACAAAATGCTGTTGGATGGTTGATTTTATATTTTCTACCTTTCTGCTAGTTTATTGTTGTATAGTGTGGCTTGTTCTCGAATCATTGTGCTTCTTTGCAAGTGAAGGGTCTACCTAATCATGCTTTATATTCGTGGTTGAAATAACCAGCTTTTTTGGTCATGTGAAATAGCCCAGCGAACGTTCCTGTTGTTAAGCGCTTACCTATGTGGAAGTAAACGTGTTTTTTTAAACCTTTACAAAAAGTAAAACAAATTTAATTGCTAGCACCTTATTTCCAAATAATTAATGACAAATTACTTTATTAGCGTAAAATCAAAGCAATTCCCCCCAATCAAATTACAATACAAAATTAGAAACAAGACTTCTATTAAAATCTAAGTAAATTAAAACCCTAAATCTTAATTTCCTACAATTAATGAAAAATTGATTTAATAACGTAAAATCAAAGCAATTGAAAGAAATTCTTGACCCCACAATCAAAAATAAGACAGATTCAAAAGGCTAGAAATTGTAGCTTTTCAAAAACACAAAGTATAAACAAAAAATATTTATTTGAAATTTCCTAGTAATAGACTTTTACAAACAATCGAAATGGACAGAAGCCCACAGCCAAAAGCAATACCGTAAAAAAGAAGCGAGAGGGAAATCAAAGGGAAAAAAATCAAAGGGAAAAACATATGCCGAGCTACTAAGTGTAGTCAAAAAAGAAGTAGAGAAAAGCGGAGAGCTCTTACTTGAAGTGAAAGAGGGGAGTGCGAACAACCTAAGGAAAATAATAGTAAATAAACTGCCACAGATAGAAATCCGCAGGAGAAACTTGGACACCGTTGTGAACATTAAAGATTTAGATGCTCGAACAACACGAGAGGAGATAGAGGACGCGTTAAGTCTGTGCTCGGTAATACAGAAGGAGCAATTAATATAAAAAACATCAGACCTGCCTATGGAGATAGCCAGATAGCCACCGTGGCACTACCAAAAAACAAAGCGAAAGTGCTAATAGACAGAGGTTACATAAAGGTTGGATGGATCAATTGCAGAGTTAGGGAGAGAATTTACCTAGAGAGGTGCTATAAATCCTGGGAACCAGGCCATCTAGCTAATGCATGGAAAGGGCCAGATAGGCAGAAGATGTGTCTACGATGCACCAAAGAGGGACATCAGGCAAAAGACTATCAAGGAGATATGTACTGCCCAATCTGGAAGACAAAGGGGCACCAGGCGTATTCTGGAACTTGCCCAGCATACAAAATAGCTCCGTCGGAGGAGATCAAGAGAAGGCAATCAAACAGAAATGGCTAACATCCTCAAAATGAACCTAATGAGGTGCCGTGCAGCGCATGGTCTGTTAGCCGCAACAGCCCTAGAACTGAAAGCAGACATACTATTAGTGAGTAAACCAAATAAAAATATTGCAACTAGCTCCAAATGGGAGGACATTTGAATATTTGACATGGGAGGAATCACGGACGACTAAAAGGATGCAGCGATATGCATAAATAACAGCAAAGTAACTGTTCTAAAGACTGGACATGGGCCGGGTTTTGTATGGGTTATACTGCCCTAACTCATTATATACAGCTGTTACTTTTCCCTCAACGCAAAAATTGAACAGCTGTCAGAATCCCTAGAGACTCTTAGTTCAACCATAAGGGGTCAGTGGAGAAAAGGTAAAATTATAGCAGGCGACTTCAACGCCAAATCGTTACACTGGGGCTCCTCAAAAACAGACTCACGTAGGGATATGGTCAAGGATTGGGCGGCAAGCATGGACCTCTTCAACAAAAACGAAGGTGCTAAATCACCTTTTAAACGTGGAGACTCATTCCCAATACTTGACCTGACTTTCGCAACAAGCGAACTCGCTGCAAGAACAAAGAACTAGCAAGTACTAGACAAGGAGTCACTAAGTGACCACAAATATCTCGGCTACGTAGTAGATGAAAATAATGGAAGTATTCCAACCCGATGTAAAAACAGAAACGCCTGGACAAACAGATCAATGCCAACAGACGTACAAAAATTCTACAGCAACCTAGAAGCAGAAATTAACAAGACCGAACATTATACAGCAATACAGCAAGAGCTGTGATGCCACACTACCACCAAAAATGGAACGCAGACAAAAAAGACGGGTCTACTGGTGGAATGATACTATCGCTCAAGCAAAGGCAGCCTGTAATAAAGCCAGACGTATATACCAACGTAAAGCTAAAAAAAAACTCTAGCCCAACACAACCAGCAAAAATTTAAGGAGGAGTTGCGAAAAAGACTCTCAGAATGGAAATTAACAAATCAAAAGGAGACCGCTGGAAAAACCTATGCCACGAGATCAACGAAGACACCTGGGGGGATGCATTCCAAATTGCAATGAAAGGTCTGAAATTAAGGCAACAAAAAATTAGGGTCCCAATGGAAACAACACTACAGATTGCCGATGCACTTTTCCCAACCCATGAAGAACCGGTCTGGGAGCAACCAGACGTACTAGAGATTGTGCCTTTCAATGAGAAAGAACTATTTAGAGCCTGCCAGCGCCTTCGAAATGGCAGAGCCCCAGGTATATATGAACTTCCATCAGAAATTATAAAAAACATTGTGGTAAAGTTTCCAAACTATTTTCTGAAATTAATGAACCATATAGTCACCGAGGTAATCATTCCAGATATATGGAAAAAAGCCAAACTTGTTTTAATTACGAAAGGCGATAAGCCCATCGATAAGCCTTCGTCGAACAGGCCCCTGTGCCTACTAGAAGTAGCAGGAAAACTCCTAGACCAACTACTGCTACAAATAATAAAGAATAAGACAGGCATTAGAGACATGTGAGAACCTCTCAGAGAAGCAACATGGGTTCTGGAGGGAAAGTCGACAGTAGATGCTATAGATAAGGTCGTCGAAGTGGCGAGAAAAGCGCAAGAAGGCTCAAAGAACAAAAAAGCTATGTGCCACTATAACACTCGACGTTAGAAATGCCTTTAATTCTGCATCATGGCAAAACATCTTGGAGGAACTAGCAAGAAAGGGCATGCCACCGTATCTACTGCGATTGATCAGGAGCTATTTTAAAAATAGAAAAATTATTCTGAAAGCAGAGAGCTCAAGAGAAGAGCGCCATGTCAGCAGTGGTGTTCCACAGAGCTCGGTTCTGGGCGCGACACTGTGGAACATCCTGTACGATGGAGTCGTCAGACTCAAACTGCCGGAGGGAGTGGAGATCGTGCTTTTCTAATGACCCAGCTCTGGTAATGACTGGGAAAACATAAAGGGGAATAATGCTTAGAGCAAATGTAGCTATAGATCAAGTTGGTAATTGGATGGAAGGAAAGAGACTAGAATTTGCTCCCGAGAAGACAGAGGCAGTGCTGCTAACAGGACTCAGAAAAATCGGTCCCATTACTGTCCTTGTAAAGGGAGAAAAGATAGTCCCGCTGCAGCATTGGACAAACTAATGCCCAACGTCGGTGGCCCCAAAAGCAGCAAGCGAATGCTACTATGCTCGGTGGTACATTCGACCATGCTCCACGCAGCGCCGATATGGCCAATTGCCATGGAGAAGAAATCGATCAGGCACAAGTTATCGCTAATTCAACGGAAAATGCCACTAAGAGTGTCCAGTGCATACCGAACAGTCTCAATAGAGGCCGCACTTAATCGCTGGCAAAGTACCAATAGAGCTTATGGTGCGAGAGAGAGGAACTGTACCGAGTTAGAAGAAGCGACGACTACACAAAGAGCGATAAAAAGAAAGCCGCCAGGGCGCAAACGTATAAGGCATGGCAAAAAGAGTGGCAGCTATCGAACAGGGGACAATGGACCAGGATCCTTATACCTGACGTGGAGCGATGGGTATCACGAAAGCATAGTGAAACAAATTTCCACCTTACACAGGTGCTACGCGGTTTTGGTGGTTTTAAGGACTACCTGCATAACATGCGCAGTGCATAGCGTTCGACACACCATCTTCGACTGTCATAGATGGATACCAGAGAGAGAGAAACGTGAGAAAAGAAAACTCACCTCAAACTAGAGCCTATAGGCCTAACCGACCATATGATTAAGTCCAAGAACTTCTGGATAATAACAACCGATATGATAACAAACATCATGAACTTGAAAGAGCAGGACGAGAGGAAACGACTCCAAGTCGAGAGCAACAAGAAACTGAACCTAAACCCCTAATCACTAGACGTGGAAGGGGGATGTAAGGCGAAACTAATACAACGATATCTTGACGTTATGCATGAAGCGGTTCCAAGATGCCCGAGGAGTTCAGGGGGCCACTTGACAAGTTAACCGTTTGGTGCTTGCTACGTCCTGTTAAAAAAATTAGTTTCTTTTAAAATAAATTAAGAAGTACAATAAAATCCTAAAAATAATTTAAAATAAAAATTCCTGTTATATTTTTGAGAATGATAACTTAATTTTACGATGTTCACAATATTGTTTGTTTAATTCATTCATTTCTCAAATTGGAAACTACAACACTACGCATAACGACAGTCCCCTCTATCATCATCATCATCTTCCTAGCATTAATCCTGCTTTATTGCAGGGTCTGCTTTTCTGCACAATTTCTTCCATTCTTCTTCTTCTTCTACCAACCGGTTTGTTGCTGAGCCTGCCATCGAACCCTCGTCCTTTCTCATCCCGGACATGGGACCGAGCAATGGCGGGGTCAACAGTCCCTCTCTATATCCCCGGAAAAAAATCATGTTAATCCAACTATCGATAGGTGCCTCAAATATTAGTGATAATATCACACCTAGTGCACCTCTTTCTAAGCGAGTTACTACCTAGTCTATCATATTGTTTCACATCGTGTTCGCTTCCCGCCCATACCGTGGAAAGACAATCTCTAAACAACTAAGTATACTGTAATTGCCTTACTCCAGAACTCTTACTGCCTATTTCTTAGTTTATCTTGCAAGTACATTGTTGATAAAATCAAGTGTTTATATTTTTAAGTCGTGCAGTAATGTTTTAGGAGTTACTGCTAACAAATACCGTGTTACGTTTACTTAATGTTAAGTTATATCTATCTGTATATGACATTATATGACATTCCAAATTTCTATCGCTACTTAGGAGCTTATGGCTGGGTCATCTACCCGTCTTCTGCGGGTTGTTAAGAATGTGAGACGAAAAAATTGAGAACATTGTTGTAATTAATAGTATAAAATATTAATTGAATAAAGGAATGTTTTATTATAATTGGCTAACTTTTAACGCATGTGTACGACTTAAGGTATAGGTGGTACGACTGGTTAGATAATAAACTGCATGGAATTATACTTGTGCTTCGTCCTCAAGATTAGTACCTGAAATTTTTAAACTACCTCTAATAACACGCAGGGTTGCCACTTATTCACCAAATTTGAGAGTAAAAAATAAAAGAAGTATGTATACTCCCTGACGCCCTCTATTTCCGCCTCCGCGTCAAACACGTCAAGTTCAAGTTATTCCGTGAGTTCAAAACACTGCGAGAACAAACATGATCATGATTATTTATCCAAAAAGATCCGCAAATCAAAAACAAATTATTATTATTATTATATGCCAGAGCAGTTTGTGTCTGTGCCTGTCTGAGCCTGTCTCAATATATAATATAAGGAAATGGGCCAAGGATGGACATATATTAATATTATTTGTGAACTAGTACATATCCCTTCTTTAGGGGAGAAACAAATTATTATATGCCGGAGCAGATTGTGCGACTGTCTCAATATATAATATAAGAAAATGGGCCAAGGATGGATGTATACTAATATTATTTATGTGCACAAGTTCGACCACATATCCCGTGTTTAGGGGGAAAACAAATTATTGTTATATGCGGGAGCAGTTTGTGCCACTGTCTCAATATATATTATAAGGAAATGGGCCAAAGATGGACGTATATTAATATTATTTATGTATACTAGTAGGTACATATCCCATCTTTAGGAGAAACCAAATTATTTTATGCCAGAGCAGTTTGTGGGACTGTCTCAATATATAATCTAAGGATATGGGCGAAGAATAGACGTATATTAATATTCTTTATGTGTACTAGTACATATCCCTCGTTTGGGGGAAAAACAAATTACTATTATATGCCGGTAACAGTTTGTGCGATTATCTCAATATGTAATATAAAGAAATGGCCCAAGTATGGATGTATGATAATATTATTTATGTTTACAAGTACGACCACATATCCCCTGTTTAGGGGAAAAACAAATAATATGCAGAGCAGTCTGTGGAACTGTCTCGATACATATACCATACTCTATAAATGCACATTGCAGTATCTGGGACTGTTTCAAGCATTTTTGAAATGAAAACTTCTATAGCCGCGCTGAATGACATTTAGGTAGAGGGTAAAATCATACATTTGTGTCATCGTCATCAATAGCTGCGTTCTATAGAAAAAAATTCTATTACTCAAAGATGTGTTCAAAAGAACGCATCTATCCGAATATGTTTCAAGTTGGCTATGAACGTCAAACATAATAGTCAAAGTTTTTGGCAGTGTTGATAGAACGTAACGTTTATAAGGAAATATCAACCCGTAGAATTAGTGTGCAGTACAAGAGTAACTACTTTTACCGGATGTAATAGTAGATATACTAGTGCCGTATTATTGGAAAGTTTTTGGCAGTGTTGACAGAACGCAGCGCCTCTAAGGAAATATCAACCCCTATAATCAGTGTGCAGTACAAGAGTAAGTACTTTTGACGGATGTACTAGTAGATATACTAGTGCCGGACTATTGGAATGTTCAGATTACTGAATTGTATCGAAGAATTCATGGTAAATCACGAATCAGATTCATCAAAGTTTTAGGCAACCAAATGTACTCGTGTGCTTTCCAAAGGAAGGAAACTCCAAAATAAAATTAATAGTCAGCGATATAGAGATAAGAATTAGAAGAAAACTATTGGAATGGTTAATTCAGAAATTTCTAAACATCAAAGAATCACAGCTGAGAAGGAGGAAAAAATTAAACGTCGTAAAGAATATTCCAAACAAAAATTAATTTACATACAGAAAAACCTTCAAAAGCAGTTATAAGGAGGCATGTTTCTAAAAGTCAAAATTTCCATATAACTCACAAATTGCATACCCATCAACAAGAAATGTGCCACAGGTATATCCTACCAATTCATTTTGCTGACCTATCAACACAGAATCAACCAAACATTCCGGATTCAAATTCATATTATGATGATGACATTAACAGTCATTCTCCTTCAGAAGTGAGTTATGTTCCAGAATTACATAACACAATACTAACAAACTATGTACAAAATTAGATTAATTAACATACTGATAAATCCTCAAAACCAGTTTTAAAGCTGTTTTTTTTTCAGAAGTTTTCACTTCAGTCGGCAGTGCCTGACTGCCTATATTTATTATTATATGCCGGTGCATGTATATATATATATATATATATATATATATATATATATATATATATATATATATATATATATATATATGGGCCATGGATGGACGCATATTAATATTATTTTTGGTAAGTACAATCACATACCCACTATTTTTTTAGGGGAAAACAAATTATATACAGAGTATTATATAAAGTTTGTGGGACTGCCTTGATATAGAAATTTTTAACTCTGTAATTTCTATCTCGATGTAGAAATAAGCCCACGGAGCACATACGATTTCTAATTAGGGATGCTGAGCGGCTTATGGAGCAATCTCGCAACATCCAGGAAAGCGTTCCAAAAACGGACGCATATTAATATTCTTCAGACGCCGTTTTTATGTATTTTTTAGGTTACTAGAGTAATATTGATGGCGTGAGAAACAGGGACGATACCCAGAGGAAGCGCTATGTGTCCTATCGACGTTCGATTACACCCGGGAACATGACAATACACCTAGCGGTTACACAGAAGTACTCAATGACAACGATGAAAACAGATCCACAACATAAAGTGTCACTGAAGATGAGGATGCTTCTACTTGATGAAATTCTAGAAATTTTTAGGTGCAGATCCATCAAATTTGAACTGGTCTTAATTTCTGGACTATCTAATGAAGATCATATAGTATTAGTGGGAAAATACCTAATACCGGAAAATTGGAACCACTTTGCAGCTCAACTGAATTCTGAAATTAGCGCTGCAATTTTTTCAGAGTTTCTTAAAAGGGAGTGGGGAAGTTATACAGATGAAAGAGGGACTATTAGCTAATACAATCGCTTGTAAAGGCAAAATTTTCTCTATCCAATTAATAGCAGAAAACTAGGATAATGAATTACTAAGACTGCTTATAGACACAGGTCGTGTCTTGTGTGACCTCCATCTTTCCAAGCCCATCACTAGACGTAATTTTGCTCTGTATTCGCTGGAAAAGAGACCAAGGACCAACCAAGGGTGAGCAAAATTAATATATACCTATTCGGACATGATTTACTCGAGATTTTGAAGGCAGCTGAGATAGTATCAAGGTCTAGCAACGAAACGAAGTTCTACTCTAATTCTTACCCTAATCCTAAGGCAGTTAAGAAGCCTATCAAACCCTTAATGTCCAGGAGTTTAAACTGGAAGGCTCCAGTTCCGGCCTGCGGACAATAGGCACCACAGAGGAGCCAACAAACTACACATAAGCGCAATCAAATGAGGGAGCTGTTACGGCCGTTGCGCTCGGTAAAGTATGCAGATCAACTCTCCTATTTTTGTTTAAATCAAATCGAATTTATTATATTTCATGATATAAGAATATGATTACAAATATAACACTATGCAAGGGATCAAGAGATGCAGAAGTAGAAACAATTTAAATAAGGAAGCCCACACGTTTGGTAGGTCCGTTAATATCGATTTGTCCAGCCGTGAAATATGGCTGGCTTTACACAAATCAATTAGAACGTTGTAATTTCTTGAACTTAAGAGACGATGCTGATGCTTATGATAAGTATAGGTGTGTTCCAAGGTTCATTTTGCCAGATCTCAGTTAATGGTTAGAGGATATGAAGCACCCAGATCGTAAAATTATAGATGACAGTTGCTGTGTAGAAATATTTTCCGATGCTTCAAAGACAGAGTGCAGAGCAGGTAACGAGCGCAGGCGAGAAGTCTAGGCGCTCTCATCCAAATTTTGAATGGACTTTCAAATACAGTTTTCGAGAGGATAGTTATATCCTTTAATGAACCTGAGATTGACTTGTTTAAGACATGTCTACTATTGTGGAGAGAACCAGGTGCTTTTTTCGCTGTAAACATACTCTACCTTAAATTACTCCAAATTGTATTTCTATGTTTTTTCCACCATGCTCTACACTTAAAGCAATTAGAGAGATAATTCAGATAACGCGAAGGCTATTATGAATGTAGGGTTGTTGGCCACAAAACCTTGGTACCCAGTTTTTTCAACTTTTCAACTTCTTGTGCCAGTACGAATTATACTTTAATCACATGATATGATTACACCTTTTTTCTAGCAGCAGCAATTGCAGCCCCACGTTACCCTGGTTGTCAGAGTGTTATCAAGACGGGATTTCAAAGGGGGATGGTCCCATTAAATTCAATCAATATATTATTGATAGCATCAATGGAGGATAGTTCCCTAGGGCAGTACGATGTGTGCTTGAAAAGATGGTTAAGTCATTGTCAAGAGGAGGCAATCGATATGGTAGAAAATATGGGTCCCTAAAACAACTATAGAGCAATTTTAACCTTAATAGTTACAGTAAGGGTCTCTGAGCACTACCGAATCAAAAGATTCTTTATGGTAGTTTCCAAGTTTCCCCAAGCTCTACCAATACAATTGGTATTTACACGTGAGATACACCAGTTGTATTAAACTCCCTGGTTGAGTGGTACCCGAATGAAAACCTTTTGCTAGAAAAGCTCTCAAGAAAATCCATAACTCTATTTATGCCGCAGGGACGGGCTCCCTGCGGCTAATATAGTTCATAGAGTACAAACGCTTTCCAGGATAAATATAAGAAGTGTTGATATTAATTCATCTAAAGTTATTATAAAGATACCATTTTCGATCTAGACACCTAGAGTAGAGGCTATGTAATCAACCAGTGCTATGTTTACCTTTTTTCCTAGGACCTACAAAACACGAATACTCCTTCTATCAGTTATAAAGAACCGCACAAGATTGTGTTAACCCCGACTTTATGCCGCTGCGTTGGATTAAATTAACACCAAGGTGCAGTGAAATAGATACATCCACTTTTCAGCGCATAGTACGCGCCATGCGACGGCATCAAAAGACTACTAGCTAGGAGTAAATATAGACGAAATAAGGAGAACTGTACCTCTCGTACATTTCGAAAATTCTAGAATCAAATAATTGGAGGAGGAGTGTAATTCATTAGCGAGCAATAACCTGTAGATAGGTTTTTGGGTCTTCTCTATGAAGAAACTAACATTAATTCAATGCTATTGTTTGATTTCGAGGATATTTCCTGAACCTGTACTCTCAAGATCAACATGTAGTTTAAACATTTCAGGTATTAATCTCGAGGACGAAGCACGAGTATAATTAATAATTATACGAACTTACCTAAATGAAGTTCTATTATAATTATACGAAGTGCTTCGTTCGAAAAAATTAGTAGCACCCACCCACCCAAACACATATGGTTCCCAACAGTTCCGGAAATATCAGGGCTAGACTATCTCTAAACTAAATGAAATGATGGACGCGGAGGCGGAAATAGAGGGCGTCAGGGAGTATATAGAGTTCTTTCATTTTTTACTCTCAAATATAGTGAATAAGTGGCAACACTGCGTGGTACTACCGGTAGTTAAAACATTTCAGGTACTAATCTTTTCGGAAGAAGGACTTCTTATAATTATAATAGAACTTCACTTAGGTAAGTTCGTTTAATTATTAATTATTTTAGAATAATTAAGAAATAATGAAAAAAATGAAGAATGTAAAGAAGAACTGGTATGATAACAAAATTTACAATATTTATAATTTTACAATAATTATAAATTGATATATTTAAATGATAATTGTCCAGTTTTTTTATTTATATATAGAAATTAACTATCATCAATTATTTTCTATACAGCATAACATTTTGAAAAAATGTATAAATCGATTAGCAGGAGTTGGCAAAGCAACAGAATCTTACATCTTTCGTTTATTATTTACGAAGGAAATGGCACTGAAACTCAATGCCCAGAAACCAATTCGGGAGAAAATAGTAATAAAGGATATGCTGGTTACAACAATTACAATCGGTAAGAATCTCGGATAACATTATGATTGTATGCAATTTTGATACATGTATAATGTTTAGAAATGTTTTAACGAATAATACTCAAATTCCCGAAGATGTAAAAGCCCTTAAAGTTATTGGGGATGGTTTAAATAATGTAAAAGACTGGGATGGACAACGTACAAATAGAAATAAAGTTTAATAACTAAAACCAAAATAAACCTTTGACTGTTTGAATGTATTTATAATAAAAATTCTGTTACACGAAAAAAAAAAAATTGTAATTATTCGACTTGGTTTTTTTAAAAAAAAATTTGTTTGATAAAATTACCTATTTTTGGGTTTGTTAAACAAAAAAAAAATTTAATCATCAACGAAAGTCGAATAAATTAATTAACTATACTCATCAATTTCCAGATATAATCAGTATTTATTTATTCATTTAGCCAAAAAAATTACAAAAATATACATACACATATAAATGTACATATCTGTCCTATAAAAAATAAACTGTCTGGATAAAAAAAAAACTAAATTCACAAATATACCTAATTTAATTATTACGGGGATTATTGATAATGGTTGCGAGTAGGACGTACTCTCAGTAAGTGTCGCCAATTACGAGTATTTTCAGTGGAAATCAAGGTGGAAAGTAGTTTTGAAGGAAAGAGGATTATTGGACAGCAAGTTACAGACAAAGTCGCGTGAGTAAGGAGAATCGAGTAATTAATAAATTGCAAAGCAAGCTGATAAGGAACATAACCTCCGAGAAGCTGATTCGGGTGATTTTTCTTTCCGCAGCGCGCTCAAGGTAGTCAACCAAAGTTACTCACGAGCAAATTACTGCGGCGGGAGGCCTAGCAGATGGAAATAAATGCCGAAGGAAAGTAACATAAAGAAAAGCAATAGACCAAGGTCGGATAGCTTAGGACAAATCACAAACCATTTCAAAAGGAAACGTGAAAGGAAAGATAATCAAGAAGGAGAAATCGATACAGACATAGCCGAAGCTATCAGAGAAAGTAAAAAAACGGTAAGAACAACGACACCAACTAGCTCAACAATTAATTCAAAATAAGAAAACAAAGTAAAAATAGAACACAATAATATGGAAAAGATTCTTGAGGAGCTCAGAGCTCTAAGAATCGATATGAATGAAGGTTTCCAGGAAAATAAAGACGAAATAAGGAAACTAAAAGACGAAATGCATAAGAAAGAGGAGGAATGGAAGATTGAAAAGAAAGAGCTAAACTTAAAAATTGAAAAATTGGAGTACACTGTGGAAACCCAGGAAAAACAGAGAAGAAAGCTCAATATAATAATAATAGGCTTACAAACAAAGGAAGGCCAAACAAAAACTGACGTGGAAGAATTTATTAGAGATAAAGTAGGCGTAGAAGCTACGATAACGGAAGCCTTTGTATTAGGTCGTAAACCGGAAAGAAAAATAATACACGCTACAATAAAAAATTGGGAGCAAAAACTGAAGATTATGGCGAACAAAAAGAATCTAAAGGGAGAAAATATCTTCATCGAAAACGATTTAACAATAGCAGAGAGAGAAACCCAGAAGAAATTAAGGGACATTGCAAGAGAAGAAAGAGAAAAAGGAAATACCGCAACAGTAGGGTATAAGAAGATTATAGTAAATGGTAAGGTACTTGAATGGGAAGATATTAGAAAAAAAAACTAGTAACAGGAACTGGAAGGGACAACAGGATGACGACACTTGCAAGGGACAAGGAAATGAGAAATAGTAGAATTAAGGGACTTAATATATTAGCGTGGAACCTGGCAGGGTTGAAGAAGAAAGTAAAGGTAGAGGATAGAAAAGCGTTTACGCAATATATTCTGAAGTTCCATATCATAGGACTGACGGAAACGTGGATAGAGGAAAAAGACTGGGAAGAAATAAGAAACCTACTACCAATGGAATATGTATGGAAATGCCAATTTGCCAAGAGAGATTCAAAAAGAGGACGAGCAAAAGGTGGGATCGTTACCGGTGTGAAGTCTGTAAAAGAGATTGAATATAAAACAGAGCCAGATAATGTTGAAGGTATCCAAGAAAGAATAATACAGGTGGGTGGTAATAACTGGAGAGTAGTGATAATATATAACAATAATAACATGGAGGAGATTCTAAAGCATATTGAGAAACGGATGTCAAGAGATCTAGGGGAGAAAATACTGATTATTGGAGACTGTAATGCTCGGATCGGAAACAACAAGCGGGCTACCTAGATGCAGAAGGGGTGCAAATACGTAGACGCCCAAGGGATAAGACGCATAATAAAGAGGGTAAAAGATGGATTGACTGGTGTGAAAGGCATAACTGGTACATGCTAAACGGGTGTACAAATGGTGATTGGAATGGGGAGTTAACGTATATGGGGGGTGCGGGTGGTTCGGTTATTGACTACGGGATCGCCAATGAAGCGGCAGTACGGAGTATTGACTCGTTTAAGATAGGAGAGAGACTCGACTCGGACCATCTACCATTAGAAATTAGGCTGATAGAAGAGGTAAAAAGGCACAGTGAAAGTAACCAGAAAATCGTCAAACAAGCAGTGTTATGGAATGAAGAGGCTGTCAGAAGATATCAAGAAAACCTGACGATTATAGAAGGAATGGTGGAAGTGGCGGAGTTTGGTCAACTGTCAGAAATGGTACGAAAGGCTTTAATTGTTAAAGTTTCGCACAACCAGAACCAGAACATGGAAATGCATGGGTGGACAAAGAAACTAGAGTGACGAGGAAAAGAACCAGAGCAGAATTTAGGGCTTGGAAGGAAGAAAGAACAACACTGGAAAGATTTCAAAATCAGCTTAAAAATATGAGGGATTTGGAGAAGAGAAAGAGACAGGAATGGGAGAAGCTCCAGATGCGGAAAATCAACCAAACGAGCAGAGAGTCGGACATCTGGAAATACATTGCTGCAGGTAAAGAAAAGAGAGAAATCCCAAGGTCCATCGCGATAGAAAGCTGGAGGAACCACTTCAGAGATTTATTGGCAGACGAAATAACAGAGTACGGCGAGCGAAGGGATAGAAATTTTGGGGCGGTAGAAACCAACAGAGAGGATTTCCTAGAAGAAATTACAAAGGAAGAATTGGAAAGTGTTCTGGCGGCGCTTAAAAAAAGGAAAGGCCCAGGGCCAGATGCGGTACCAAACGAAGCGTGGTGCTTGGCTACACAAACAGTGAAGGAGAAACTGCTCGCCGAACTTAACAGTTTCTTCAAAGGCAGCAAACAAATTCCGGATAGTTGGCGAGATGGAATTATTGTGCCAGTCCTTAAACATGGAAATATGGAGGAATTGAGTAATTACAGAGGGATAACTCTTATGGATACCGCATACAAAATCTACGCTAAACTACTGGAGGGAAAATTGCTAGAAGAAGTGGAGGAGATGAAGCTGATTCCAGAAGTTCAAGCCGGATTTAGAAAAGGTCGTGGTACTACAGAACATCTTTACACACTAAACTATATTGTTCAAAAAGAATTGAGGAAACCAAAGGGAAAATTGTACGCAGTATTTATCGACTTAAAAGCAGCCTATGACTCTGTAGTGCGGGAGAAAGTGTGGGAGTTTATGAGTTCAAAAGGTATATCGCGTCAGTTGAGAGAAAGTATCGAACGTCTGTATGAGGGAACATGGTGCACAGTGAAAGTTGGTGAGGCTACATCTGAAAGGTTCGAGGTTGTGAAAGGTTTAAAACAAGGGTGTCCTCTAAGTCCATTACTATTCAACCTATATACGGCGGACCTAGAAAGGACGCTAAGTATGGGTCAGGCTGGGGGGGGTAGTAATAGGGACCAGGAAAGTCTGGAGCCTAGCCTACGCGGACGACGTCGTTGTGCTAGCCGCTACGTATGCAGAAATGAGAGAGGTATTAACACGACTGGAAAGGTTTTTTAAGAAGCGCGTGTTAAAGGTGAACGTTGAAAAAACTAAGTGGATGTTATTCCGGAAGAGAAAGGGAGCAAAGAGAGAGAGTTTCAAATGGGGAAAAACGGAGATAGAACAGGTTAGGAGCTTCAAATATCTAGGTTTTGTGTTCCAGCAGAATGGTTCGTGCAGAGAGCATATTCGATTTATAGTTAAAAAAGCATGGATAGCGGCTAATAGGTTCTGGGATGTGTCGAGAGTTTACTTTAGAGAGAATTTTAGGGCGAAGATGGTGATTTGGAAGGCATGCGTGCGAAGTATCCTGATGTACGGGGCGGAAATATAGGGAGTAAAGGAGGAGGTGGACATAGAAAGGGTACAACTACAATATATTAAGAGGATCCTCCAGTTAGAGAGGTCTACCCCTTGGTATATTGTTCTCCAGGAGACAAACACCAACAAAGTCGCCAGTTATGCAGCAACGAGAGTGGCCAAGTTTGAAAGAAAAGTGGACGGTATGAATGAGGAAAGAATAGTGAAAGAAGTGCTGAAAGTGTTAAGGAAAGAAAGGATAGAATGTAAGACTGAAACCAAGTGGGGATGCCAACGAAAGCTGATGTATGAAAGAGGTGGATGGAGTCACGTAGAGATTGAGAGAATGATAAATGAAGGAATGCTAGTTGAAAAAAATTTGGAAGAGAGACTAATAGAGGTAGAGCTGCAGGAGAGACAGAAACACATAGACGAAGGTACTTATAACAAAGATTACGGGAAGATCCAAGTTACAGGCAGATGCCCAGAATATCTCCTCAACCCCGAAGTTTCACAGACGACTATTGCGCGCTTTAGATGCGGAAGTGAAGAAAGGGGTAGGAGATATTGGATGGCTGCAAGTGATAGAACGTGCCGAGCATGTGGAGATGGTGAGGAGCTGTGGCAACATTGGCTGGCGAGTTGCAGAAAATGTGTATGGACTGAAGCGGAAAAGGTAGCAGTAAGAAGTTGGGAAAAAGTAATGGACGAAAGTGGGTCGGGCTTCAAATACATGAAGAAAATATTAAAATGCAAATACGCGGGTTCAATAAACTCAGAGTAGTTTGTGTTCTCTTTTCTTTTTGTATGTATATATACGTATATATATATTTCCTTTTTTTAGAGACGTTAATATTGTTTTTGTTGGTTTTTTGCTCTTTCTTTCTTTATTTTTGTCTTTGTGTTTTTTTTCCTTTTTTTTGAGATATAGGGATCTCGGTTTTGTTTTGAATGTACATTTAGTCAATATACTGTATAAGTTGTAATCACAAATTTGTAAAGTAAGATTTATGCCAATAAAGGATTAACTACTACTACCTAATTTAATATAGAAATATAATTACAAAAAATAAAAAGAAAAAACGAATAATCAAAGCAAAAGAAAAGTACATACAATAGAGAAACAGATATAGAAATAAAAATATTTAATCTACATCCGCAATCCAATTTTTAAGTTTTCTTTTTACTGTTTTTTTATTACGAACTAGGGTTTTCAGTTCATTAGGCAACATATTATAATATTTAATAGCAGTATAGGTAGATTTTTTATAACTAATAGAATTATTAATTTTTTGGAGAGAGATTTCCTTATTTCTTATATTCACCGATATCTTCTTATATAATTCCTTACATTTATTATAGTTGAGTAGCAAAGAGTTAACAATAAAAGTTTTACATACATTTAGGGGAGGTTGTATGTTATTACATATTATTGTAATTAATCTGTTCTGTAATGTAACTAGTGGTTTAAGAGCATTACCATATGCCACTCCCCAAGAAAAGTCACCATAGTTAATTAAACTTTCAATTTCTGCATGATATATAATTTTTAATATTTTTTTATCCATATATTGACTCAATTTATAAAAAACAAAGACAAAATATCTCAACCTCCTAACTACTTCATTAATATGGTGTTCCCACTTCATACAGCTATCTAAATAGATACCCAAATATTTATAATATTGAACTCTCTTAATCTCTTCATTATTTATCATTAAGTTTTTATCATTTGGAAAACTATCCTTGTAGCACGCATGCCTTCCAAAAGTCATAAAAGTAGTTTTATCTACATTCAGCGACAGTTGGTTTGCACTCAGCTAAAGACCTAAACTATTTAACCATCCAGATAATTTTCTTTCTACTTCATTCCACGTTTGTCCTTTACATAGAAAAGCTGTATCATCGGCATTTGATATTAGGATAAAGTGACCACATTTTCATTGAGACAAAGCGGGACAAATGGGATTAAATGAGAATTTATAATCTCATTTTAGTTATGCAGATCAATAATTTAAAAATTTATATATTATATCGTATACATTCATATACTTGTTTATAAATATACGAAAATGTATTTATTATTAACTATTGGTACCTATAAAAAAAATGTAGGCAGTCAGGCACTGCCGACTGAAGTGAAAACTTTTGAAAAAAACAGCGTTAAAATTGGTTTTGAGGATTTATCAGTATTTTAATTAATCAAATTTGGTACTTAGTTTGTAAGTATTGTTTTATGTAATTCTGGAACATAACTCACTTCTGAAGGAGAATGACTGTTAATGTCATCATCATAATATGAATTTCAATCCGGAATGTTTGGCTGATTTTGTGTTGATAGGTCAGCAAAATGAATTGGTAGGATATATGGCACATTTCTTGTTGATGGATCTGCAATTTTTGAGTTATGGAAATTTTGATATTTAGAAACATGCCTTATAACTGCTTTTTAAGATTTATCTGTATGTAATTTTTTTTTTCTACTGATATATGTGAAAATGGAATTTTTTTCCACGGCTTACTCTACATGAAAGAGACATTTTTTCATTCTAGTGATCGATTTACACATTCTAGAGATTTCACATCTAGAAACGAAAATCAGCATTTTAAATTTATGATTTTCTCGATTAAAACACTAAACTAACCAAATTTGCATGGACTTTCTTATTAATTATATCAATTTCAATGAAATATTTTATGTTTCAGGCTCGTTTTACGTTTGTAAAACGAGCCTGAAACTATTTAAAAACCGAAATAAAATTAGGACATTTGACTTGAAAAGTATCACTTTCTATGAGAATGCAATATGTAACCATGGAAACGACCAAACCAACAATTAAATTTGTAATGACAATTATGACAGTTCGCTTCGAATTGGATTTATTAAAGTCGAAATCAGTAGAAAAAATTGCATTTACTATTCAAGATGAAAGAGTTTTTTTTGGTTCGGTGTGATTGCTAACTTGCTGGCGCTCGTGAGCTCCCACCTCACCAAAAAAACGCCACTTTCATCTCTTGCTGTAAAATATACTATTTGTTTGGAATATTCTTTACGACGTGTAATTGTATTTTGCGCCTCTTCCTCTGAGCACTTGGTCGACACGTCCCCGGACGTATGCGACAAGTTACAGTCAGAACTTGAGCCAGAAGAGACCATTCTATCCAAAATCGTCAACGCACAAGAATCAGAGACGATACAAGAAATAATTGATATGGTGACTGCAAGTAGACTAGCAGGTAGATTAAAACATTTCTCGTCAGTTTGGGAAGGTTTTTTTGGGAAGGCGTCATTAACTGGATAAAAGGGTACAAGATACCATTTGACCAGGAAGTCACTCAAACCTCTCCTCCTGCAGAGCAATGCTGGTGTCACGAAGTTATTGAAAAAGGGTGCTATTAGAGAATGTCAAGATTCATCAGGTCAGTTTCTATAAAAATTTTCCTTGTTCCGAAAGCGGACAGGTCGCAACGTCTTATTTTAAATTTAAAAAGTCTTAATAAGTTCATTACAACGGAACACTTCAAATTAGAAGATATAAAGACGGTTAGGGACTTAATAAAGAAGAATTGCCTTATGGCAACACTTGACTTAAAGGATGCGTACCATTTAATTTCAATTAATAAACGGGATAGGATATATTTGCGATTCAAGATTTGACGGAAAACTCTTTGAGTTCACATGTATGCCCTTTGGGCTTAACACAGCGCCTTACGTTTTTACAAAAATCCTAAAACCAGTTTTTGCCAGGCTGAGAGCAAAGGGTTACATATCTCTGTAAGGTACTTACACGATATATGGCTCATGGGTGAAATAAAAGACGAGTGTTTCGATAATATACGGCAAACTCGCATACTGTTAGAAAGCTTAGGCTTTATAATAAACAAAGTTAAAAGTCAGTTATTGCCGAAAACAAAACTAAAATTTTTAAGTTTTATTCTGAATTCGGAAAAAATGGAAGTCCAGATGGAACTTCCAGAAGAGAAAAAGATCAATATGCAACAATTAGTTAAGAGATATAAAAAGGCAGAATTTTGTAAAATTAGGGACTTTGCTTCGCTAATAGGCACGTTAAGCTCGTGTTGCCCTGCAGTAAAGTATGGTTGGGTTTATTTGAAGGATCTAGAGTACGAAAAGACTCATGCCCTAAGACAAAACGGAGACAACTACGAATCTCGAATGAGGCTGTCCCCTATATTGCAGGAAGATTTTTCCTGGTGGGAAAACAACATAAAGACCGCGTTTAACCCTATAAAAACTCCTAGTTTTTGTCTAGAAATTTTTACAGACGCGTCGTTAACGGGGTGGGGAGGCCATTGTGATGAGCAGAGCACAAATGGTATTTGGAGTGAAGCCGATAAAGAGTCTCAAATTAATCACCTTGAATTACTCGCGGCCTTCTTTGGTTTAAAATGCGTTGCTAATGAGAAGCGAGATTGCGATATTCTCTTACGGATTGACAATACAACGGCGATTGCCTATATCAATCGCATGGGTGGTACTCAATCTAGAAGATTAAGTAGTACGGCAAAATCAATTTGGAAATGGTGTGAGGAAAGAAATATCTGGATATTTGCCTCATATATCCAATCCAAAGAAAATATAATATCAGATTTTAAATCTAGAAAATTAGAGCCAGAAACCGAATATCAGTTAAGCCAGGAGGCATTTATAAAAATCTGCAGTAGGTTTGGTAACCCGGAGATAGACTTGTTCGCGAGTAGAGTAAACTCAAAGTGCAAAGAGTACATTTCGTGGGAAAAAAGATCGGGGTGCCATGACAGCTGACGCGTTCACTGTCAATTGGGACCCATAGTTCTTCTATGCGTTCCCGCCCTAATTTCAAAAATATTGAGAAAAATAGCAAGTGAGAATGCAAGAGGTATTTTAGTGGTACCAAATTGGCCTTCTCAAACTTGGTAGCCTCGTTGCATAAAGATGTTTGAATCAGAACCAATTATATTCAAGCCTAATAAAAAGCTTTTATACTCTTCCGACAGGAGCCCACATCCTCTTTGGCGACAACTTTCCCTGGTGGCAGGAGTCTTATCCAACAAGCATATATAACAAGAGGAATGCCACCTGAGGCACTAAATGTAGCGATGGCATCACTAAGCGACTCATCACTACGTCAATATCACGGTGCACTCAAGAAATGGTGGAAATTCTGTCGTCGAACACAAACGGATGTTTTTAAAGCAGAAATTCAGACGTATTAAGATTTCTGTCTAGTGAATTCGAAAAACGAGCCTCGTACGGATCTATTAATTCGTTCAGGTCATCTGTGGCTTTGATTTTGGGACCAGATATTGGACAAAATGCTGCTATTAAACGAGTTGGCAGAGGCGTCTCCAGACTAAGACCGCCGCAACCAAAATACGACGTAACGTGGGATCCAAAAATAGTATTGGAATGTCTGGGAAAATGGGCCCCTAATGATATATTATCATTGGAGAAATTATCATTGAAGACAATCACATTACTGGCACTATCAATGGGACACAGAATACAAACCTTGGCTTCAATTGACATCAGGAACATAAAAAGGCAGGAGGATCAATTAGTAATAAAGATTCCTGCTCAATTAAAACATCTAAACATAATAAAAAGCAACCGTTAATGGTACTACCGATTTTCGAAAGGGACCTATCTATATACGTAGTCCACGCCATAGAACAATATTTAACAAGTACAAGATCATTGAGAGGTGAAGAAAATAAATTATTTATATCTTGCAAAAAACCGCATAAAACGGTGACCTCTTAAACGTTAAGCCGATGGATAAAATCGGTACTGAAAGACAGCGGGATAGACACAGACATATTCACAGCTCATAGCACGCGGCACACGTCAACGTCAGCCGCAAAGAGGTGTGGCATAACATTGACCTCATAAGAAGCACAGCAGGATGGACTGCGAATTCAGCAACTTTCGCAAAATTTTATGACCGAAAAATTGTACATGACAAAAAGCTGTTTGCCAATGCGGTTCTATGAAAATAAATCATCTATGTAAAAAATCATATTAATAATAATAATTCCCATCCAACATAGAAATATTAGAGAACTCTGCCGTATAAGCTTTAAACATCTACCAAGTGATCAGAGGAGGAGGCGCAAAATACAATTTAACGATTAAACGAACTTACCTTAAGTGAAGTTCTATCGTAATTGTATGAAGCGCCTCCTCCGAATGATCACTCCCACCCAAAATCCCTTACTATCCTGGAAGAATAGTCCCAGAAAGATATACGGCAGGACTTTAAAACTAATGCGTCACCGATCGAACGCCACGTAATATGGAATGGTGGAGCTGCGGTCGAAAAGTTTTCTGTAAACATGTGGAGGAAACTGCACAAAGTAGTGGTACTACCAAATGATCATTCGGAGGAGGCGCTTCATACAATTACGATAGAACTTCACTTAAGGTAAGTTCGTTTAATCGTTAAATTTTTTCCTCCTTCTCAGCTGTGATTGTTCGTTGTTTAGAAATTTTTAAATTAACTAGTGCAAGAATTTTTTTCTTATTCTTATCTCTATATCGCTGACTATTAATTTTATTTTGGAGTTTCCTTCCTTTGGAGAGCACACGAGTACATTTGGTTGCTTAAAACTTTGATTGGTCTTGATTTACCAAGAATTCTTTGATACAATTAAGTAATCTGAACATTCCACTAGTCCGGCACTAGTATATCTACTAATTTCTGACATTCGTCAAAAGTACTTACTCTTGTACTGCACACTGATTATAGGGGTTGATATTTCCTTAGAGGCGCTGCGTTCTGTCAACACTGCCAAACAGTTTCCAATAATCCGGCACTAGTACATTCACTATTACATCCGGTAAAAGTACTTACTCTTGTACTGCACACTAATTCTACGGGTTGATATTTACTTAGAAACTCCACGTTCTGTCAACACTGCCAAAAACTTTGACTTTTAAGTTTGACGTTCAGAGCCAACTTTAAACATATGCGAATAGATGTGTTCTTTTGAATAGATCTTTGAGTAATATACATTTTGTATATAGAGCATTTATATGCATTTTATGAGCATTTATGAGCATTTAACATATACACACATATATTTTGTAATAGCTGCCTATTGATGACGATGACGCAAATCTATGAGTTTACCCCCTACCCAAATGTCATTCAGCGCCGCTATAGAAGTTTTCACTTTAAAAATATTTGTAAAAATACAATGATTTAAACATGATGGTTTTAATTAATTTAAATTTTTATTTAAAAAAAATATGATTTTCTTTCAAGGTCATATTTTTTTTTCGAGTGAATATTTTGCGAATAGGCTGCAATAGATTCGGATCACTTATTAAAATGTGATATTTCTCACATGAATTTGTCAAATTATTGTTTACGTATAGATTTTAAAGTTTAATGTTCAACTGCGTTTTTTCAGTTCATATTTTATTGATACTAGAAAAAACACTTTCTGTTGCTGCATTTGTTCCTGGAAGGGAGAGCGCGTATTACAATATAATTTTCAAAATATGTTGATAAGGATTATTATTCTGCTTTAAATGAAGCAATAACATCGTCCATTTTTTTCTGTTTCCGCATTTGCAGACAACAAACATTTAATTTTTTCATCAGTTACGTATCTTTTTACCAATAACACCTCAACAAAAAGATCATTTTCGCAAATATTATTTTCCGGAAAATGATAAATGTTACTATTCAAAAGATTTTTTCCACATATTCCCATAAAATCTCCTTTTTTGAATGTCACTCAATGAAAATTTCAGAACAAGGTGCCATTAAATGACCGGATTTTCTGAAAGAAGTCAGAAATTTTTAAAATATCTGCTTGGAATATCTTGAAATGAACGGTTCAATTCCAGGCTATTCAAAATTAAAAAATAAGCCTATTATATAGAATTTTTTTCCATTAATTTAGCATTATTAGATATTAAAGGTATCGGTCTATAGTTTATAGGATAGTGTTTATCTCCTGCTTTTAGTACCGGAATAATTTCAGCTGACTTAGTAAGATACTGTGTGGATTCTTCTTAACTGTGTTTTTAGGGTTCCGTTGTTATCAACAACGAACCCTTATAGTTTCGATATGTCCGTCCGTCCGTCCGTCCGTCCGCAGTTTAGCTCAGAGACTATGAGAAATATAAAGCTGTAATTTGGAATGGATATACAGATTAGTCACGCCGACAAAGTGGTAAAATAAAATCTTGAAAAAAAAATTTTTTAGGGTACCTCCTTTACCCTAAAGGAGTGGTTACGTTTTTTTTTCTCGTCTACGAAATGGTGTAGGGTATCGTTGGATAGGTCTCTCAAAAATATTATAGGTTCGTGAAAATAATATTTTGATTAAGAGATCCGTTTGTGAAATATTAAGCTTTAAAGTGCTAATTTTTGTTAGAGACAAGTGTCCCCCACTCCCAGCTAAATGGCTGTTTCTGGATATGTGAAAAAATTCACAATAGTAGCATATACAACGAATTTAAAAGGAAAAGTATCACGGATAAGTAGGCTTAATTAGTTTACGAGTAATAGTCAACCAACTTATAAAATGTAACAAATCGAGCGGCAGCCGCGTCATTTAAACAATATATTATTGGTTATGTTGAACGTCAAACTCGAAAACATCAATGTCAGCTGACTAAGTTTGTTATGAAATTTGTTAGACATTTGAGTCTTAAGTGATAAAAGTAAGAATGGCATCTACGGAACCCTACATTGCGCGTGGCCCGACACGCACTTAGCCGTTTTTATTATTAAAATTGTTTGATCAATTTTAGACGCCGTCAACTCCAATATTACTAAAATAATTAGGTTATTTACAATTTGTTCTTTATCACCATTATACATTATATAATCTATCTCATGTCTTTTTCTTTTCATTTTGTCCCATTTTATCTTTGTCCTGTCCTTACATTTTTGACCTCTTTGCTAAGAAATAATTGGTTAGCTCGTTTTATAATTTTATGAAGAATCTTACAATACTTATTATATTCTTCTTTTAATTGTTCGTTTTTCTATTTTTGGACCAGGCTATATATAATAATTCCTTTGTATCACATGAATTAATTATGCCTCTAGTTATCCAATTTTTCCGTGGTGGAGACTAATTTTAATTTTTATTCTCCGCGTGCTATATGCTTTATTTATTAATATTTTTATTCTGACAATTAGAAGATTCACAGCCTCGTTGGGTTCTTGTATATCTAACAGATCATTCCAATCAGTTTTAGAACCTAAATTGCGTAATTTATTATAATTTATACTAGGAAAATTTACTGATTTTTTTCTTTGTTGATCTAATTTTAGTGTCAAGAATAATACAAAATGATCAGTGAAAGTATTAGTAAAGATGTACGACTTCAAATTCCTAATATTATATTTCACAAACATATTATCGATACACGTGCCACCATCATCTTTGGGACTAAGTCTAGTGACACTCTTAAAATATGGTATGTAACTCGCGTTCAAAAAGTTTTGAAGAAACTCTTCAGTTACACAATTTGATGCCAACAGATCAATATTAAAGTCACCAGCAATTATGTGATTTCTATATTCCCTGTTCTCTTCTATGTATCTTTTGGCCGCCATATCAAAAACTTCTGCATCTATACCATGACTCCTGTATATGCCAGTAATTTTGATTGCCTCATCGAACTTTATATTATTTATTATTGCCGTAGTATATATTTATTACACCCATCATTTTCAATAATAACAGAATGATTAATAGACGCCTTAATGTACATCTCGACACCATCGGTTTTGTTCACTCGACTGTCATTATAATTTATACAGTACTTTTTAAAATTAAAAAGTTTATAGCATGGTAAATACCAAGTTTCTGTACAAATAATCACATCAGGTTTAACTACCAATCTACTTATAAAACATTATAATTGCTCAAAATTTGCATTTAAACTTACACTCACACTCACTTACACTCACATTTAGATTTAGTATTAATAAGTTTTCATAAAAAAACTGCGTATTCAAATCATCAAAATTAGATAACAAAAAGACGAAATTACTATGTTTTTTACAACAAAAAAAACTTTATTTGTTTCCACAAACAGTTCACGACTTAAGTTTCGACTTATTAGGGTCATTGTCAAGTGAGTACAATCTAAAGAAAAATTGCATTTATACACACAGATTCTACGGAACAGTGAGTGAAAAAATACATCCAATTATCTCTAATTTACATGGAGAAGTGTTGATTTGAATTGCGGTAAAACCTTTTGCTCGTTCAATAGTTGAAGGAGAGGATTACCTTGTGTTTTGTGAATTTCGGCCGCTTCTAACAGATTAAGCTTGATACCTTTGGTACAGTTGTGTAACATTTTTAATTTATTAATTTCGGAGAACTTGTGTTTACAATTTTTAACATGATTGGCAAATGAACTTGTATCGTAATTTAATCTATACACTTTAAAATGTTCGTTGTAGCGCGTTTCAAAACTTCGACCCGTTTGGCCTATATATATATATATACGCTATTGCATTCGGAACAAGAGATTTCATTAACCCCGGATTTCTTTAGGGGATTCATTTTATCTTTAGCATTAAATAATATTTTTGATAATTTGCAACTTGGTCTAAATGCGATTTGTTGATTTTGTTTTCGAAGAATGTGCGCTTTGGTTTCTGTGGTTTTTCCAAAATATGTTAATGTTGTGAATGGATCTTTATTTAAATTTGAAACTTTAGGGTAAATGTGAGCAATTGTGTTTTGGTAACGTTTCTTATTGATAATATTTTGTATAAGACTGACTGGGAAGTCATTCCTACTTCCTATGGATATAATTTCATTCAGTTCTGTATTAAGATTTGGATGAGCCAATGGAATTGAAAACGCTATATGTTCCATAGACTGATACCTTATGTCACATAAGTCACATAACAATCCCTTGTCACATAAGTTAGCAGCTTATCAGTCTATGGCACATAGAGCGTTTTCAATTCCATTGTCACATCCAAATCTTAACACAGAACTGAATGAAATTATATCCATAGGAAGTAGGAATGGCTTCCCAGTCAGTCTTATACAAAATATTATCAATAAGAAACGTTACCAAAACACAATTGCTCACATTTACCCTAAAGTTTCAAATTTAAATAACGATTCATTCACAACATTAACATATTTTGGAAAATTCACAGAAACTATAGCGCACATTCTTCGAAAACAAAATCAACAAATCGCATTTAGACCAAGTTGCAAATAATCAAATATATTATTTAATGCTAAAGATAAAAGTAATCCCCTAAAGAAATCCGGGGTTTATGAAATCTCTTGTTCCGAAAGCAAAAACTAAATTTTTCATAAAAACAAGAAAACTTATTAGTTAACCTGAAGAGTTACACATCTTGTCGTCAGTTCGACATTCCCCAGTTTCCTCCGCAGATTCTTCTGAAGAATTTTCGTCGTTTTCATTAATGGACTCGGCGGAAACAAGTTTGCATTGCTTCTTTGCTGTGCATCACTGATCCTTTTCTTGGTTTTTATAGTATTTCATAGTTGAGGTAGTTGACGTGGCAGCATTGTATACTTTGACATCCACCATAGTTAGCCTCAATAAATGCTTAATCGAAATAGAGCTCTTTCCTTGTAGGAATTCGCTATTTTGTAAAGCGTTTATAGCTTCTTCTACAAAGGCGATTTCGGATTTTGTGATATCCACTGTTTCTTTGACAAACCGTATCCTCATTGGTTTCAAGAGTGAGTTGGATTTTTCCAAACAACTTTTTTGTTTATCCTACAAAGCAATTGCAGTGGAACAAAGCAACTTTGAAAAATATTGCTGTCTGTGGAATCTTCTTCCTGCATCTTATGTTTATATTGTGTTTGTTGCGATCCGTACAACCCCATTTCGAAATTAGCGTCAATGATTTACGCTCTTGTATATTCAATGTCATCAATACATCCTCCAAATATGTAGCCAAACGTTTTGCTGTGTGGTCCAATAAATGCTGCAAGTTAATTTCAGCACAACTTTCAGTAACCCGATAGGCTTCTTTTCCTGATGAGCAAGTATTTTTTGCTTGCTGTTGGGTAATCTTGAGCTTTCTGCGGAGGATTTGTTATATCTTTCAGAATTTTCGATGCAATTCTTTCTCCAGAACTTTGAAGAGATGATTGTGCAGCTCGCATTAACACATCTTTCTCGACAATACTGCGCACTTCAATTGTTTTTCTGCGTTTGCTCCTTTCACTTGATGCTTCAAACGATTTTGTTGGTAGGCCACTAGAACGTCGTTTAACCCTCGGTATTTCGAATGTTCCTTGTAACCAGTTGTCATTGTTTTTATAGAAAACTTCTGATTTTTTATGCGCTAGAGTCCATCTTTTTTTAAATCGGTACTTTAAATGGGAGAATTTAACTTCCTTCATTTGGCTTTCACAATATCCATCTTTCGATAAAATATATGTCTGAAGGTAGCTCAACTTTTCGTCAAAATTTGGTAAATCTTGTTCCTGCATTTTGTCAAAAAGAAATCTACTCGCGTTGCTACTTGAGCGCCCGAGGTACCTTCGGATACTGGAACGAAACACAAACTATCGATAAAAACATCGTTTCCACGGGAGTCCGCGGCTAATTTTGGTGTTTTTAGTTAGTACACATACTATTTATTCTATTATAACTTAAAAAACTACGGGGACGCACGCGGAAGTATAACAAAAACATTTTTGAAAATCAATCATGGAGTTTTTTTTCATTAATTTCGATTACCATTTTGTATCCTTAAAATTATTACTAATTATTCGATAAATTTACATAAAATCGATAAATACATATGTGGTATTACCTGGTATATTAGAATCCATCACAATTTTTGTCAAAACAAACTCCAAAAAAATGAATTTTTTTTTTCAAGAACTGTATTTTTGAGGAGGCCGAGAACTAATGACACACTTACAACAGAGATCGAATTACGACTAATACTACGGTGCGTACTTAAACAAGTGATTAAAAAGAAGTGTTGTATATTGTTCTATGTCTATTTAACATTATCAGGATATACTTTTTCTTCACCTGGAACAAATTCTAGGAAATCGATTTTTGGCCGCCTAAATAGCGTAAATTGCGTGCATCGTTTATATCAAAATTAGAATACTCGTCTCTAAAATTTAGTTCCAAATTATCAACCACTACCGTATGAACTGAGGAATAACTGATTCCATAGGGTAATCGGTTTCATCTAGATTTTTTTGATCTATTAATACAAATACTCACAGACCATAGTATCAGTTGCTTTATGATAACTACACTTATTTTTACCATACTTTTCATTGTAGAATGAACAATCTGTACACTTCATTTCTTTACCTTTACACATCTTAGCTTCATGATTTGCAGCACAAATTACACACTTGACTTAATTTGCACATTTCTTGTGACAATGATTCGCTCTACCACACTTAAAACACAACTTAACAATTATCACATCATATTCCGTGCAACGCTGATGACCAATATATAAATTAAAGTCATTATATCTTAGGCTCATATATAATTCAGGTGCCATCTCTAGAATTAACACACGTCTAACCATTCTATTTTTATAATCGGCAATAATATTGCAACCTCCGTCGAAATTCAGAAAATTACGATTGTATATGTTCGCATATAATTCTTCTTTACTTAATTCAGAGTCTACATCAATAACCTTAATTTTGGGTAAATTCAGTCGTAAATTTTAATTACAATATTTTTCTATAATTTTTGTTTTGAACTGATTCGTTCTGAATAATGAAGTTTTACTTTTGTACATTAAAAATTATGTTATAGATAAAAAACACAAACATGATAGTGAACCTAGGAACCTGATAGGGCGTGGTATGATTCTGCCTCAATAGTATCTTATTCAGTTACATTCGTAAAGCCCCTGAAGAGTACCCGACTAGATTGCTCTATTGAAAAGGTCCTTATGCGGTAAGCCAGATCATGTGTATAGTAGGACACGGTTTCCATCGGCCCGATGGGATTTATATCAGGCAACCTAGTATATGCCCGAATCGGGTGCATAAACTAGTGCCCTACTATCTACGCGATCGGGTCCACCGCAGAGGAGCCTTCCTCAAACCGCATTACATTTGGTATCGGGAACCCGGAAGGGTCATTTCGAAGGAACCCGATTCTAATGGGACATAATCTTACCACGCCCGACCAAGTTCCCGGTTTCATTTGTACCAGGGATGTTATTCCCAGATTTAAAAATGAGAAAACATGAAAGAACAAAGAAAATACCAATATCAAACAATAACCTAGAAGACGCGAAGTTAGAAGACCTCCAAGAAATTAAAAATCAAATTCTGAAGAACTCATTGTGGTTACCAAACGAAGAAAGGAGTACCCCGAATTTTTGGACAATCTTTTTATATAATTACATTTTATATAATTTACAATAAAATAAATCTGTAACATCAAGAATCCAGAAAATGGAGGTAGCATTTCAATACACAAAAAATGTTTATAACAAGCAATGCCTGTCATGGAATAGTAAAATTCGTCATTATTTAACAGTGATTAAACCGAAAACTCTTTATGCTTCAGAAACGCTAAATTTACAAATTAAAACATTAAAGGAACAATTAAATATTAAGGAAAGGAAAATTATGAGGGAGATCTTTGGGCCCAGAATTAAGAATGGCATACACTATCCCAAACCCAATTCTGAAATATATAGAAAAAAATTAAAAATTACCGATGCCATGAGAATGAGACGAATTCAATTTTTGGGTCATTTGAAAAGAATGAATCATACGAGGCTTACTTACCGAATCCACAAATTTCTACAGAACAAACGTACAAGACCAAAGTGGTACAAACAAGTGGAAAGGGACCTAGTGGAGATGGGATCGCCAGATCTCATAAATAGAAATGTGATCAGGAATATTGTTCATACAAGGGGATTTGAGGAAGATCTGAAGAAACCAACACGACGTGCATGGTCGGAGGAACAGAAAGTACAACATTCCATGAAGATGAAAAGCTATTGGGCAAGGAGGAAGGCTCAGCATACATTGATTCCGCGTGGTCCTAAGTGACCCATCCGCGAGAAGAAGAAGAATTACATTTTAATTATAATGATATCATATTTTACTTTCAAGAAGATCAGGCCAAGAATTCAGAAAATGAAGATATCGCAACCGGATACTATGGAAATGCCCAATGTTCGACTTCCTCATTCCACCTCGTAGTCGAATTTTCAAGGGGAGGTGTTATTTGACCACCTACAAGGGATCTTGCAACCCTAGCAATAGATTAAGTTATTTTTCATTTATTATTCTACGAAATGCAATAAGACATGTAAACTTCAGCAGGTAATAGTTAGGTTAATTTATATATACATTTTAATTTTATAAAAGAAAAAAAAATAAAACGTTTTATTCTATTTTAGTAAAACAAAAAATAATTAAAACATTATATAATACTTTAAAGTTCAGGTTTTGTCTGGTCTTGTCTGTCCTTGTCTGGTCTTGTCTGGTCTTGTGTGGTCTTGTCTGGTCTTGTCTGGTCTTATCTGATCATGTCTGCTCTTGCCTGGTATCTGGTCTTGTCTGCTCTTTTCTACACTTCTCCAATCTTGCCTGGTCTTAGCTGGTCCTGTCTGGTCTTGTCTGATCTTGTCTGGTATCCTTTGGTATCCTCTGGCCTTGCTTAGTCTTGTCTGATCTTGTCTATTCTCGTGAAGTCTGGTCAAGCTATGCCAAGACTAGTCCATTGTTCTCCAGTCTAGGCCATTCTTGTTCAGTCTTCTCTAGTTTTGTCTAGTCTTGCCCTGTTTTGTCCAGTCTTGTGCAGACTTGTCTAATCTTATCTATTCCTCTTTACTCTTTTCTGGACTTGTTTAGCCTTTTCTTGTCTTGTCTGATTGTAGAAACTTGTTTGGTCTGTCAGTTTGTTGAAAACATGTTAGTCCCCTATTCTGTTCGTAAGCATACTTTTTAAATGGTTTACGATTATGTTATTAGAGTGGAAACAAGAAACATAATTAAGGAGAAATATTGCATAGCATTTTCTTTCAATTGACAGTGACATCTTGTTTCAGTTGAGTATTTAAATTAACTTTTCAGTTATTAAAGATTATGTAATTCTGATTAATTATAATTATAAGTAAGCTATTATAAATCTAAGTAAGTTATCAAAAAGTAACAATGTTACCAAGATCAAGAAGAATCTTTATATAATCAATAATACATTTATGTGGATTAATCCATTTCAATTTATTAAAATTGAAACAATAAACATAATATACAATAAACATGGAATTGCAGGTTTTATGTAGTAATAAAACTCGTTTAAATTTGTTATTTGAATTTACTTGCATGTTAGCAAATGATTAATTACTATTTATAGTAAATTAGTTTTGAAAATCTTACCTTGATCGAGAAGAATCCCTTGCACTTCACCACACTACAGCACACACACTACTGACCTAATTTTCTCTCCGTCCACAAAAAATTGAATGCATTTAATTCCACTCGGTTTTTTATCATCCCCACCGATTCCGAGAATTTAAAATGTTTTTTTGCCGTGTAGACTCACAAAAACTACCGAATAGAACGCCCGAACCAAATTTATTTAAACACATCGTTGCATTTCGTTTACATGTATTTTCTATGTTATTTTCTTTTTCATGTTTACATGTTATTTTTAAATATAAATGTTTTTCATTTTATTTTCTTAATGCGATAGTGTTTGTGTCTACATAAACGTAATTGCTTATTATAATATTCCCGCTTGCTGAAGATTACAAACTGAGATGTTTTATTTCGCAAATGCGACTGGATTTTCATTGCAGTCCATAAAAACTTGCTTCGGTTTGGATAGTGATGAACAATTTCAGTGATTTAATTCAAGTGCTCGAGAATATCCCAATATTTCTCTGCTGTGCTTCAATCAAGATAATTGCTAATATGTTTGCAAATCTATACTAAATTTAAGGTTTATTTACTTTGTTGAACAAAAAAAAAACAACAATTTCGGAATTATAATAATATATTGTATTATTGAAAATTAAAAAATTATAAAAAATATAAACAATTTATAAAAAAATAGACATTGAAGATTAGATCGACAAGACTAGACAGACAAAACCAGAAGTTTGTAACTAAACAGATAAGGCTAAACAAGACAAGCCTAGACATGACTAGACACGACTGGACAAGACTGGACAAGACTGGACAAGACTGGACAAGACTGGGCAAGACTGGACAAGACTGGAAAATACTAGACAAGACTGGAAAAGACTGGAAAAGACTGGACAAGTCTAGACAAGACTGGACAAGACTGGATAAGACTGGACAAGACTGGACAAGACTGGACAAGACTGGACAAGACTGGACAAGACTGGAGAAGACTGGACAAGACTAGACAAGACTAGACAAAAAAAGGCTGGACTCGACAAGACTAGAAAAGTCCAGAAAAGACCAGACAAGACCCAACAAGACCATACAAGAGCAGACAAGGCCAGACAAGACCAGATAAAACCAGGCAAGACAAGACAAGACAAGACCGGCAAGACCAGACTAGACCAGACAAAAGCAGACAATCCGAGAGAAGACCAGGGAAGTCTTGACAAGACCAGACAAGACCAGACAAGCCCAGGCAAAAGCATACAAGACCCGACAGAAGCACACAAAACCAGACAAGACCAGGCAACATTTTCTGCTGCTGAATAATTGTTAGACTGATCTTCGACCAGGGTTTCATTACCAGATACGGAAGAATCAAGCCATGCACACTGTCACAGTGTAGAGACTGGTGGACTTACAAGGTTATCGTACTCAACATTTTTCATATTGGAGTAACGATGTTTTCTTGTAATTTTTCCATCTACTGCAGAATTTTTATGGAGCTACGAGAATTTAGCATGGCAGAGATCAGACTCTGGGTAATATATGGTATAACGATCTCACTTTATGATTTCTTAGGAGTTATGAGGTTTTCTTGTGTCGCCGACGATAGGCTAGATCAGTGGTGCGCAAACCGTGGGTCGACCCCTCGGGGGGTAGCGATAGAATTTTTCGGGGTAGCCTAATTCAAATAAAAAATGTATTTACCAGTAAAATATTGAAATTAAATTATATTATTCACAAAAATAGAACTACATATTTTACGAAAACAATTGTGTTTTAATACCAAATCAGAACCGTAGCAATGTTTTTGGCGCCGTTGGGAAATATTTAAAGTAGATTTATAAATTAAGTTAACCAGATCCACAGATGTTATTTAGGAATTGCTTTTATTACGAGTCATTTCTGAATCACAAATTCAAATTTAAAAAAAAACTACAATTGCACGGCCTCGGGACAGAAGGTAACAAGTCAATTTATTACATTTTGCACAGATGTTATTTTAATGGTTGTGACTTGTTACTTTTCAAATGACTCTGATAATTCAAACTTGCTGACGTCGTCAATGACTTGTTTCAATTTGACACACAGCTAGATACTTACAAAATAAGTGTATATCAGTTAAAAAAAAATATAAAAAATTGACTTGTTAGCTTCTGCCCAGAGGCCGTCCAATTATTATATTACCATGTCAAATTTACCATGTCGTTTATTACCATTAATTAATTAAATTTGTGTATTCGCGATTTCCACACATCACATAATCTCAAAACTATCTCGCCGAAAATTTGACCTTGACAGCTCCGAATTTCAGTTTCATCTTGAAAAAATTAACTCATAACAGCACTCGGCGAGCCACAACAGCACGCATATGAGTGCTGTTATGAGTCCATTACAGACGCAAAATATAAAAAATCCAATACAAAAGTCTCCCGTGTTTGCTCTACAACTTGAAGAAACTACTAACATTACTAAAATGTCCCAATTAATTGTTTATGTGAGATACGTTTTTGAAGAGAACATATCGGAAGATTTTTTATGTTGAAAAAAGTTAGAAGGAAGGAAAAAAGGAGAGAATATATTTGAAATTATTAATTGATATTTTGAGGAAAATGACCGAACCCACTGCGTTGCGCTTTGCATTGATGGTAATAAAGGACTAAGAGGGTTAATTAAGAAAATTGCTCCCTATATAGTATTATATATATATATATATATATATATATATATATATATATATATATATATATATATATATATTAGGGTGGGCCAAAAAAAACTTTTAATTTTTTTTTTTTTAGCTACTACGAAAATATCTTCCATGATGACGAAAAAAAAATTCTGGTAAAGTTTCAGCCCTTAATATTAATATTTAGAGGTGGCTCATTGTGATTTTTGATTTCCCATTTAAATAACATAAGATTTTTTTTTGTTTTTGTTTCGATTTTTAATGCACTCGAACGAATAAATGTTTCGTGGAAATAAATACATATTCTTGTAGGAAATTTAACGATCTACAAAAAAAGTCTAAAATGATTTTTTGCTAAGTTGACTCGTTTAAAAGTTATTCGAGGTTAAAATCCAACCTCAAATAGTTGAGGATAACTTTTACAATTTCTTATACTCTATCACAAAATAATGACTCAAAAACATAAAATAGCTTAGACAAAATCAAACTAAACTAAGTGCAAATAAAGAACTTATTGATTTTTCAGGGAATGATGCTCTCAGGTAAAGTACAGTTCCGAGTGTTTTTATTTTAATTAGGTATGAAAATATCGATTTTTCTTACGATTATCGATTATTTGTAAAAATTTTATTGTTTTATCAAAAAACTCGATAAGATTTAAGAAAACTAAGCTATTTTATGTTTTTGAGTCAATATTTTGTGATAGAGTATAAGAAATTGTAAAAGTTATCCGTTATCCTCAACTATTTGAGGTTGGACTTTAACCTCGAATAACTTTTAAACGAGTCAACTTAGCAAAAAATCATTTCAGACTTTTTTTGTAGATCGTTAAATTTCCTACAAGAATATGTATTTATTTCCACGAGGCATTTATTCGTTCGAATGCATTAAAAATCCACACAAAAACAAAATAACTTCTTATGTTATTTAAATGGGAAATCAAAAATCACAATGAGCCACCTCTTAATATTAATATTAAGGGCTGAAACTTTACTAGAATTTTTTTTTCGTCATCTTGGACGATATTTTCGTAGTAGCTAAAAAAAAAAAAATTAAAAGTTTTTTTTGGCCCACCCTAATATATATATATACTCCCCATATAGTATCAACCATTGCATTATATATAGGGTAGCTCTAGTTTCAAAAGATATTGATGAAGTATTGCACAAGATATGGTCATTACTGCAATTATTAGATTAAGTCTAAACAGTCTAAACCAGGGGTTCTCAAAGTTTGTCTTAGGCGGGTCAATTTAATATTACTGAATTTTTTGGCTGGCCAAAAAAAACGGAATAAAAAAAACAATAACCACAATTTTTTTTTTAATATATTTAACTATTTCTTATTATTTTTACTAGTATACTAAATTTAATATAAATATAAATTTTTAATTAAGTATACAGGGTGGGGCACATAAAGTGTTACAGAGCAATAACAAACAATTTATTAATAATATCCAAAAATGTTTCATAATAAAGTTTAAGTGTTCGAGAAGACCGTCATACTGGGCCACACTATTTTTTTATCGGTGGAGGCGCTGAAGCTACGTCAAGGTCAACTCTACTTTTTTAAATGGAATCATGTTTTTCTTTTCGATAATATTATTGCCGATTTTAAGACAAATTCAACGACCTGCAACACAAGGTCATTCTAGTAATGCAAAGTATGAAAATAGTCGAAAATATCGAAAAATAAAGGAATAAACACTTTCAAAGGATCGACTAACCTTGGTTTCGGTCTACCTACAGAAGATGCTCGAACTGGTAACATTCGACTTGTAAACACTTGTTAATCCGCTGGTGAAAAGACCGTCTAACTTCAGTCAGCATTTGTGGCATTCAGTCGTAATTTCGATACAAGCGCGGCGGATTCTTTCCTTCATGTCATCAGTCGTGGTAGGTGCTACCGCCATTACGCGATCTTTGATAAACCCCCATAAAAAGTAATCGGGTGATGTTAGATCTGGCGAACGAGGTGGCCAAGCTACAGGACCGCCTCGTCCTATCCACTTTTCACCAAAAATCTCATTCATCACTTGTCTTGAACACAGAGCATAATGGGGTGGTGCACCGTCGTGTTGCATCCACATGTTCATGCGAACATACAAAGGCACGTCTTCTAGTAATTCAGGCAGTACGTTTTGCAGAAAGTTTGCTTAAACTTACCCAGTAAAACAACCTTCAAAAAAATATGGACCAATGACGTGATGGCTGACAATGCAGCACCACCAATTAATGGACCACGGATGTTGAAATGGGATAACTCTCATCCATCGCGGATTCTCATTTGCCCAGTAATGCATGTTTGCCCATCCATATACCCGTATTTCTAAAGTTAGATTCGTCAGAAAAAAGCACGTGACTCAAAAATGAAACATCTGTACGCATTTTTCTACGAATCCAATTACAGAAATTAACGCGATTTAGGAAGTCATTGCCGTACAATTCCTGGTGTAATGACATACGATACGGAAGGAACTTGTGTTTATGAAAGATCCTTAACACAGATCGCCGACTAATTCCACTCTCTCTTTCCATTTGTCTGCTGCTGGAATGTGGATTTAGTGCAACAAAAGCTAACATAGCAGCCGCATAATTTTCATTAGTAATCGGTGGACGTTTCACTCGTGTTTGATTCACTGTACCGAAGCGACAGAAATTGTCAGCTAAACGCTTAAAAGCCATGTTCGATTTTTGTCGCCTATCCGGATAACGAGCCGCATAAAAATCTCGGACGTTTCTGTAATTTTTACGGCATTCGCCCAACACTATCAACATATCAAAAGGTTCTTGAAATTCGTTCATTTTCGCGATTCAATGTTCTCACATGGTAAACCGTGACTAACTGATATGTCAACAGAAAACCAAGGTTAGTCGATCCTTTGAAAGTGATTATTCCGATATTTTTCGCTATTTCCGACTATTTTCATACTTTGCATGACCAGAATGACCTTGTGTTGCAGGTCGTTGAATTCGTCTTAAAATAGGCAATAATATTATCGTAAAGAAATACATGATTCCATTTAAAAAAGTGGATTTGACCTTGACGTAGCTTCAGCGCCTTCACCGATAAAAAAATAGTGTGGCCCAGTATGACGGCCTTCTCGAACACTTAAACTTTAATATGAAACATTTTTTGATATTATTAATAAATTGTGTGTTATTGCTCTGTAACACTTTATGTGCTTTTTAATTCTTATGTGCCTTTTTCATTCGTTCCTTTGACCTTGTGTTGCAGGTCGTTGAATTCGTCTTAAAATCGGCAATAATATTATCGAAAAAAAATACATGATACCATTTTTTTTATTTTTTAAAGTGGTTCGGGGGAAGCTCTCACTAATCCCCCTATTCCACCTTGGCTTTAGTATGCGCCACCTTGGTATCGCATATTTAGCATTCATTCAGGGTGGGCAGCCCGGACGGTTTACTGAAAAACCGCCCTAGTTGTTGTCTCCCCGACCAGGAATCGAACCCGGGTCTCCCGCATTGAAAGGCGGGTATGTTGTCAACTACACCACCGAGGAGGACTATACATGATTCAATTTAAAAAAGTGGAGGTGACCTAGAGGTAGCTTCAGCACCTCCACCGATAAAAAAAATAGAGTGGTCCAGTATGACGGCCCTCTCGATCCCTAAAACATTTGTCTAAAACTTTTTTAAATATAATCAATAGTTTGACTGTTATTGCTCTGTAACACTTTATGTGCCCCACCCTGTATATTTATTAAAACAAAAAAAGTTGCTAAAAAACATCACGTGATTAATCCGTCGAACGTATTCTTAATACTGCTTGTAAATGATTTTCACTCAATTTTGATCTTAATTTCGACTTATTTATGCTCATAATTGTTTATTTTATTTATATTATTGCACATAAAGTTTTTTCGAAAATATATGTGCCCCCAAATAATGAAAACATTTGTTGAGCATGTTTTCGTATTTTCGGATAATTCACCCATGAATCCTCTAAAAAATCAATTAAGGAATTGTTTCGATAAGAATTCTTAGCATCGATATTTTCCTGTAACTCTATCAATTCAAATTGCATTTCTTAAATAGTTAGCAGTTAGTAGTGTATGTATTTGAGACTAATTTAAGTATGTATTTGAGACTAAAATTTTGCGTAAAATTTTTATTTCAAAAGGCTATAACTTTCTTATTGATAGGAATTTTTCAAAATTTTCTTCAAAGAACTGTTGCACAAGTAAGTCACCTCATAAAATATTTCAACAAAATTTAATTTTCTTTTTACACATAGGCATAATAATCATATTAAAGATCAACAAATATTCACATTTACTCACTTCTTAAACGCGGAACGTCAAAGTGTATTATTTTCCAAAATTTTCCAACATAATTTCCACCATCTATTAGGCCACAATATTACCTTCATTTGTCAAGAAGGAATTTTTCCAAAATTCCTAATAATAAGCGCACAGCGATTATTTAAAAAGTGCATTCCATGCAATTGCCATTTAATAGAAAAATCCAAAGAAGTAGTAATTTTCAACATTTCTCAATTTTTCTTTCAAATATTACTAGAGAATGAATGTACCTAACAACAAAATAAAACATTTTTCGAAATATAAAAAAACAATTGAATAACGACCAAACTTAAAATGCAGCTGCTCCACGTAGCACCGTTTCATAGCCAGAACGTCAAATTGCAGTAAATTTTAACTTTTCTCAAATTTTCTTTCATGCATCACTAGTGACTAAATGTACCTAGACATGTGTAAAAGCTTTTGCAAAAATTCGCAAAAGTAAATGTATTCCACCCCACTTTCGTTCGCTGGGCACTGTTTTATTGCTGGACCGTCAAATTGCTCTAAATTTTAACTTTTCTAACATTTTCTTTCATTTCTTACTAGGGTATGAATATATCTACTTAACTATATAAGTATTTAAAAAAAATCGCAAAATAATTGCATTTGACGATGACTTAAAATGCACTCACTCGACGCAGCACTGTTTTATTGCTCGACCGTCAAATTGCTCTAATTTTTAACTTTTCTCACATTTTCTTTCTTTTCCTATTAGGGGATGAATATATCTACTTAACTGTATCCACTGAGTCCAGATTGGCGCTTCTTAGTGCCTTAACGTTTTGTATTTCCTTTGCGTGAAATGGCCACATGATCTATCTGGAATTCACCCAGGTGGGTATTAGGTGAAATCCAAGTCTTCTGCTTCCTTGGCAAGTGTTTGAAGGGTGTAGACCCTATGATCAACCCAAAAGTCCTACACAGATCTACCAATCGTTTTCCGTTGCGGTTGGTTCGCTTATGCGCCGGATAATTACCCAATATATTTCTGTTTTTTTTCTCTCTTACCAATTGAGCATTGAAGTCACCAAGCAGTATGACGGTGTGTCTCTCTGGAAGTTTAGAGATAATATCTTCTAAGTCTTCCCAGAATTTATCAGTTCTGTCTGGATTGCGTTTGTTGTCCTGGTTGATTGGGGCATGTACATTGACTATACTGTAGCCCTTGTTTGCGTATTTGAGAGAGAGGATGGATACACGACTACTCGGGGAGGTAAAGTCGGTAACTGAATCCAGTATCCTGTGACTGATTATAAATCCTGTACCTAAGTGGGGTACGTTCTTCATTACCCGCTGACCCACTTTTCCTTTGAGGATTCTGTAGCCTTGGGACTCGATGGCATGTTCGTCTGTAAATCTTGTTTCCTTTACTGCTGTCAGTATTATGTTGTGTCGTATTAGTGAATCAGTCAAATGTTTCAATTTACCCACTTTTAGCAGTGAGTTGGCATTAAATGTTGTGAAGAAGCTTTGCCGTCTTGGTCTGAGTTTAAGTCCGGTGATTTCAGGATGCTCCGACTCATCCTTAAAGCATGTTGGTGCGGACTCCCAGAATCCGAAGGTCCGCTAACGTCTCCATAGGCGACGGTGGATTGGTTACCGCCTGGTGTAGTGCATTTAACGAGATTTTCCTTCATGCTCAGTTGAAGAATATTCTTCATGGGACAGCGGCCAGCCACTGTCCAAGATACTACCCAAGTTGTTAGCTTGGGAGGCTTATTATTCGGGATTGTCACCCCTAGACAGGTCGCCTTCACTACGGCTAAGGAGTCCTGTCCACCGCACTCTTCCCAGGTGCTAGGCTCCGTGCCATTGTTTACCAAAGATGTTCAAGGGGTACGTATTATTATATTACTAGGTCCAGATCTGTTTTAGATTTGTTTGTTTATTCATAATTTCTAGTAGGTTTCTTTTATCAAATGTCAAATTAATTAAACGTCAAATTTAGAAATTCATTTCAAAATAGAAATCACTAATTCACATTGTTTTTACACAACTTTTTTACACTAACACCAATCCAATGTTACCTAATTGTTTTTCACTATAAACTTTTCTCCCTATGAACTTTACACCACTCAAAATACACAATTTCCACGAGCAAATTTTTGCACGTCTATTTTATTGTATCTTATTTGTTAATATTTATTATTTATTTTACGATTTACTTACTTATTTTTCAATAAAAAAATAATATATCGTATCGATATCGCTCGCCGAATTAATGGGCTTTGCGGGCCGCACTTTGGTACACCCTGGTCTAAAAAGTCTCTTTTCAATACTCTGTATTGAGATAGGTGTTCTTTTTACGAGACATTATTTCTACACACCGAAGTCAGGTGACCCTCACGAGGCAAAATATTGCGACGTATTTTCGATTTGGCAAACGAGGTCTACATTGTTTTGTTAGACCAGTAACGTATTTTGGGAAGCTCATTCATTAATGAGGATTGGCCTGGAGAGCTAAGTTACATAGATAACATTTTCGAAAAACTTAACGATTTGAATATAAGTCTACAGGGAGAGAGTACAAACATTTTAATATTAAGCAGTAAAATTGAAGCTTTTAGAAAGAAGCTGATACTTTGGCAAGGAGAATTAAAAAAAATCAACACAAATATGTTCGCATCCTTTTTAGAATTTACTAAAGGAAATAATATATACTCTTGTTATTTAAAAAAACCTGCTTCGTCATTTGATAAAATTGAGAGAAATGAAAAGGTTCGAAAAATTTCCAGATAATGATTTAAGTTAGATCCATTTTCGTTTGCCATTATTCATTCAAATATCCCTTTAGGTGAAGAAGGATAGTTAATTAATGTTTCAAGCGACGAAACACTGAGCATTCAATTTAAGTCTCAGATTTGCCAAATATTGCGATTTCCAATATTAAACCGAAGGTGGAAGCAATAATGAACTAGTTACAAGCCCATACTCACATTCAATTCTTATGATGTAAAGTTTTTTAATAGTTTATTTTGTAACTAGGGCAGTAGGTTGTCAATTTGACTCGAGAGCGAAATTTGAGCAACATTCGCTCGAGAGGGCAATTAACAATACCGCCCGTGTTACAAACAATATTTTTTATTACACATGCTAGGGGATGTAGCTTACAAGTTTTGGATCCAGGTAACATAAAAAGATAGAATCAGAAAGAAATTTGCTTTTTCAATGGTCTCCGGTGGTGTGGATTCGTCATAAGAACTATCCTCAGTCTCCGGTATCACCAAACATATCACCATCGTTTTAAAACGTTTTCTTTAATTTTTATTTTTAATAAAAAAAAATTTCAAGTCAAGTCTTTTTTAATATTGAGGTCTTGATTATGTTTATTTTATTTATTTAAATGTTTTTTTTAAATGTAACCTAGCGATATTGAATATTTGCGTGCGTTACCCATCTTACGTAAAAATACAATCAAAATGGCATTTCTAATGCATTTCATAATACTTTTAGCGCATGAGTAATAAACAAATGTATTTCTTTATAAAAATATTTATACTTATATGCACAAATAAAACCATTGTTTCCTAAAATTATGTGTTGTATTCAAACTTCTAATAAGGCAGAAACATACATGGTGTTTTTAAAAGGGTGTCGATGAGTCATCAAGTTTTAATTTCTAAATAAAAATATACCTCTTCGTGCTAATACTTGACTTCACTAATATCCGCGCATACATGTGATTCATTTTATGGTGTTACAACTTTTATACTATTTTTATGATGGTTTATAAGTTTGCTCCGCTATTTTAAAACGGCTGTATTAAAAACAATGACAGTGAATCTTCCACCTGTCGCCACTTTTCAGTTGCTTTTTAACGAAGAAGTGAAAAATCTGATTCTCGACTTTTCCAACACATATGCAAGACCGAAACATCTTGCCGGAAACATTACTGCAGGTTTATTGTGCTGTAATAACTACAGTTATTTATTGTTTTAATTTTAAGGTGTAACTTTTGTTTTGGGTTTTATTTAGCAATAGAATAATGCACGAATAAATGTTGTTTTGTAAATTGAAGTATTAAAAAAAAGATCATACCTCGCATTACACTATCAGAATTTAGCAGATTTACATACAGCTTCTAAGACTTTAAAGTGTTTCATTTCATGGACGGGGTGTAAGGGGCTAGCATGGAAGCGAAACCCAAATGACAACCTCGCCTGCACGTGGTACACCCTGCTAGAAAACTAAAGAGGCAATGTCGACCGAACATCTACCGGAATAAGTAGATCCCTCCTACAAGCCAACAGCTTCGGGTGGAAGAGCGAGTAGGAGTAAGGGCACCTACTTGTCCTAGGAGAGAGAAATCAATCTTAAAGGCGGACGAATCAAGAATGATCAACGGCATCTAGATGCAGAAAGCAATGGAAAACTTCTGCATTAAAGACCCACAAGGGTATCCTTAGTACAATCATCATGGAAATGTTCAGAACTAATAATATTAATACCGGAGTAAAAAGTTCTCCACTCGGATCTCCGGGGAGAACAGTTAAGAACAAACATATGACAATATCACCAAACAACATGAAAATAGGAACATGGAATGCACGAAGCTTACTCGCACCAGGAAAAAGAGAACATAGTAATGGAAATGACAAGACTAGAAGTAAACATCCTAAGGATTAGCGATAGTAGATGGTCGGGAAGTGGAACATGCAAAACAAACAATGGTACATTTTACTATGCGGGAAACAACGACTCTAAACACTTATATGGGGTCGGAATGATCGTGGACAAGAAAATAGCAGGATCAGTGGTCAGTTTCACTCCATACTCAGACAGAGTCATGATGCTCCAACTAGAAACAACCACTGGAAGTATGTACATCATACAAACATATGCACCAACGGCAGATAAGGAAGATGAGGAAATAGAAGAATATTATACGCAATTAGAAAAGATCACTAGAGACATCAAAAGTTCTGATATATTGATCATAATGGGTGATTTTAATGCAAAAGTTGTCAAGGAAAAAGTTGTAGGATGTACTGGCGGTTTCGGTCTGGGAGAAAGAAATGATAGAGGTGACCGTTTGATAGAATTCTGCCAAGATAAAGACCTTACGATAGCAAACACACTCTTCAAACTACCAATGAGAAGACTGTACACGTGGAAATCTCCAGCGGATAAACCCGAAAAAATTGTAAGAAACCAGATAGACTACATCCTCATGAGTAACCATTATAAGAACGCAATCAAGTCTACAAAAACATATCCGATTGATGACATTAATTCCGACCATAATCCGATAGTAGCTAAAATCAACATAAAGATGAAAAAGATAACAAAATATCAAAACAACTATATAGACACAAAACTCCTCAAGGACCCGAAAATTCATCATAGGGTTCAAGGGATGGTAAACGAGTATATGCGAACCACCAATACAACAAGGGAAAACAGTATACGGGATAAGTGGAGATGTATCCAAACAGGATTGGAAACAATAACTAAAGATAACAGCTAGTAAACAGGAGTGGCAAAGAAAAAGCCATGGATAACGACAAACATCTTGGAAAGCATGGAGAAACGAAGGAAAAACAAAAACAACGTTGAAGAATATAAGAGAATACACAAACTAATACAAAAAGATATTAAAAGAGCTAAGGAACAATACCTGACCGAACAATGTACAGAAATAGAGGCAATGGAAAAGAGATTTGACTGGTGCCACATGCATAAGAAGATAAAAGAAATGACTGGATGCAAGAAATATAATAATACTGGTAATGTACTCAAAGATACAAATGGACATATAATAGTTGATATAAAGGCTAAATTAAAGAGATGGAAGGAATATGTGATGGAACTATTTAATGACGTAAGATCTCCCAAGCCTACCATAGAAGTGGACAACACAAACCTAAAAATACTTAGAACAGAACTAGAACATGCCCTAAACTCCATAAAGTCTGGAAAATCTGTAGGTCCCGATGAGATACCGATAGAACTTATCAAAATTTTTGATGAAGAAGCAATAGATATCCTCTTAGACCTTTTCAACATCATCTACGATAAAGGAGAAATCCCTAAACAGTGGCAAACGTCGACCTTTATACTTGTTCCCAAGAAAACGAACGCAAAAGAATGCGCCACACACTGAAATTGTTTCTCAAAATAATTTATAAGAGAATCTATAAGAAACTCGAGGAAGATATAAGCAGCACACAGTTTGGATTTCGTGCGGGACTCGGAACAAGAGAAGCGCTTTTCGGGATCAACGTTCTATTCCAACGTTGCTTGGATATGAACCAAGATGTGCTGGCATGTTACATTGACTTTGAAAAAGCATTTGACAAAGTAAGACACGACAAACTACAACAGATATTAATTAGTAAAAACATCGACTTGAGAGACGTAAGAATAATTAACAACTTATACTGGGGTCAAAATGCAAACATAAAGGTAGAAAATCTACTAACGGAGGAAATAGAGATTCGCAGAGGTGTAAGACAAGGATGTATTTTATCGCCAATGTTATTTAACCTGTACAGTGAAGCTATTTTTACGGAAACCATGGAAGAGGAAATGACGGGAATTATTATAAATGGAGAAGCGATCAATAATATAAGATATGCTGACGACGCAGTCCTATTAGCCAGCAATATAACAGACATGCAACTACTAGTCAATAAATTAAATGATCGTTGCCACGAATATGGACTGAAAATTAACTACAATAAAACCAAAATAATGCTAGTCACAAAATCTTTACAAAACCAAAACCAGATAAATCTAAGAATTGGAAAGACCATAATAGAAAATGTACAGACATATAAATACCTAGGGGCATGGATGGAACAAACGGGAGACATAACAAGAGAAATTAGATGGAGAATTGAGGTAGCAAGATCTTCCTTTACGAAAATGAGGAAGTTATTCATAAGCCGAATTAACATAGAGCTTAAAATAAGAATGCTGCGATGCTACGTTTTCTCCACGTTGCTTTATGGGGTGGAAGCATGGACGCTGAAAAAATGGCACATGGGCAAACTGAAAGCTTTCGAAATGTGGTGTTACCGAAGAATGTGGAGGATCTCGTGGACTGATAGGGTTACCAACATCGAAGTCCTAAACAAAATGAAAAAGGAATGCGAAATCATTCACACCATAAAAACGAGAAAACTACAATACTTAGGACATATAATGCGAGGCCCCAAGTACGAACTTCTGCAACTGATAATACAAGGGAAGATAAACGGGAAAAGGAGCATCGGCAGGAGACGAACGTCTTGGCTCAGAAACTTAAGAGAATGGTTTGGATGTACCAACATCCAACTGTTCAGAGCTGCCGTCAACAAAGTGTGCATTGCCATGATGATAGCAAATCTCCGATAGGAGGAGCACTAGAAGAAGAAGATTTCATGGAACTGTAGTATTCTTGGTTCTTTTACTGCTCAAAGTCTCAAACGTGTAGGAGACTCATTGGACGTGTTGCAAAAATATTACTCGTACATTTTTAGTGATTTAAAACATTTAACGGGTAATAAAGAATGACACAATTTCTAGGTCAGATGCTAGCGTGCTGCCTGTTGCATTAATTACTACAATTTTCTTTCCCATGTTTGCCTGGCTTATGGGATTGCGTTCTGCTAGAACTTAACGCATCGAACACTTTTACGAAGTTTTTACGAACTTTGCACGAACTTTTTTAATTAACCTTCAAACTAAATTAATGAATATTCAACAATGTGTGTAAATTTTTTTTTCTAAAGAAAGTAATTAGATAGCAATTCTTAGCTTTCACCAATGAATTGTGTATTGATCTGTAGATTTTCCTGTACCGTCGTACAAATGAACTGGCAAAAATCACGAGATATAGTACGAAAGTGAGTTAAGGAAAGAAATACTTACTTCGTTAGACAGAGTAGAAAAAGAAGTCATTACGAAATTTGAACAGCTTTATGTTAAGTGTTATGTACGAAAAATATACACCACCATCCTATAGAATGCTTTAAATCAGTGGTTTCCAACCTTTTGAAAAATAGTACCTCCCCAAATAAACAGCTAAAAATTCTGTAACAGTCTCCTTTTTTAGAGGTAAGAGAAAAAAAGATTTAGTATGTTTAGACAAAAAAAATAATCTTATGATAAAAAATAGTTTTATTATAATTACAAAGTTTAAAATGAGATGTCATGGTTTGAACCAAATATTCAATCTATTATAATTACAATTTATAATACAATATACAAAAAAAATAATTAGGTAAGAAGTACCTATTAACATTTATTATTAACAAGTACTATTAATAACTTACTAATGTGATGGATGGGTGAATGAGGATGGTTGGGCTTGTTTTGTTGAAATAATTTTTGATATATTGGGGTTAACTTCAAAAATAAGTCAGGCTCAACTTTTAATTGCGTCCTTGCGTACTTATTTTTAATATACAACATGGCCGAAAACCCAGTTTCACACAAATATGATGTCGCACCTCCAACAGAAAAGTGACACAAGAGCGAAATCGCCATTTTTCAACATAAACTGAAAATTGGGTATCTAAGATGTTGTTTTTAGTATTATGAAGTCGATTTTGGTTTAATTCAATTATTGTCCGCCAGAAAGCGGAAGTGTCTTTTTCTATCTGAGCAGATTTTCAACAGAAAGATGGCAGATAAACAGTTGTTCTCAGATCCTGGGGGAACCTTCAGCACTCGACATCTGGATGTTGAATCAAAGCGGAAAAATTTATTTTATTAAAAATTTATTAATGCCTTGTCCGTATTTTAATGCTTTGTCCGTAATAATTTTATATTCAGCTTCTCTCTTTAACCAAAATTTACACAAGATGTCTTTTTTACATTCATTTTTGAGACTTCCGTCTAAAATGGAAAAAAAATTCCGTCATGAAATTTTAATTAATTGGTCTTTTTCTTTCACTGAAAATTGATCTAACACGATTTCCGAAACGGATGACAACGGATGACTTAGTAAGCTTCTACTATCTAAATTTTCAGGAAAGTATGATCGGAAATTCTCAACAAGACCCGCGCAATTTTTTTCAATGTCTTTAATTAGTATTTTATTTATTAGAATTGAAAGTAGGAGATTATCACTACGATATCTTAAAATCTGTCAGTAGCTGGAATTACACGGATATCTTCTGTTACTCTTTGGCACACCTCGCTCTAGATGCATGGTGTAAGCCGTTCGCTGCGTCAAAGCAAGTAACGGGAACGGTCAAGAACAACACGGATATCTTCTGTTACTCTTTGGCACACCTCGCTCTAGAGTAATTACACAAATTCTAACTTTATTTTCATCACTCTTTCATAATATCTGTTGGCCTTCGGCCAGTGACAAAAATTGGTCTTGACCGTTCCCGTTCCTTGCTTTGACGCAGCGAACGGCTCACACCACGCATCTAGAGCGAGGTGTGCCAAAGAGTAACAGAAGATATCCGTGTGATTCCAGCTACTGACAGATAGATATCGTAGTGATAATTTTATTTTATTTTAGATTTATTTTATTTTAGATAGATATCGTAGTGATAATCTCCAACTTTCAATTCTATTATTAATTTGGTTCAAGCCATGACATCTCATTTTAAATTTTATTTATTGTTAGTTCATTTTGGAAAATAAAGTCTTCTAATGTAGGTATTGCCGCAAACTTGTTTTTTCTTATATGCTTGATTATAAATTGCAGTTTGGTGATAGCTGCCTTTATTTTGTCCGATAAGTCTAACATTCTGGCCTTGTAAACTAGAATTCACATCATTTAAGTGTCCAAAAATATCAGCCAAATATATTAATCGTGCCAAAAAGAGTTCATCACTAAATCAATGAGATGGTTCCACTTTGTATTCTGATAGGAAGATCTGCACTTCTGAACGAAGCTCAAAAAGTCGAATTAGAACGTTTCCTCTCGACAACTATCTATCTTCTCTATGTAGAAGAAGCTTATTGTAGTCGCTACTCATTTCATTACACGAAATATTAAAAAGTCTTCAAATAACAGCGCTGGATTTAATAAAGTTAACTATCTTTACGGATTGATCCAATATAATATAATATTATTCCAATATAATATTATTCCAATATAATATTATTCCGCGGGCATTGATTTTCTGGCAAGCGCTTCACGATGTATACTACAGTGTAACTTCTGGAGCAACTTCTTTAATTTTACCACGAACTCCTCCATACCAACCTACCATTGTACGTGCTCCATCAGTACACACGCCCACGCAGTTTTTGCAATTAATATCATGTTAGGTCATACATATATTAAGTTTCTTAAAAATTACATTTGCAGTGGTATTATCTTGAAGCAGTTCGCAGAATAAAAATTCTTCATGTATATCTTGTTCTTTTTCAAATCTTATATAAGCCTTCAACTGCGCAAAATTGGTAAAAACCGTACAATCTATTTGAATTGCAAAAAACGGCTTTGTTTAATATTCGGAATTATTTTTTCCTTTACCTGAGCTGCCATATCACCAATTCTTCGAGAAACAGTGTTGTTTGATAGAGAAACAACATCCAGTTTTGTTGCAGCTGCTTGGCCAAGAATTGATGTTACAAATCCTTTGCTTCAGGTAGTTTTAAAGTTTCACCAATAGTGTTAGGTTTGCCAGTTTGGGCAATTCTCATACTAACTAAATATTATGCTCCAAGAGTTTGTTTGTTAGTTGTAGTAAAAGATTAAACTAACGTTTTGTGAGCTTTGTGAGAAGTGAGTTCAAAAATATCAACTCACTTCGCTGTCTTTTAAAAAATCAACTGGCTTGTCTTTTTAATGCTTGTGTTTTTTTGTATAAATGACGTTTAAGAAGGGATGGCTTCATCGAGTTGTTGGAAAATGTTTCATAACACACAACAAGGTAAATACTCATCGTTGTATTTCCATTTTTTTCTATTTTAATTTTTCAAAATCTTTTTGAAGGTGCGGTTTGGTATTGTTGCTACTAAGTGTGTCAGAGTTATCTGTTAGTTTCCTCTTAGAATTTTTTAACCATGTGTCTATTATTCTAGAATAGGACGGACTAAAATGAATACGACGTTATAAAAAGACGTTATAATATTTATCAGTGGCGAAGCGTCGTTTTTAACATTAGACATGCTTTCTAAAATATATATATATATATATATATATATATATATATATATATATATATATGTGTGTATATATATATATATATATATATATATATATATATATATATAAAACGTTGTATATTTTCATAAGTGAAAATATGTATAAATATATGTATAAGTTTGATGAGGATCCAGTCAAAACTTTTGGTTGGGTAAAAGAAACTCTTTGTTATTTACTCGAGCTATATATATATATATATATAAATATATATATATATATATATATATATATATATATATATATATATATATATATATATATATGTATATATATGTATAAATATATGCTTCAAGCATATATATATATATATATATATATACACAATTTTGAAATTTTTTTATATTCAAAGCTTGTTTTTATTGAATTTTACGTTTGTTGGATAAAAATATAGGCGTATCTATTTATTTTTGTAATTTGCATGTTAGATAATTTCAAGTGTTTTTTTTAATCCCTATATCTGTCATTATATCACCACACTGCTGGAATAAAATGCATTGCTTAAATGTACGCTTCGCCACTGTTATTTATAATTTATATATAGGTAACTCTCCTATAACACGGTATCCTATAACACGAATTCACTCAAATACGTTTAGATAATTGGGAAAACCTTTGTATAACACAATATCCTATTTTAACATGAATTCGCTTTAAACCGATTGAAAATTGCTGAATCGATAGAAGTTGATGTTTTTCGTGATACGACTAAGGCACACATTCGTGTTTATTGATGGAAGAAAAAATTGGTGAAGCAGATTTGCTGGAAATCGCATCAAAATTACGGAAAAAATCAATGAAAAAGATGGTGAAGTTAATGAATTAACAATAATAAAAATACGGGATGGATTAAGCTTATTGTTAGCTTAGCTAATATAATATGATTTCACACAACACGAAATTTTCAAGGAACCTATCTACCGTGTTATTAGAGGGTTATATGTATTTATAAATTTCAAGTATGTACTGATACTTACAGCTCACCTAGAAATTGATTTAAAAGTTATTGACTGTTAAGATTTATACAAAAGCACACATTTTCATAACCACAATCAAAACATTAGGTGCATCGCGCCGTATAGAAACGAATTGTGAGGCGGTGCGTTGAATGTTATCATTGAAAAGGTTGGGGGCAGAAGTCGGGATGTACCTCCGCGATGCATCGCCTTGATTTAGTTTTAATTCACATTTTGCAAAATTACGCTCTACATAAGAAATTGCTTGAAATTTGTATTGTACCCCGTGCCACAAGCTAATATACCACCAAGAGTACATGTACCCCAGGTTTAGGGGGTACAGAACTTTTAGCAGTTCATTTTAGGAGGTATAAATTTTCAAAAGGTTGGGAATCACTGACATAGAGAATTCTAACCTATGTGGAATCTTTTCGTGTTATTGTCATCACGTGCTGGATTTACTTGACATTCATATATATATATATATATATATATATATATATATATATATATATATAATAATATATATATATTATATATATATATATATATTAAATTATACCTCCTGAAATGAACTGCTAAAAATTCTGTACCCCTCCTTTTTTTGTAGGTAAGGGAAAAAAAGTTTTAATATGTTTAGGCTAAAAAAATAACAAAATAAAATAATCTTAGGATAAAACATAGTTTTACTATAATTATATTTTATAATACATATAAATTATAATTAAAAAATAAAACTATAAATCCCTCAGAAGGCAACGTTAAACCACTGAAGCAATATTCCACGAAAAATCACATGGAAGTAACAACTAACACACGGACGGCCCTCAGTCTCCGGTTCATCGAGGGTGCTAAGAAGCCCCGGAGGTAAAACAAACAAACACATTTAAATCGAGACATGGAATGCCCGCAGCCTTTACGAAGCAGGTAAACTCGTAAACACCATCAGATAAATGAAAAGATTGAACATTGTAATTCTTGGAGTAAGCGAAACATGCTGGCCAGGTTCAGGTAAATTTCAATCAGAAAACACAACCATATATACTCATAGACATAGAAGATGTGTTGGTATAATTGTATCAAAGTAAATAGCTGATTCTATAACTGCTTTTATACAAAACACAGATAGAACAATGCTCTTAACAATAAAGATAAAACCCTTCTCTATGAACATCATATAGGTGTATGTTCTAACTTCGGAATCGAGTGAAAATGAAATCGAAGAATTTTATTCCCAAATCTCCAAATCATTATAACACACAAAATCGCACGGACTGATCATGTTATAGGGGATTTTAACGCAAAAGTTGGATCTGATAAAATAGATGGAATCTAGAGACTCCGATTGGACTCCGAGATAGAAACGAAAGAGGAGACAAATTAATAGAATTCTGCTAGGAAAAGAACTTCAAAATAAGCAATACTTGTTTCCGGCTCCCGTCCAGAAGACTATACACCTGGAAATCTCCACTAGACATTCAATAACATATCGTACCTAACCAAATCGATTACATACTAATAAATAAAAGATTTGCTTTAGCAATAATCAGAGCATGCACATATCCAGGAGCTGACGTGCCCTCAGATCACACCCCACTGAAAGCGAAACTCAGAACTAAGATTACATCAGAAGGCGAAACACCAACCAAACAAAAAAATGATCTTGAACAACTGAAAAATCCTAATATTCAACACAATATTTCAATGAAACAACAAGTTGAACGAGCTTGATTGTCAGAACATAAGCCATCTGGAATTGTGGAGTCAAACAGCCGAAATTTTAAAAAGCGCATTAGTGAACTCCCTACTAGAAAATATCAGCCTAAAATGAAATGGATAACTGACGAAATCCTTGAATTAATATATGAAAGATAAGTCTACAAGAACAAAGATGATGCAAAGTACAACAGTTGGCAAAGAATCATAAGATCCAAAATTCGACAAGCAAAAAACACCTGGCTAGAACAAGAATGCTCGGAGATAGAAAGGCTCCAAAACTTGCACGATGATTTTAACTTACATAAAAAGATAAAAGAGGCATCAGGCATATACAAGAAAAAAAACCACAAATATGCTATTCGATAACTACAACAAATTGATAACTGGTGCTGAACAGAAATCTGATGTTTGGGTGACCTACATTAATAAGCTATTTGAAATTATGCTAAAAAATTACGCTCTTTTTATAAAATTTCTTGAAATTTCTATTGTAAACCTTGCAACAACGCAATGTGCCACCAGTGGTACATGTCCCCAGGTTGGGAACCTATGCTCTATGTAATGGAATATCCTATGTATATAACCTAAATATTTACGTAATTGAAAGATAATGTTCAATTACGTAAATATTTATGTTAGATTAGGTTAGGTTAGGTTTAGGATACGGACATACAAGTAATATAGATGGAAATGTAATGTTTCCCCTTAAAATTTACATGATCCAAACTTTTTAAAAAAATGTTTTACGATCGTTTTCGTGAATTGATAAACATATATATCGAAACAAAAATTATTTTTTGAGTCCACCCAAGTCAAAAATATTTGATGTTTTATAAAAAAAACATTTTAGAACGTTTCATTTATTTATACATTTATTTATATATATATATATATATATATATATATATATATATATATATATATATATATATATATATATATATATATATATAATATTTTTATTTATACATAAACAACAACATATAATAGCTATATTAGTTATTCAAATTTAGTTAGATTACACGGGGAAAGTATTTCTGGAACTATCCTGAGGAGACATGCTATTTTTATGAAACATTGCAAACTCTTAATTACCTCAAACAAGGACACACCATCAATATCCCGATGATCCGATTTTGTTATCACTAAGTTTAATTTCTACATCTTCGCAGTATTTTGTTGAATTATCATTACTCAATTCTTATAATTTACAAATGTCTGTAAATAGGTTTAGTACAGACATGCACAAACTATGAACTAAGAAGATTGTTTTTTGACGACGTTATATCGTCTTGAGCTACCTACTGTTTCCTTTGTAAAAAAAAATCGTGGTTATTTTCTTGTATATGAGTTTATGATTCTTACAAAAATAAAATCGACATAGCATGTAACGTGCTCTTTAGCTGAGCGACAAAAGTTGCTTTAAAAATCTCTTGACAAACTTTCCTCTAGTAAGTCGCATTTGTGAAATAAGAAGTAAGTCTCCAACTTATTCTCTTCTAACCGAATTGTGTATTTATTGTGTATCTATAAGAGCTGTATTTACGAATGGATTTATTGTGTTGAATCGAAATAGATAAAATAATAATTCTACAAAGTTTAAGTCATTAAGGGAAATCGACCGTGAGAGTGCTTGTGAATCAATATTGTACTTACATTACTACTTACATTAATAAGTAAATTATTGCATGTGAAGTATGTCATTATAATCGTGAGAAAAAGTATCCAAATCCAATGTAAATCAAATGAAGTTTCATTATTAAACGAGTTTTGTTTGTTGTTACTATGGCAGCAACTAGCGTCACTAAACAAAAATCATACACCTATTTTGAATCAAGAAGTCTCTCGTCTCAGAATGGATTTACCAAATCAAATCAAATACATTTATTTCATTATTTAAGATACAAATCTAAATGAAATATGTCAAAACAGGAAAAAAAAAAACATAAATAAGTTAACTGAATTCATGAAAACAAAAACAGAATTGACGAGAAATATGAGATAAAACTTAAATTAAATTACTAAATAATAAAATTAAATTACTAATATACTAAAATTTCTAATTCGAATAAAATTCGTCTATAGAATACAGTTCAATATTATTAATCCAATGATAAAGTTCCCTTTTAAGCTGTTTGAAGTGCGTAATACGTTTAATTTCGCTAGGCAGCTTGTTGTAGAGTTTAGCAGACATATAGGGTTGATTTTTTCGAGACATTGTTAACATATGTTTAGGTAACTGATAAAGATCTCTATTATATATAGTTTCTCGTACCTTGGGCTTATTAAAACATTCAAATAAATGTTTATGTTTGAATCCAAATAAAATGCTTTCGTAGATATATGTGCCCGTGGTTGTTAATATTTCTGCTCTTCTGAAATGGCCTATACAGGACTCTCGGTAATTTAAATTGCATAGAATACGCAGGGCTTGCTTTTGTATTCTAAATACCCTTTGAACAATAATTCCATTGCCCCAGAATATGATTCCAAATCTTAAATGAGAGTAAAAATTGGAAAAATCCGAGTCTCAGAACTTTCTTGTCGACATATCTTTGGAGGGATCGCATGGCAAATACTGTTTTATTGATGCTCTTGGTAACATGATTTATATGGGATGTCCAGTCCAGAGTATTATCAATGTATAATCCCAATAGTCTCACGGATTTTGTACATCTATCAACCCATTTCCTATTCCAATAGCTCGTGGATAATCTGTAATGCATCTTTTAGTTTGAAATATAATACTTTTTGTTTTGTTCTGATTTAATATCAGACTGTTCTCTGAGAACCAAGTAGTTAGTGAAGACATTGCTAGGTTAGCGTTTCCGTTAATATCTAGCATTGACTTATTTATTATTAAAATAGTAGTGTCGTCCGCATAGTTAACCATGGTATGTTGAGGGATGCTATGCGTTTTGGGGAGGTCATTAATAAAAATGGTGAAGAGCAATGGACCAATAGTGTTCCCCTGTGGGATACACATGCTAATACTCCTTTCGCTGGACATTACGCAACCATTCGGAGTGTCTATTGTTATTTGTGATCTGTTGTTAAGGTACGATTTTATTTCTGGTGTTAGAAACATCGAATTGTTACTCGCTGTTATATTGTCATTGAATTCTAAAGTCGGTATAGTATTAAACAATAGATTCGCCCTGTCTACGAAGAAATTATTTATCTTTGTAGCACTGGTTTGTGGATCCTCATTACGGTTATAGTAGGTGGTATTTTTCCTTTTAAAATTCGTTAAATCACGAATAATTCTCCAAGCAATTTTTTGAACATTTGAAGATTCTATTAACTGATCATTTAAATTTTCTTTTTTTTCGTTTTCTTAATAGATTTGTGAAGTTTCTTCGCAGATTATTGTAGAGTTTCTTGCAGTTTGGAGAAAATCTACATAGTACTTGGGCTACTCCCAGATCCTTTTCCATCCGTTTCAAATCAGGATTTGCAAAAACACGTCGAAGTGCCGGTCTGGTGTTAATAAATTCTTTAGGGAAGGCCTCGTTGAAGTGTCTGTTGAAGATTTCCATGAAAAACGTCCACTGATTATCTCTTTCTTCGCAATCGATTTCAAGGAGTTCGTCCGACACTACCTCATCCATTAGATACTTAAATTTGTGCATATTGTCACTGTTAAAAATCCTAGTAAGTTTTTATTTAGATGGAATGTCTTCCTTGTCACAAATCGTGGTTAGTAACTGTAACGGTTAGAGTGGTCAGATAGATGGTAGTCTCGAGTTTCCGTACTGTGCATTACATTGAGGTTTGTTATAATATTGTCAATACACGTGCCAGACGATGGATGACTTACTTCTTTTAAAGTCAGTACCGAGACAGGAACTGTTGACTAGTATTTGTTAGATTTAAAATATTTATATTAAAATCTCCTAATAATATGTATTACTTAGTATTCCTTGAGCGCAATAGTAGAAGTTGATGTAGCTTGTCCATAAAATATTTTATATTTGATTGCGGAGCTCTATATAATCCAACGATTATTAGTTCCTTCTTGTCTATCACAACTTCTATAGCTGTACACTCAAACACATGCTCCTCAGCCATTTTATTGATATCCTCCCTAATTGTGAATGTTGTATCATTTTTACAGTAAATAGCAGATCTTCCGTATAATCCTGCTCTGTAGAAATATGAGGACAGATTGAAGTTTTTTATTTTTAGTATGCCTGGGGTTGTTCTGGGCTCTTCCAGTGTTCCGTGATGATCAACAGTCTGCAATTATTGATATTTTCAAGCATATATTCTATTTTATCAATAGAATTTCCTAGAGACTGCACATTTTGATTTAGTAACGTAAATTGATTTCTGGCTGCTGAGTTCTTCATTAATAGATTTCTTTTTTTACTGATTTTATATGTGGGTATTGACATACCGGGGCGTCTATAGCCTTAATAAAAAAGGATTTATACATGTGTTTCTAGGCATAAGTCTCTGGTTTCATAATGTCATCGAGACATTCAAATGGAACCGTTACCTTAAATGAAGAGTATTCATCAGGGTGTTTCGACATCAGCTTTTTACACGTGACATTATTAAATTTTTTGTTAATTAGATATTCTGTCAGGTCCTTTGTAGACAAATCTGGCTGCTACCGGAAAACGTGCAGATGGTAATATCTGGTAGCAGCCTTTATTTGTGTAGTATCATCGTTAGTTCCCTGTATTATATTTGATGTTCGATATCTCCTCTTCTTGTAACGTTGTGTTTCCCACTTCTCCTTGTTTTCATTTGTTTTTGTCTGTTCTACTATTTCTTTGTTATTGTTATTGTTTTTTTTTCACATGTGCGCCCATCCTTGACAGAGTTTGCTTTTTTCTCTTTATCGGGCCGATTAGCAGAGCCACTATCACAGATATACGGTGTAGCTGGCTCGTTTTGTGTCGATTTATGCGGAATAATTGGATTTTCACACGCAGTAGCACTCACTGATTTTATTAGATTTTCATTTTTCTCTGTCAATATTTTGATTTGATTAGTTAGATCTCCAATTAAAACATGCAGAGGCTTAATTTCCTCTTTAAAAATATCCGTAATAAGGTCCTAAAAATTAGGGCTTTAGAGAAAAGTTGTTAATATTTCCAACTGCTTAGTCGAGGGTATGTTCGATCGTAATTCCCTAGCCATTATCAAACGTAGTATGTAGAAAGAAAGCTTCACAATACTTTTAACTTCACTTTAACTATAAAATCCAATAGCTTGTCGAACGTCCACTCTCGCTGAACGTCGACTCGAAACTGAATATATCGAACCACCTTATCTGGTGGTTTAAAATTGGTAATGGATCTCGGAGACAGTAATGGCCGCCATACACACAACGGTTCACCGGAGAGGTCTACTTGTGCAGGTTTGCCCCCGTAGGTAGACCGGAGCGTGTGTGGGAAGAGACCTGTGCAGTTTCTTGCGTACGGTTGACCTGCGCAGGCAAACCTGCACATGTAACCTCTCCGGTAGACCGTAGCGTGTACGGCGGGCATATGAGTTGCCAAAGCTCATACTGTAGCAAGACTCTAAATAATGTCCACTGTTTTTTGACGAAAGAGTCGAAGGTTCTAGAAATAGAACTCAGCTCTACCAACAAATCCTAATCTCGCGTCCTCGTAGACAATGCGTCGCGTAACCACTGGGTGTATAGCGTACAATGGATGTGCGTTATGTAGCAGTTATGTAGCCCCCTCTAGCAGACAGAGAGAGGGTGAAAGGCGAGTGCCTGGCGCCTCAAAGCGAGACTCTATCGGCTAGGGGAATAAACCCTACCAGAAAATTCTGGTTCTCCACGTTGGGGGTTGACCTAAGGATGCACATGGAATATAATAACGGAAAACGGTTTACGGTGCAGGGGAGGGATACCACAGCGCCGGTCGGTGTCGTGGGTGAACGATCAGGCCCCGCCCGATCGTCAGCAAGCAACTGCTCAAGCAACTGCCCAGGCCATTGTTCAAGGAAATGCGACTGGAGAGAAGAAAAAAGAAGTAGGGGCACAAAACGATCCACTTAAAAGAAAGGATACCATAAATAGAACGCTACCGCATCATCAGAGAAGTCGAAGCGAAGGCGAAGTTACTCTAGCTTCTTCAAGAAAACCTGATGGTGAGGAGGAAAAAGGAGGGGTCCTATTGTTAGAAACGCTGCAATATGAAAAAATCACAAAAAAGTGAAAACTAAAAGAAAGCCCAGCAAACATGGTCCAAACGAAACTCACGTTCAGCCAACCCATAGAACAGACGAAAGGAAAATCAATTTGGACTCTAGTTGAAAACTTAACACAAAAAGTAAAAGAACTCGAACAGCTAGTGAAAGATAAAGTATGCACTAAGGGAGAAATTAAAAATGTAACGTAAGAGATTACTGCACTGGCGACGCAGCTATACAAGAAAAAAGAGATTATAATTAACATACCGGAAAAGGAAGAGGCAGTACCCAATAGAGTACAATAGGTAGTAGCAGATGCGAGTACGCAGAGTCATGTAGAAACTGCAATCCTGAGAGACGAAGGGTGCCAGACAACTGAACTAGGGACTGAAACAACGGGCACGCAAACCCTGAATGTAGATAAAATAGATGAAACAATTAAAAAACTAAGATGTTTAATTAAAGAAGCGGAAAGTCCTGAAGAAATCAGCCACCTCACAACGGAAGACTGGCCAGAGGAAACGTTCTTAAACACAGAAATAAAATAAGGAAATCCTCTATCAATTGGGAGTAAATATGACCTAGCAGTTTGCCTAATAGAAAATGAGATGAAAACGGAAAAAGGTCTAAACAGGCAGTTCATAGAGCGATACCCAGAGATGGCAGAAATTAAGGAAGGTACAAAAATATGGATTATTGACCAAACAATAAAGATAAAGATTGAAGGAAATTTGGAAACTATAGCAAATTTTTTATACAAAATGGAATTAAGACATACAGAAGATATCGAGATAAATATAAGACTATTTAGGGTACTACTCCAAACCCTGATCAAAAACGAAAGAAGCCAGGTCGCAATGGCTTGTATCACCAACGTTGGAATAAATAAGCTAAGGAATATGGTAGAAATTGTCTTTAGAAAGTCGGACAAGATATTACAAATATATTCGCCAAAAAAGATGACTGGCAGAGGAGAACAAAGTACTAACAAAAAACCATGCAGGATAAAGAAATACGTTCAGCTTCCCCCCGAAATTACGCAAGACATTTGAAATCAAGCCAATACCCACCGATGTTAATAAAAATACCTATGCAAGCATAGTAACAAAAATGAAACAAGACATAAACGCTGAAAATTTAGGCATACAAGTAGGAAAAATTAGAAAAACGAGAAATGGCAATACCAGAATCACGATAGGAGGAGAAAAAAAGGAGAGGCTATTAAAACATTTAAGGAGCAGGAAAATGCAAGTCTCAGTGACCACGACTAGAGAAGTAGGTGGACAAAGAGGGACAATAATTATTAGGAATATTGACGAAACAACAAGTAGGGCAGAAGTAGAAGAAGCCAGTAAAGGAGCATTAAAGGAAAAGCCGGAAGAAAGTGAAATTAAAGTACATACTCCAAAAACAGGGAGAGAACGGGGCACGCTTCTATCAACAGTCAGTATGGCAAAGGCTGCTGCACAGCAAACACTGAACAGAGGAGGAATTAAGTTAATTTAATAATAGAATTATTATTATTGTGAATATTATATTGAATTTTAATTAATTTAATTGCTGGGTCCAAGAGCTCTTCATCCCTATAAAAGAGAGAGAGACATGAGCATACTGCTAAAATGTGCAAAAACGAAAAATATGACTTGACAGGAGTCTGCCTCAAGTTCAACCAAAAATGACATACAACAAAAGAATGCCTGAATGCACCAAGATGCTTTGATTATAATACCGAAAGGCATCAGACCGGAACCATGGCATGTGAACTATACAGAAACCGGGTAAAGGATCTGAAAGAGAGTATGAAGACCGAGGACAGAATATAGGCGAAATAAAACCCGGTAAAGAAAGAAACTCTTTGCAAAATGTTTAAAATCCTACAATGTAACATAAACAGAAGTGGAACAGCACAAGCACTTCTCCGAAAAACTGTCGGACCACAATATTGACATAGTGATTGTCTCGGAATCGAACATCAAACTGACAAAAAATGGACCATGGTTCACATGTGATAAATACAGTGTGGAAATTAAAGCAACAGTCAACAAATGGGGCAAAGAAAAAGAACACATGTGGCTTAAAACTAAACACATAATCATCTTCGTGTGCCACATCTCCCTGAACATACACATTACCGAATTTGAAGAAAACCTAAAAGAACTGATAGTCAGCATGAATAGGAGCAAGGAGACGTGACCTCTAAATCGCCTTAATGGGACTCACCTTTTGAAGATGCTAGTTAAGCAATTCTGACTGAATGGCTAGGGAACAAGACGTTGAAATATTTAATAAGGGAAATATTCCTACTTTCCGGGGGAGACAATCCTCATCGTACATCGATATAACTTTCTGCACAACAAACCTAGTGAGACAAATCAGAAACTGGAAGGTGAGGAATAATGAGAACCTAAGCGATCATCGAAACATCGAATATACAGAGTGGCCAAAAAGTAGGTATACAGCAAGTAGGTATATACTTTTATTATTTAATTCTTTAATTACAGATTTAATTACATATTTAATTCTGAAGGTGCTCAAAACGTCCACCTTCAGCATTTGATGCATACCTGCATCCAATCCAACCTATTCCCAGCCATGGTTTACACTAAAAACAAAAGAAATACCTGCATAACCTGTAACCTTACTGTATACCTACTTTTGTACTTTTGGGCCACTCTGTAGTATAAAGCTACAGGACCCAAGAGATCTAAGAAAACGGAATAAAACCAAACAAGCACCGGAGAACGGGTGGATAATAAACCAGAACCGATTGCAGTTTCCTTTGCAAAATTAAAAGAAAATATAGGCGACCCTAATATAGAGGCTGAACTAAGCGAATGTATGAAAGTAGTTACACAAACTGATGCGATGAAATATTTCGAAGAAATGGCGGAAGAAGCAGACGAGCACCTGTGTATGGGTGGACGAGAGAAGTGGAAGAACAAAGGAAGATATGCCTAAAGAAAAGAAGAGCAATGGCCAGAGCAAACGCTAAGAAATATAAAACAAATGAAGAGAAACAAGAACTTACAGAGGAATACGCTAAAGGAAGAGAAGAATAAAGAAAGGCAATCAAGATAGCGAAAGAAAATGCATGGAAACAGGTATGCGCAGAAGTTGATAAGGATATTTGGGGCCTGGGCTATAAAATAGTACAGAAAAAATTAAACCTGCGTCCTAAAATAGAGCTGCTGGATTAAGAAAGGCTAAATCAAGCGGAGAAACTATTTCCATGCGACAGGGAAATGGACTGGAGTCAGCTGATACAATAAGAAGATCTGGTAAACTGTCCACTATTCACAGAGAAGGAAATGAGAGAGGCGGCCGGAAAAATTAAAAACAAAAAGGGCCCTAGGACCAGACGAGTTACCGGTTTAGGTGTTTAATGCTTTAAATAATGGGAGCACCCAATACTGTTTAAGAATGTTCAACAGATTGGTACAGAGAGGAGAATTCCCTAGGATAGGGAAAACAGCGAGGCTAGTGCTAATCTCTAAGGAAAAGAAACAAGAAAATATGGAAGTAACATATAGGCCACTATGTATGATAAACACAATGGGGAAAATGGTGGAGCAACGACTGAGCAACAGAATCAAGGAATGTATCGAAAAATCAGTGAATTTATCAGAAAGGTAATTTGGCTTCCAGAAAGGAAAATCTACAATTGATGAAATGAAATGAAATCTACAATTGATGCGTAGTACAGGAAATAGAAACCAAGGCGAATACGGGATGCTACAAACGCAGAGATTTCTGCGTTATGGTTAGGGCTTACAGTACCGGGATTGTAATTGATTGATACGATTTTTTCCGTTATTAAAAACCGGTATTTATGTAAAAATGCCGGTATTTTGGTATTTGATTAGTTGATAAAAATTGAATTTATGAACAATATAAATCTAATTTAAAATAATATTAATTAATTACAAGAAATTTTATTTGAAGATAAACAAACAATTTCATTGTATTAAAATCTATATCAGGCACATTTATTACACATACTGAGCCGAGTATGGCACCATCGAGAAGCGGCGATTGTTTATGTTTTACTTCTACTACCCAATGAATAGGTCTCGTTTATACGAATACATAAAGTGTGTAACACAAACATTATTAAATAATTTAGATTAGATTGTTTAATTTTGCAAATCAGCTGTAGTGTTTACAAGTAAAAATTATATTTTATATTTTCAATTTTATTTTTCATTCCGTTGTGTCTTGTGGTGTGTGGATTATGTGCACTTGTTTTCTGCTTTTATTTCTAATAATTGAAAATTATATAACGGTATTTAAATACTGATTAATCCATATGAATTATATGATACGGCAAGTTTATATTTGGATTAATTTAAGTTAGAGTTCAATTAATTTACAAATATTAAAATTAATAAGCATAAACTGCTATACCCCTGAAAGATGAATACATTTACGGAGCACCGAAAAGGACAGGACGAAACTTCAGTTTGGAATCATTTTTTGATTGAAAAAAACGGACAGGTTGCTAAATGTAAAAAGTGCGGGAAAGAAATAAAGTGTACAGGAGGACACAAGTGGCCTTCATACTCACTTAAAAACGATACATAGACTAAATCTTAAAAAGAAATGTGAATACCCCCATGATGTCGAATAGCCTAAATTGTTAATAACAAATTATTTAAAAAATATTAAGAACGAAAAACTTTCAGAAGTGCTTGCCCGAATGACACCTCGCGATGGTTTGTCTTTTAATATTTTTATAAAATCGTATGAGATAAGAGAAGGCTTAAAGGCAAGAGGATTCAAAGACATACCAAAATCTGCAGCCACTATTAAAAATATGGTACTTGAATATAGTAATATTATTAAACAGTCTAAAGTGCATGAAATTTCTTGAGAGAAATCTGAAGGTAGACCTTTCAGTTTCACATTTGACGAATGGACATCTATTCGTAATCGGCGCTACATAAACATAAATGTACATTCTGTTGGAGGAAGAATGTGGAATATCGGATTAGTGCCCGCTTACGGATCCGTTCCAGCAGAAAAATGCTTATCCCTTGTAGAAGAAAAATTGAAAGATTTTAATTTAGATATATCTAAAGACATAGTTGGAGTAACTACTGACGGTGCGTCGGTTATGGTAAAATTAGGAAAAATTATAGAGGCTGAACATCAACAATGTATGGCACATTGCATAAATTTAGCAATTACTGATGTTTTGTATTAGTCAACTTTAAACCCGAGTGTGGAGCAAAATTATAATGATGTTGACGATGACGAGTATGACGACGATATCGACGAAGAAGATGGTAATGGAATTATTATAGAGTTAGATGCTAGTATTACTACAAGTAATATAAAAATTAGACATACTGGTATATCATCTTTAGTTTCAAAAATTCGGAAAGTAGTGAAAACATTTAAAAATTCGCCTTTCAAAAATGATAAATATTTACAAAAGTACGTGAGAGAACAATTAGGTAAAGAAACAACGCTAAAATTAGATTGTCAAACAAGATGGAACAGTATGTTATTTATGTTAGAAGAATTTGAAGAAATTAAATTTTGTATTCAAAAAGCGCTTATTGACATTAATTCTGATATTCATTTTTCTGACGAAGAATTTAATTTATTATCTTCAATTATTGTTGCTCTAACTCCTGTAAAATTAACAGTAGATGCATTATGCCGAAAAGATGAAAATCTTTTGCCGGCTGACGCTTCTTTAACATTTATGTTAGATACTCTTTCCCAGCAAAAATCTGCAATTTCGAATTCAACAAATTTCGAATTTTACTGCGACGAACTGAATTATCACAAATACTTTAGTATCTGCAAAAGAGCTCACAAGATGTTGGAGAAGTATTTAAACTCATATCCAAATTTACAATCATTGAAACAATTGTTAGCTTAACTAAACGGCTCACACATGAAAATCTAGAAGATACAGAAGATATGGAAGTTGTGCAAGAAGCATCCCTTCCGATGCATCTTTCCAAATTAGTAATGAAACAGTATTACAATCTGACAAGGTAAACATGACAATAGTGCCGACAAGTGTAGAATCAGAAAGAGCTTTTTCGGCGGCTGGTTATATTTGTACGAAAATTCGATCCTCGCTTGATGATGAAACGATTGATTGTTTATGTTTTTTAAACGCATACTTTATTAAACAAAACGCAAGTTATTAATATTATTTGATAAATACTTTCCAATTTAATTATATTTTTTGCTTCTTTTGTTATATAATGCCATACGAGCCTATTATATGTAAAATGTAACATAGAATTTAATATGTACTTTTTTTTACTTGCACGTTTTTTTGTATCTATCTACTCCTACTCTCTATGTAATAAAATAAATAATATCTACTCATTTCAGAATATTTATTTCATATATTATTTGGTAACAAGTCAATATAATAACTGAGGTAAGTAAAAATATAACTAGTACATTTTTTATTAATAATACCGGTTTTAATACCGGTATCCCGATATTTCAAATTTCAAATATCAAATACCGGTATTCAGATTTTAGTTCGGTATTGTAGGCCCTAGTTATGGTGACCCTCGACGTGAAAAATGCATTCAGCTCTGATCCATGGATGGAAATTGTCCTAGAACTAGTCAGGCGTAAGATACCACTGTAACTAGTACTGGTGGTATGCAGTTACCTTGGTGAACAAGATATAATTGTAGGAAAAACTGCCATAAACAAAAAACAAATATGACAAAATATGTCGCTCAGGGATCTATACTTGGACCATTGCGCATGTCTGCAGGAGTAACCCTATTAGCTTATGCGGATGATTTGGCTGTAATCGTAAGAGGCAAGAAAAAAGAGAAGATTAACTGTATATTAAAATAAACGAAGCGGTACAGATAGTGAGACGGTGGATGAACTCCGAAAGCCTCAAAACTGGCATAGACTAAAACAGAAGCTATAACATTAACAGGAAGGAAAAAGCTCTCAAAAATGGATTAAAGTAGAAGCTGCAATAATTAGGACTTCAGAGACATTGAGGTAGCATTGAGTCATATTCAACAGAAATGTGAGTAGGACACAGCACGTGATACAAATTGCTACAAAAGCCGAGGCCGAGGTCGTGGCGACCAATCTAGGACGACTAGTGCCAAACATCGGAGGACCACGATGTAGGATACGACGGCTGATCGCATCGGTAGTCCACTCCATCATACTCTATGGTGCACTTATATGGCGAGGTCATGACAAAGAAAAAATATCAAATTATAGAATGTATCCAGCTTTCATTCAACTTCTTAAGAATAATAAGGCAGCCGGAGAGGACTCTATCGTTGCTGATCTGTGGAAAGATGCTGGAAACAATGCCGTGCGCAAGCTAACCTAGATCATGCAGGATATCTGAGAAACAGAGAAATTGCCACCCGATTGGAAATCTGCTCTGATCCATCCGCTTCACAAAAAGGGATATTTTACTGATCTAAACAACTATCGTGGAATTTCTCACGTCCCGGCAACATACAAGATTCTCTCGAAGGCGTTACAAATAAGGGCAGAAAATCAGTTGGATAGTCAACTAGGAGAATACCATGGGGGCTTCAGGAAGACCCGATCCTGTGTTGAACAGATTCTCAATCTTACTTGCACACTCCAAAATGAGAAACCGCAAGGTGGTAGTCAACTTAGACTATAGACTATAGAATATAGACTTAGACTATAGAGAAACGCTTAAAAAAGTACTCTAGGAACTAGCACTAGACAACAAAACCCGCAGACTCATCCTAGAAACTTTAACCAACACCCATTCCAAGATTAAATTTAGAGGCGAGATTTCAGAAAGCTTCGAAATAAAAACTGGAGTGAGACAAGGAGATAGACATTCCCCACTTCTCCTCTACTGTGTTCTTGAAAAGGTTATGAGAGAATGGCGCAAGGAACTGAACAATTTGGGTGCTCAGAGTGGTATCTACCTGGGACGTAAGAACGATGGACTGGTTGTAGATTGCCTGGCCTTTGCAGATGGCATGGCACTGCTTGCTGATTCTCTTGAGATGGCAACAATGCAGGTAAACTGCCCGAAAAAACACGCTGCCAATCTGAGTCTCCAAGTGTCGCCAAGAGAAGCAAACAGGGAGATGTTACTAGAACAGGAAGGCATCAAGAGGACTGAAAAATTTAAGTATCACGGCGAATGGATTGAACCCAACTTATCAGAAAGAGCATCATTATCCAAGAGAGTCAAAAAGTTGGAACTAGCCTATAGGCTGTCTAGGAATACTTACAATAAGAAATTCCTGCCACGCAACCTGAAACTTAAGCACTACACATCAGTCTTACGACCAGAAGCCCTGTATGCCATGGAGTGTCTTTCCTTGAACCGAAGGGGTCTAATAGAGAAATTGGAAACCAGAGAGAGGAGAATCCTCAGGAAGATCCTAGACCCGGTTAAGGAAGATGGGGAATTCCAAAGACGGCATAACTCTGAGCTCTACGAACATATTGAGATGCTGTCTGACTGTGCAAGGAAAAGAAGGGTAGCTTTCTAAGGCCACGTTGCAAGATTGCCTCCAAACTGACTAACCAACCGTCTGTTCAGCTTCTGGCAAAACAAGAAGCTTCGTACCACTTAGTTGACAGAGACCGTGAAGGATATTAAAGAACTGGGAATAACAGATCTCAAAAACAGAGAGTCATAAATGTGAGACGCACCCTGAAGGAAGTCCGTGGATTTCAGGAAAAATCTCGAAGGAAAGGTACCCCCTGGATAGAAGAGAGAAAGGAGTTATACCGGCAGAAAATGCGACAATACTGGGCAATGGTCAAAGCCCAACAGTTGAAAAAGCGTGGTCCAAAGTAGGCCCATTCGAAAGAAGAAGAAGAAGAAGAATGTATCCAGCGAAGAATACTGATTCTGAGTCTGTTGCGATTACCGGACTATATCCTGCGATGCCCTGCAAGTGGTGGTGGAAAGCCCACCCATCGATCTAATAATAGAAGGAAGATGTAGAAGGCTGGAATACACAACGGGACAAATATACAGGAAAAATTGACGACACAGCTTTTCTCTAAAGTAATACTACGGTGGTTTCCAGAGGAAAGTGGGAGGAAAATGTGTTTGGTTTTACTGTGTCTTTTATATTGTAACAAACCCTTTTCTCAAATAAAAAAAAAGACTGGATTTATCTGGCTCTTATATAATTGAACCCAGCCCTAACCTAATCTAGATTAAATCTGGTTAACCCAATGAATAGGATGGTTGCCACCGTTACTGCGTGGTAATCCATAGTCCTTACACTAGATAATCCTTACACTCTGTTAACCTAGATTACTTCGACTACGACCAAATAGTGTTCCAGTCACTGTCTGTTTTTACTAGTTAGCAATTTTTGCCACGGAGGCGCTAACCATTCTAGCCTTATTATATCAGTGATGTAAAGTTTATTGTCTTTTAAAATTACAATTTGTCATTATTACAATATATCGGTAAGAAACGATTATTTTTTTTGTACATTCAATAGTATTTTAACGTGCTTCGAAGATACAATAATGTATGATACACGTGTGTGAAACGCTTTTGTGCACTAATTGCGATTAAAGCTGCTATTAAAGATTTAAACTTCGCTTTAAACTCATGCACAAAAGCTCTTCTTAACCCACTTGTATCATAAACTACTATTTCGATTTTCTGAAAAAACGGGATCGTTACAAAAACTGTTGAAGTTTTGAGTTGTTTTAAGTTTGATTCCGTTATAGAAAAAATGAACTTTCCATAATTACCATCGCTTCTGCGACTCTTGTTTCTTATGAGTTCGAGAGTTTTTGTAATTATTTATAAATTGTACATCACTTTGTTTACAATATTGACCAGAGTTCAAATATGCTACTAAATATTAATGGAACAAATAAATTTAAATGAATACATTTTTGAAATCATATTATCAGCCTGACCTTTATAATCAATATCTATAGTATGATTTCCTGTAAGAGCTTTTAAAGAGCCTGCTGAATTTTTCGGAGGTTATTTTTAAGAGGTTTAGGGGCTTGAATCCCACTTATCGACAAAGTACTGGAGAGCGATTTTAAAGTTAAATCTAGAATATGTTTTTTAAATGTCAAATTATAATTTTCGATTTTTCGCTGCATATTCGTCCAATCGACCGACAGAAAGAGTATTCAAATTTATTTAGTTGAATCGCCGAGTGTAAAAACATTTTAATTCCAAAATCCTTGTTTTGTGAAAAACCCAAACATATGTTTTGGGTAAAACGTGTACAACAATCAAATGCACAAGGAATGACTCCCGTTACAAGAACTTACCGCGAAAGTTTCATTAAGTATATCCTGCGAAACTGTAAAGCCAAAAAAGTGCATGGAGTTATACTGTTTTCCACTAAATATTTGTTAAACGTAAGAAAACTAATTTTAATAAAAATGTCTTTATTAATGATTTTTTACGAAACAAAAAATTATGATTAGGTACATGCATAATTATATTATGATTCCAGCAAATCTTCATTTCTTGTTCTCAAAGGCGTAATATGATAGTAAAACTCCAAGATTTCGTCGCTCGTATAATTCAAGACTTTTTTTATATCATTGATCTTCTAAGAGTTAATTGGAAATGCTTTCTCGTGGGTTAGTTCGCTTGGAGTGACGTGAGGCTTGAGTAGTTTAAAAGGGATTGTATTCAGTCCTCCGCTAAAACGAGTAGCTGAAATATAACCTGGTGTAGAACTCATAGATTAATTGATTATAGGTTGAAACTGAGAAGGTATCATTATTTCCTTTAGCAACTGATCTTTTAAATAATAATTTTGTCACCAGCTTTTGACGTCCATTACATCTGTAGATATTATTTTATTGGAGCCCTGAAGGATATGTATTACGCTAGCCATCCAGAGACGGTGGACGCCTTAAAACACCAAGTCGAAGTTGTCATTCATTCGATTGGAGCCTAAACATTCGAAAATGCACTGAAAAGTTGTGTTGATCGGATAGAGTACTGTCAAGCCAGCCGTGACAGTCATTTGAATAATGTGCTTCATTCCAAAATGAAAATGTCCAATCTTTCTAATATCATCATAATCTTGAAAACTAATCTTGAATATTAATTAATTTTCTTCATTTAACCGATTCGAACTTCAAAAGTTAGATGGCCCACCCTTTATAAAAAGTAAAGAAAATTGATTTTTTTACTGTACAAAAGGCAGAATTTAGGAAGTACGATCACAAATTTGAAGGTCAAGTTTTTTTTACGTTTCAATTTATTATATGAAATCTTTTTCAAGACCTACAGAATGTTACAAAGGTTACAAAAAAAGGAAACAACTTTTTTACTTACTACAGAAACATATGGAAAACTTTTTTGAAGATGTAATCATTGGAAAGACAAAAATGGTTGTAGTTAAGCCGGCTCCACACATTGCCCATGTGTTGTGCCATACGTCACATGGCCAATGTGTGGATGAAGAAGCTGGCGCATGTGAATGGGCTGGTGGAGGTTGGCACATGCATTGGCGGCTGGCCATAGGGTTGTCGGTTTTCTGTCCCGCTTCAAAGGAATTGGCGCATGCTCCCATATGACAAGTTCTCCCTCCACACATTGGCCTTAATAGTTGTACATTGTATGCGGCAGATGCTATATAAAAATCAGTAACCGCCAGTTCAAGACCAAGATCACCAGACATGTTACCATTGGCTCTACAACTGAACTGAGAAGTTGGCAGTTGTGAGCCAATATGTGGAGTCGGATTTACACTAACAAAAAAGGGTCACTAACTTCAGCTTCTTTTCAAGAAACAACTTCAGCAATAATTGCACAACGAGTATTTTAATTGAACATGTTAGAACGTGTATAAAACGACCGACGCAGCATCACAAAACGACAAGAAATATTTACTCCATTTAGAAATATTTCGTATGAAAATCGGCAAAGTACGATTCACAGGGGAATGACTACAAATTCAAGCTTACATTAAACCAACTTTTAACCATTTAAAAATTTAATAATTTTACAATTAACACAACCAAAAACTCCAGAGACTTCTTTAGAACCTTCAAGCAGACTCTCAGAAAATACGCTCCGCTCCGCCAAGCCTCCACTTCAGAGACACACAAGGCAAACTGGCTTATAACGACAAGGAAAACTGCCACCTTTTGGCTCAGTGTTTTAAAAATCTACTCAACTGTGACCCACCCAGCGAAGACTTTGACTATAAACAAACCACACCACACCCGGACTCGCCGCCCCCTTCATTGGAAGAAGTTGGTCAGATTGTTCAACATCTTAAGAATAATGAGGCAGATGGCGAGGACTCTTATCGATATCGTTGCTGAACTCCGGAAAGGTGCTGGAAGCAATGCCGTGCGCAAGCTAACCGAGATCATCCAAGACATCTGGGAAACAGAGAAATTACCACCCTATTCTAAATCTGCTCTGATTCATCCGTTTCACAAAAAGGGAAATTTTACTGATCGAAAAAACTACCCTGGAATTTCTCTCGTCCCGGTAACATACAAAATTCTCTCGAAAGCGTTACAAACAAGGGCAGAAAATTGGCTGGATAGCCAATTGGGAGAATACCAGGGGGCTTAAGGAAGACCCGATCCTGTGTTAAAGAGATCCTCAATCTTAAAACTATACTTGCACACTCCAATATGAGAAACCGCCAGGTGGTCGTCACCTTTGTTGATTTTAGGAAGGATTACGATTCCATTGATAGAAAAACGCATAACAACGTACTCCAGGAACTTGGGCTAGACAACAAAACTCGCAGACTCATCGTAGAAACTTCGACCAACACCCATTTCAAGGTTAAATTTAGAGGCGAAATTTCAGAAAGCTTCGAAATAAAAACTGGAGTGAGACAAGGAGATGGACTTTCCCCACTTTTTAACTCCGCCCTTGAAAAGTTTATGAGAGAATGGCGCAAGGAAATGATCAATTTGGATGCTCAGAGTGGTATCTACTCTGGGATATCTCTGGGACGTAAGAACGATGGATTGGTTGTAGATTGCCTGGCCTTTGCAGATGACATGTCACTGTTTGCTGAGTCCCTAGAGATGGCAACAATGCAGGTAAATTGCCTCAGAAAACAGGTTGCCAAAGTGGGTCTTCAAGTGTCGCTGAAAAAAACAGAATTCTACACTAACATCAGAGAAGCAAACAGAGAGATGTTGCTAAAGCAGGGAAACATCAAGAGGACGGAGAAATTTAAGTATCTCGGCGAATGGATTGAACCCAACTTATCAGAAAGAGCATCGTTATACAAGAGAGTCAACAAGTTAGAACTAGCCTATCGACTGACTAAGGACAGTTACAAAAGAAATACCTGTCACGCAACCTGAAAGTTAAGCACTACACATCAGTCTTAGAACCAGAAGCCCTGTATGCCATGGAGTGTCTTTGCTTGAACCGAAGAGGTCTGGTAGAGAAATTGAATATCAGAGAGCGGAGAATCCTCAGCAAGATCCTAGACCCGGTAAAGGTATATGGCGAATTCCGAAGGGGGCATAAGTCTGAGCTCTACAACATATTGAGTTGCTCTCTGACTCTACAAGGAAAAGAAGGGTAGCTTTCTATGGCGACGTTGCAAGATTGTCTCCAAACAGACTAACCTACCGTCTGTTCACCTTCTGGCAAAACAAGAAGGTTCGTACTACTTGGTTTACAGATACCGAGGAGAATATTAAAGAACTGATATTAAAGACAGTCTGTGAGACGCACCCTGAAGGAAGTATTTCAGGAAAAAAACCCAAAGGAAAGGTGCCCCCTGGACAGAAGAGAGAAAGGAGTTATACCGGCAGAATATGCGACAAAACTGTCAAAGAAAATGTTTTAAAATGAGTGAAACTTGTAAGATATGTGTCCCCTCGCATGAGTAATAAGAAATTTTATCTGCAACTCGTGCGGTATTGTCAATTGCCCTCGAGCGTGTCAATTTTGCTCTCGAGGGCAATATACAACTTACCGCCCTCGTTGCACAATATTATAATTACTTATCAGGTTATGTCATTTTCTAGCAATCCACATGGTCTCTCATAGCATGCAAATGCAGGAGCCAAATCGTACTAGTAACTATATTTATTTATGTTATTAGTCAATTAGTGAATTAGACAACATAGTATTTTTTTAATTCTTTCCATGTAATATAGAAATTTTGTTTCGTTTATAAATTTTGTAACAGCCAAGTGTTCGAGGAGCCGGCTAATCTTTTCTTCGCCATACAAGGCAGGTATTTTGCCGTGGTGAAAGAATTCATGTAACATAATACGTTGTTAAAGAAATAATTCCGTAAAAGTGGCTGCATCAAGATTTTCAGTAGTTGTGAATAACAGTAGCGCTTCCGTCCTAAATGTAACGTATTGCCAGTGTAAAATTTGTGCTATTTTTCTCTCGTTGTGTCTACCATTAGTAGACAGAACATTGACAGTTACATTGATAGTATATTACGTAACGAAAGTAAGAAGCATATTACGTACGAGCGGAACAGCTAAATTCGCGTTTTAATTGCGTAATTCTATTCTATGTAATTTTTTCTTGCACATCGATATAAATTGTATATGAGAAATAAGTTTATCGTGTTTTGAAAAACCAGTGGCATTTTTCCAGTTTCTGTATCCTGTGGAAGTGTGCCAAGTCTGTTTGATTCCATGAGGTAAAAATTGCTGGCAAGCATATCAAAAAGCAGCATCTTTCGCGATAGAATACTACAACCATTTAAACCGCTTGAACCAGTCGACTACAAAAGTCCTATTATGTTCTTTTGCATATTCGTCTAAAATATCTTGCTTTCGGGTTGATTATCTAAGAGACACGTTAAAAGTTAGTTCCAAAGACGCCGTCAAAATTTCTTTATTTCCGCTAATTTAATAAAAATGTTAAAAATAAATAAATAAAATAATAGATATATCAAAATCAAATCAAAACATTTTATTTCATAATTTAAAGTTTACATACAATAAGTAAGAACAAAATGATATAAACTTATATGAAACTTGTCAAATATAAATGTTATTTCCTAACTTTAGAATAGTAAATTTACAATATATGAGAATTCTTTGCCTAATTTTTTAATAATACGACTTTATTTTCGAAAAATATTCATCGAAGTTGTATGGTTCTATTTCAACAAGCATAGCTCTTATTTCTCTCTGAATATTTTTCTTATGTATGTTTATTCTGATATTCTTAGGTATTGTGTTGTAGAGTGTAAGTTTTATATATGGTGGTAGCCTTTCTGACATTGTTAGATTGTGTTTAGGTAAAGTTTACCTAAATAAATGTTTAGGTAAAAGTTTAGGTAAAGTAAATAAAATATTTTTGCGTCTTGTGTCCTTGTCATTGGAGTTGTTGTAACTTTCGAAAAAGTTTTTGTGCTTAATTGTGAAAATTAAAATTTCATAAACATAGGTCCCGGTGACAGTTAAAATATTAGATTTTTTGAATATTCCACGGCATGATTGTTTAAAGGTCATATTATTCATTATTCTAATGATCCTCTTTTGGATTTTAAAAATCGTATGTAAATCGAAGATATGAGTTAAAGTTTGCACAATACACAATTCTTAACACACAATACTTCTTCACAATACTTCTAAGCTTAAACATCTCTGAAGTATTCGAATAACGTATGTTGTCCTATTTAATTTTGCTTCTAGAGATTTTACAAGCATCTTCCAATTCAGGCAGCAATCGATATTTATTCCTAGTAGTCTCACGGATCTATTTTTTTGTAGGTCATCTTCTCCAATTTTTATATGTTGGGGGTAGTTACTAGAGATCTAATGGTTTTATAAATTATAATATTTGTTTTGGCTGAGTTTATTGTCAACTTAATTATTTTAAACCTGTTGTTGATTTTTAAATAGCTGAGATATACTAGTGTCCTAGAAACACTAGATTACACAGAACCTCCAAAATGGTAAGATTTCACGTAGAGCGACTCAAGAACAGTCCAGAAGTAAGTCCGAGACTGAATAACACAGATATAAACAGCTGGGACCAACTGAAGGAGACTCTTGTCAAGGCGGCCAATGAACTCGCCGCTCTCGCTAGAAGAAGGAAGCATCCGTGGTGGACTGAAAACTGTGACAATGCAATAGCCCAATGAAAGCTAGGTTTTTTGAAGTGGGTGAAGTGGAATTCTAAAAAAAAAAGGAAAATTGGCATAAATTTTTGGAACAAAGAAAGCTTACAGCCAAGATAATTCGAGGAACCAAAATCTACCAAAACTAACCAAAATCGAAGAGAGCTTTGCTACGCATAATTCCAGAGATTTCTTTGGAACCTTTAAGCAGGCACAAATACGCTCCGCCAAGCCTCCACTTCAGAGACTCACAAGGCAAACTGGCTTATAACGACAAGGACAACTGCCACATTTCGGCTCAGTACTTCAAAAATCAACTCAACTGTGACCCACCCAGCGAAGGCTTTGACTATAAACAAACCACACCCAACCCGGACTCGCTTCCCCCTTCATTGGAAGAAGTTGACCAGTTCATTCAACTTCTTAAGAATAATAAGGCAGCTGGAGAGGACTCTATCGTTCCTGAACTGTGGAAAGGTGCTGCAAACAATGCGGTGCGCAAGCTAACCGAAATCATCCAGGACATCTGGGAAACATAGAAATTACCATACGATTGGAAATCTGCTGTGATCCAATCGCTTCACAAAAAGGGAGATTTTACTGATCCAAACAACTATCGTGGAATTTCTCTCGTCCCGGTAACATACAAGATTCTCTCGAAGGCGTTACAAACAAGGGCAGAAAATCAGTTTTATAGTCAACTGGGAGAATTCGAGGGGGGCTTCAGGAAGACCAGATGAACAGATCCTCAATCTTAAAACTGTACTTGCATACTCCACGATGAGATACCGCAAGGTAATAATCACCTTTGTTGATTTTAGGAAGGTCTATGATTCCATTGATAGAGAAACGCTTAACAAAGTATTCCAGGAACTAGGGCTAGACAACAAAACCCGCAGACTCATCCTAGAAACTTTGACCAACACCCATTCCAAGGTTAAATTTATAGGCGAGATTTCAGAAAGCTTCGAAATAAAAACTGGAATGACACAAGGAGATGGACTGTCCCCAATTCTCTTCAACTGTGTCCTTGAAAAGGTTATGAGAGAATGGCGCAAGGAACTGAACAATTTGGGTGCTCTGAGTGGTATCTACCTGGGACGTAAGAACGATGGACTGGTTGTAAATTGCCTGGCCTTTGCAGATGACATGGCACTGTTTGCTGATTCTCTTGAGATAGCAACAATGCAGGTAAACTGCCTCAGAAAACAGGCTGCCAAAGTGGGTCTTCAAGTGTCGCTGAATAAAACAGAATTCTTCACCAACATCAGAGAAGCAAACAGAGAGTTACTAGAACAGGGAAACATCAAGAGGACTGAGAAATTTAAGTATTTCTGCGAATGAATGGAACCCAACTTATCAGAAAGAGCATCATTATCCAAGAGAGTCAACAAGTTGGAACTAGCCTATCGACTCACTAAGAACACTTACAATAAGAAATGTCTGTCACGCAACCTGAAACTTAAGCACTACACATCAGTCTGACGATCAGAAGCCCTGTATGCCATGGAATGTCTTTCCTTGAACCGAAGAGGTCTAGTAGCGAAATTGGAAATCAGAGAGGAGAATCCTCAGGAAGATAGCCGCGATAAAGGAAGATGGGGAATTCCGAAGGCTGCATAACACTGAGCTCTACGAACATATTGAGATGCTCTCTGACTGTGCAAGGAAAAGAAGGGTAGGTTTCTATGGCCACGTTGCAAGATTACCTCCAAACCGACTAACAAACCGTCTGTTGACCTTCTGGAAAAACAAGAAGCTTCATACCACTTGGCTGACCGAAACCGAGAAGGATATTAAAGAACTGGGAATAACAGATCTCAAAAACAGACCGTCTGTGAGACGCACCCTGAAGAAAGTCCGTGGATTTCAGGAAAAACTTCGAAGGAAAGGTACCCCCTGGACAGAAGAGAGAAATGAGTTACACCAGGAGAAGATACGACAATACTGGTCAAGGGTCAAAGCTCAACAGTTGAACAAGCGTGGTCCAAATTAGGCCTATTCGAAAGAAGAAGAAGAAGATATACTAGTCTCCACCAGTATCTCTATTATTTTATTAATTTATTTTTATTACTAGGGAAAACACAAAACTGTTAACTGGGTATTTTCTATGAACTTTTAATCCCGCTTTTACAGACCCTTTCGGCCCTTTATTTGTCGGCTCTCTATCACAGCTAAAACTACCAACTTTTTTTGGCCAACTTATAGAAGTAACAACTGTTTCCGTTTTAAGGTATGGGGTTCTTCGTGGTAAGTTTCATTTTTAACTCAATTTTTTTGTTGAAGAAAGCCTAATATTCTGTTCACAACAAATGGCAACAATAAACAATCGTGCTGATAAGGGAACCTACACTCCACATTACACTAATTAACACTACACTACAGACAAATGCTTTTATACTATTAATTTTAGTTTATTATGAGATTCTCCTTACCACAGCTACATCCACATTTTATTTATGTTAATATAATTTATGTTATTATACTTGGGTATTATATTTTTGAAAGTAGCGCATTGCCTCATACTGCCCCCGCCACCGCCCTAGCTATGGTCGAGGTGCCACACTTTCACGCCAGTGAGCTGAATTGGTTTCAATTCAGTTTCAATTATTTCAGTAGCATCTATAGAATCCCTTATGGTTATTAAAAATGTTCAAATACTTTTAAAACAAAAGAATGTATATTGGAAAGAAACAGGCATACATTGTGTTGTCGATACTTTGCCGATATACTTTAAGGTTTACATACATTTTAATTTCAAATATTTTATCTACACGCACGCCAAAATGAACACGTTAATAAGCAAATCACGTTAATAAGCCTTCACATACAATAAGAAAATTATTGTATGTGAAGGATGCGAAGGATCAAATGAAATCAAATCTAATCAAATTTATTGTTATAAAAGATATACATAAGTACATATATAACTTGTCAAAAGAGAAAAAGAAAAAAGATGATACCCGTACATACATATGAAAATTGCAGTTCATTAAATAATTTTGTTTAGAAGGAAGAAGGAAAAAACATTATAAAATTATTTTTCGATTAGAATATCCTTTAGCTTCCTCCTGAAGGACTCGAAATGCTCCTGCCTTAGCTTGTACGGAATACAGTTATAGATGCGTATTCCAATTCTGTCGGGCGCTTTACTGCATATCGTTAAGTTCGACCTATTCGCTAATAAATTTGATCCGTGTCTAGAATTATGGTTATGATGGTCTTGGCCAGTCGAGAACTTGGTTTTGTTCTTATGGATGAAACATGCTAGTTTCATGCTAGTTCAGCAACATTTCAGTTCATTTTTGTTCTTATGAATGAAACATGCTAGTTAATATATTAAGCCTGCTGAAGTATGATTTGCAAGAGGTTCTACCTGTAATTCCTGTGATGCATCTAATTGCTATTTTTTGCGTTTTTAGTACTCTGTGCATATGTGGAGACGAGCCCCAAACAATTATTCCATTTGCTAGTATAGAATGTATCTCAGCAAAATATATATAAATGAGCACCGAACTGTTAACAATGTTCTTGAGCATTCGAAGTTGGTACATTTTGCAATTTAGTTTTTTGATCATACTATCCGTCGTAATGTTCCAAGTGAGGTATTCTTCAAAGAATATTCCTAGGAATCGTATGTTTTTGGCTCTTTGAAACTCTTCTTTACCAATTGCCAGGGATAGGTTTTTAGCAACCGTTTATGTATTTGAAAGTGTTTGAAATGTTCTATGTGTTTGAAAGATTACGTAGCTAGCTTGTTTCATATTTAGGAACATGTTATTAGCAGAGCACCAATTATGGACCATTTTCATCAACTGGTTAGCTCCGACTTCAGTTTTACTCCGAGATTCTTCAGAAATAATGAAGCTCGCGTCGTCTGCATATAGAAGCATTGCTTATCCCTTATATATTCTATAATGTCCGCTATATATAAAGAGAAAAGTGTCGGCGCCAGCACACTGCCTTCCGGAACACCACTTATAAGATACGATGATTCAGATATGCCTCTCATTAGTTTCTACAATTTTTACACACGACTGTCTATTATTGAAGAACGAACGGAACCATCTGCCCATCTTTCCTCTAATCCCATAGATGTACAGCTTGTCCATCAATACATCGTGAGAGACGCAGTCGAATGCCTTCGACAAGTCGCAAGGATGTAAAGGATATTGTGGTCACAGTGGTCAGTGTTGCCAAATCGAATTTTGAAATAGACGTAGGCCAGAATAGAAAATTACCTAGAATTTGTAAAATTTGCGTATGAAAAGTGCGTAGATCTACGTACTTTTTTTATAGTGATATACCTGCGATACTTTAAACTTGAACTCCACCATCCATCCCATGGCAACAAAATAAATTATTGTTACTACATTTGTTTATACATATGATGAATTTATGTACCGCGTTTCCTTTTTAAATTTATTTTCCTACCGAGAACGCTCTACCGCGTTCGAACGGGCGAATTAAAGAAGAACCCTAGCAGAGATCCCCAGTTTTCAAATGAACGACCTGAGGCGTATTATAAACTTTTTTTCGCAAAAGAAAAGAAAAAATGTCCATTTTCTACCTAATGGGATGTTATTTTATAAATTAGTCAATTTGATAGAAAAGACGTAGATTCTGAGACTGAAGTTCGTACATTTTCAGGAGAGGTCTAAAGTACGTAGATCTAGGTCAAAAGACGTAGAGTTGGCAACGCTGGTAGTGCTGAATGCATCCGCTCGCTATACCTGAGATCCCGGGATCAATCCCCGGACAAACGGTGAAATTTTTCACGGAAATATTCTGTTGCCACCTCGAGGAAAGCAATGGCAAACTACCACGGGTAGTTCTGCCAAGAGAACCTCTCAAATAGTGCCGTTCGGAACCGGCGATAAACTGCTAGGTCCCGCATATTAGTGTGTCGATTCGACAATACTCGAATGTGTCGAGTATTGTCGAATCGACACACGAGTGTCGATGAGAGAATGTGTCGAGTCGACAATACTATAATCGTGTGCAAAAGTGTACAATTCGTGCGTAAAAGTCCAACGTACATGCAGTTTCATTATTAAACGATTTCGGTTTGTTGTTACTATGGCAACAACTTGCGTCACTAAAGCAAAAACCTAGACGGAGTGAAAATAAATTTTCTTACAAAAATCAAAATTGAATTATGCTGAATATATAAATATATTCAGCCTTTCCGGAGCTCTATAACAATTGTTGAGTCTTTTTAGGACTACCAAAACAAATCTCACATGAAATTTGTTATTTTATAGCGTTCAGTCCACCTTCGTGGCACTCAACAAAAACCATAAAAATAACATTGTTTTTAAGATCATGTCCTTCCGACACCTCAAGTGGATAGCCATCTGTGGACGCGTTTCGAGATTTATCTCTCAGCACAGCTGAGCTATTTATCAGCACAGCTTTGCTTCCATGAACAACATTTTTTTTCTTTTTTTTAAATCAAAAAGTATACTCGGTTAAGGTTTATCTGACTCTAATATAACTTAACCTAATCTAGATTAACATGACCACATTGTGTTCGCGTCACTGTGCATTTTTAATAGTTAGCAATTTTTGCCACGGAGGCGTGCTAACCTTTCTGTGTTAGAGATTTGAAGTATTTTGTCTTTCAAAATAACAATTTTTCAAAATTATCGGTAAGAAATAATTAATTTTCTTGAAGATTCGACAGTATTTTAACATGCCTCGTAGATAAAATAATGTATAATGCACGAGTGTGCAAAGATTTTGTGCTTTACACATCGCAACTCATGCACAAAAGCCTTTCTTCACACACTTGTATCATAAACTACTATTTTACAACTATGTTACCGTGAATGACCGACATTGGAGAAAACACCTACCAAATACGTCGGTGGAAGATCGAATATTTCATTACTTTGATAAACATTCGGACCCTCGCCGGTGTATGTAGACAATCACAGATACGCTCTGGTAGGTGTCCAAAAGGGAGGAGCCGGCAAAGAGGCAACTGGCTCTTTCCCGCCAAATCTTTTGTTCTGCTGGGACTCAATCAGCTGTATCAGTCTTGTGGTTCTCTACCGCCAAATCCTTTTTTCTGCTGACAATCAACTAGCTGTAGCAGTCTAATGTAAGTTTTGATGATGCAACGTTCTCATATTTAATATTGAATGGATACTGCAGTAAATCGTGATATTTTTCTTGAAAAGTTAAATGCATTAATTGCATAAATGAATATATTTATATATTCAGGCTGTGTTCCGTTTGTTTTAAGTTTGTATGATTTTCTATAACGTAGGATGGTTTCACCAATTCTATCTTATCAGTTCAATCAATAACCTGCTAAGATCATGTCTCTCTAACAAAATGTCAAAATTATAAACATCTAACCCTAAGGCTACGGCCTGAGTGAAAATACGTTCAGCGGGGAGCGTGGCGTGTAGTTAAAGCGGGCAATGGGCGTCCAATGTCTGGCCTGAGTGATGAGCGGGGCGTGCAGCTTGCAGCTGTATCCGGCGCGGCGGTCTCTCAGTCATTTCAGTGACCTAGCCTAGCTCAAGTCTCAAGAAATCAGTTCCATAGACAGCGTTGTCGTGGTCAAGTTGTGGTCATAAAAAAAAAATCAAAATCAATTTATTTCGCTAATAAAGAATATTTACATAACAAAAAATTCTAAGTGAAATGTGTCAACAGTGTTGTTACTGAGGACAACACAAATGTATCCATAAGGACAGTAAAGTATACAAAGTATACATACAACTATATATATGTATATATACATGCATACACAAATACATATATACATACATAAATACACACAGAAATAAATCATTATATACTTTTCACTTTTGTAGCAAATTCACCAATATTATATGGTTCTATATTATTCAATAAATTAAAAAGTTCACTTTTTAGTGTCTTCAGATTTCCAATTTTCTTGATGTCCTTTGGGAGGAGGTTAAATATTTTAAAGATGCTGCACGGTGGGTTTCTTTCCGTCATGGCCATTTTATGTTTAGGAAGGTTGTAGGTTAATTTGTTATGTCTGGTTTCTCGTTCAGAAGGCTTAGTAAAAGTATTGAACAGATCCTTATGTTTAAATAAGAATATGACGCTTTCATATATGTAAATAGCTGTGCATGTTAATATGTTATTTCTGCAGAAATGTCCCCTGCAAGACGCTCTGAATGGTAGGTTAAGCAGAATGCGTAGTGCTTGTTTCTGAGCTCTGAATATGGTGTTAATTTGAAATCCATTGCCCCAAAAGATCGTAGCAAATCTAAGATGGGACTGAAAATTTGCGAAGTAGACCATCTTCAAAATACTTGGATCTACGTATTTACTCAGTCTTTTTAAAGCATATACTGCTTTATTAAGTTTCGCTAAAACTTTGTTTATATGAATTGACCAGTCCAGATTACAGTCGAAATAAAGACCCAAAAGCCCCACAGAGAACTGAGTCTGAATATCTTCATTTCCAAGTTGTACAATCATAGGATATGTTTCTGTAGATCGCTTGGTACGGAAGAGTATTATGTTAGTTTTGTCTTTATTTATAACCAACCTGTTTTCAGTAAACCAGGCCATAAGTGAACTCATGACACGATTGGCATTGAAGCCAATGTCCTGTACAGATTTATTACTAATCAAAACGGTGGTATCGTCAGCATAGTTGACTAGCAAACTTTGTGGACCTATGGATACTTGAGGTAGGTCATTTATAAACAGAGTAAACAACAAGGGGCCAATAGTGCTTCCCTGCGGAATACCCATGTTTATGCCTCTTGGTGTGGATTTAACAATACCATTCTTGGTTACTAATTTCGTTACTTGCACTCGGTTTGTTAAAAAGGATTTTATCCAATCCAGTGCGACCCCTCTGATTCCATAATTATATAGCTTTTGATAGAGTATACCATGGTCCACCAGATCATAAGCTTTGGACAGATCCATTAGCATACCCATAGGAACATTTTTTGTTTCCAAATTATTCATATTGACACTAATAAACTCATAACTGGCTGTGTCGATGCCTTTACCTTTAATAAAACCATGCTGTTGATGGTTAATCAATTGAAATTTGTTGGCAAATGATATTAATCTCGAGCATACAAGTTTCTCGAAAATCTTAGAAAAAGTAGATAGTATGCCGATTGGCCTATAATTGCCTATTTCAGTTTTATAGCCCGATTTATGAATAGGTAAGATAAGAGCAACTTTCAATAAGTCAGGGAAAGACCCGTACATAAAGGAATTGTAAATGATATGCTCTAGAGGACTTAGTATATTTAAAATTGAATTTTTGATAATTATACAAGGTATATATATCATCATTACCTGTGCTGTTCGAATTTTTTAAGCTGTTTATTGTGTCAGCAAGTTCTTCCCTCGTAACTGGCTTTAAAAATATGGAGGTATTATTCTCTATTATAATGTTGTTGTAGGGTATGCTAGGTAAGGTGTCTGATAGGGTTGAGGCTTTGCTGGCAAAATAATCAATAATTTTTGTAACATCTGCTTGTGATAATACCTTCTTATCACAGTAAATTGGTTGCTTAATTGTAATTTGTGAGATACTATTGACTATTTTCCATACAGTTTTTTGGATGTTAGAGGATGATAGCAGTTGTTTATTGAAACTGTGTTTTTTGTCATTTCTCAATAGCTTATAATATCTCCTACGTAAATTATTGTAAATTACCTTATACCTTTAATCCCAGCGAGCTATTATTTGTATCAATTCCAGGTCTTTTTTGATAGCTATTAACTTCGGGTTCGCAAAAAGGCGTGGTGGTGCTCGTCTGGTATTAATGTGGATTAACGGGAAAGCCTCGTTGAATAAGGAAAAGTATTTCACAATAAAAAATTCCCACTGAGTATTGATGTTGGAACACTCGATCTTCAGGAGATCGTCTCATTCCGCTTTCTCCAATAATACTCTGTGATACATTTTGTTGTCTTCGCTATATATTCTTTTAGTTATAAAGTAATGGTTCTTGCTCATTTTAGATTTTAATACCAGTAGCTGAGCATAATGGTCCGAAACTAGAAAATTAATAATTTTGAATTCATAATCAAAATTCACACTTGCTATTATATTGTCAAGGCACGATCCTGTACTTGGATAGCTGACTTCATCGGCCAGTGGAATAGCATTAAAAGAGTTTAATAGAGAAAAGAACTGCTGACTCAAGACATTCTTCTTGATGGCATCTATATTAAAATCTCCTGAAATTATAAAAGGCTTACCTTCATTGGCTAAAAGTACTAACAATTCGTGTAACTTATCGAAAAATAGTCGCTTGTTGGTTAGCGGCGCTCTGTATATCGCTACAATTAAAAATATTTCATTGTTTATTAAAGTTTCAATACCAGCACACTCGAATACGAATTGCTCAGCAATATCGCCTATGTCTCTCCTTAATGTACTTTCGGTGTCTTCCTTGCAAAATAAAGCAACTCCACCATGTAAGCCTTCTGGTCTGCAGAAGTGAGCCACTTGGTTAAAGTTCTTAATCTTGAGAGTGTCTAATTGCCACGAATTCTTCCAGTGGTCCGTTAGAACAAGGTAAGAACAATTTTTGTTAATTTCTAACATGAATTCAATTTTATCTACTGAGTTTCCAAGGGATTGCGTGTTCTGATTAATAAGACTTACATAGGTTGGTAAATTATTTTCCGATTTGTGCCTTATACTCTCCGTGAGGCTTTTTCCAGTCTTGCTAAAAAATGGTTAACGCAAGTGTTGCGTGGCCAGATTTCTGGGTTCTTCAAATTCTCGAAGTCCCCCTCAGGTACCGAGACTTTAAAAGAGGCATATTCTTCAGGGTGCCTCGACAAAAGCTTCTTACAAAACTTGTTTGAAATTCTTGGTGTCTAGATACGAAACAACCTCATTTTCAGAAAGCTGCGGGTGCAGTCGGTAAACATGCAGATGCTTATAACGCACGGCCGCTCTTATTTCCGTTACATCACTTGTCCCAACAATTATATTGGGTTTTCTGGATCTCACCCTGCGACGTTGTGTTTCTCACGTGTCATTATCTGGATTTAACTCTCCTTGGCTAGAATTTACTAACCGTGGTGTTTGTCCCGCTGGCGTGTTTATATTTTTTGTGCTGCCATGGCCTTCCCGTATCACCTTCTCGCACACTTTTGTTGAGGAATTTTGTTTTTGTTGCAACTTTTTTGAAATTTTATCACTTACTCGCTCAACGCTAACGTGTTCTGTGCTCTGCGAGTTCAATAACTGAATTAAGTTAACGTTTTGTTCAGTTAATATTTGAATTTGTGATGTAAGATGTGCAACTTTTTCTTCCAACACATGGGTAAGAGATTTAACTTTATCATTCACAATCTCAGCGATTAATTTTTTAAATTCGGGACCCCCAAGGTATATAATACTTTATTTTTTATATATACTTTTTATATATAATACTTTATCACACCCGGTTATAGGTTCCTCAGGAGTTGCGTTGGACCTAAGGTCTCTCGGCATTATTTATCAAACTTTATAACTTTACTGATTAACTTTATTTAAAACTTCTCGGTCACACGACCTGTCGCTTTGAACGTTCAAGCGCGACTGATCAAGCGCGACATCTTATGACGTTTTTGACATGTTTTTAAAGGAAAATTCTGTATTAAAATTGGACCTATTGCCAAAGGATGGTCCATGTGCTGTTGTCCAACAAGGAAAAGAGTTTGGAGAATTTTCTCCGCTATATTCAACTTTGAGAGAAAATGAAGAAAAATCCAACGAATATACGAGAATGTCAGTATCAACATTTGACTACATCTTGAAAAAAATTGAATCCCGTTTAACATTACCAAGCACTAACTTTCATGTATCTGATTCCATAACGACATACTGCACGCTGTAGAGGACGCTAATCACAAACTAATTTGAAATGAGCGTGCAAGCCACGCTGCCCGCCCCGCTGGACGCAAACCCAAACTAATCAAGCTACTCACTAATAAACCTACCTCACCAACCAAGCTACTCCTTACTCAGGACACCTGCTACTAAGACCACGTGTTTGAGATGCACGCTGCACGCCCCGCCCCGCTCTACGCTCTGTTTGAGCGGGCACTCAGGCCGTAGCCTAAACACCACATGGGTTTTCAAGTAAGTGGTTTATAAATTATTGTTCATGGAAGCAAAGCTGTGCTGATGAGAGATAAGGTATCGGAAAGACATGATCTTAAAAACAACGTTATTTTTATGGTTTTTGTTGGGTGCCACGAAGGTGGACTGAAAGCTATAAAAAAACTTACAAATTTCATGTGAGATTTGTTTTGGTAGTCCTAAAAAGCTCAATAATTGTTATAGACCTCCGGAAAGTCTGAATATATATTCAGAATATATATTTATATATTCAGGCTGTGTTCCGTTTGTTTTAAGATTGCATTAATTTCGGGTAAACGAGAAGACAACTGTTTTTATTTTTCTCAAGAAAAGTACTATAAAATACTTTGAAGTGGTTTCTGCTAAAACTAAGTACAACACACCTGTGGATTTCAGACGGTTAAAATATTTTGAAGTTTTAAAAATTAATGATGAAGAGAAGTTAATTGTACCATTAAAACCAGGAGAAACGATTATACAGTATTATGTTACCAATGGAGGATTGTTCAAATATTACATATGAAGTTCTAATGTTGTATTTAAATTTATGCAAACAGTGCCAAATGAAACACAGTGCACCTAAGAAAGGTATTGTTGTGAAACCAATGGTCAGTTCTGAGTTAAACTCAAGATGTCAAGTTGATCTGATAGATCTGCAGTCAAACAGAAATAATGAATATACATTCACAATGGTATATCAAGATCATTAAACTAAGTTTGTTCAGCTACGACCTTTGAAAACTAAAAGATCTTTGGCGTTAAAGCAAAAAGAGGCATATCATCGTCTTTTTTGCCTTGCAAACAAATCGCAAATATTGAAACCAAAGAACATTGAAGAAGTAGCGTATCACGCGTGCTCCAGCAATATTGCAATCAGATAATGGTAGAGAATTCAGTAATCAAGTTATATCCGAAATATGCGCTATGTGGAAAGATGTTAAGATAGTTCATGGAAAACCTCGTCACAGTCACACACAAGTCTCAGTTTAAAGGGCCAATCAGGATATACAGAATATGCTTACTGCATAGATGAACGATAACGATACAAATAAATGGTCAGATGGTAAACCATCTGACCATTTATATGTAGATAGAATTAAAGCAAAAAGAGGCATATCATCGTCTTTTTTGCCTTGCAAACAAATCGCAAATATTGAAACCAAAGAACATCCAATGAGATAGAGCAATCATCGGCAACGGCATTCTGGTGCCCTAAAGCAATTTTGAACTGTTTAAGTTGGTGGTTAAGACTATTGCATCTACAAAGTTGCGACAACTTATGCAATTAACAAATAAGAGTAATTCAGTCTAGACATATAATAAATTTTAAAAAGTATATAATTAGTTCAATAATTTTATTTCTCGCAACAAACAATTCCA